>JAJJMC010016780.1:3489478-3570400 GCA_023531435.1 Papaver californicum
TTGTGGGTTATGAATCATGAGCTTCTTCAAATGTTGCAACCCACAAAACGTCTTTATGTTGCTGTAATATTGAGTTCTTATTGTTCAGATACATGTACATAGTTTGAGGAACTAAGGAAAAGATAGAATAACCCAAAACTTTCAACAACTACATATACAGACAACACTATAAGAATTGCATGCTTTAAATTGTCAATTAAAGTGGTCAACAAAGTTCACCTTATTATATTGGTATAGCCCAATACCTTGAACAACTGTATATACAAACAATAGTGTAAGTACTGCATGCTTTAAACTGTCCATTAAATTGGTTTACAAAGTTCACCTTATTATATTGATATTGTGTGCACAACACAACACACATTTGCACACCTGATGATTAGAGATAAATATTTTTATAGCAATTACCAAATGATACTCAAATAATAACAACCGTTTACAATGGAAACTCCAAATGTCTCACTTAATAATATCACTATGAACATAAACATGTGATGTGAAAAAACACTTGGAGAGAAGGTAAGAAACTTACATTTTGAGCACACTCAAATCTCTTGCGTGCCGACTCTCCGAGTTCCATTCCAATTGGAATATCACCACCAGTTATGTCAATTGTCTTTTTTTTAGCATGATCTGTGGCACATGTGATAAATGATTTGTAGAAAATTAGTTTGTACCCATATATATCCATCTGCAACATTTCACATCAAATAAATACTTAATAAGTTGGACCAATACAGTGATTTAAAGATATCAACTTAATATAAAGGAAAGAAGTAGTTATTAACTATGAGATCCATTCTTTTAAGAACTTGCAAGGAATATACTATACAAATTTATTTCACTTGAGAAAGCAATGGACAAACTATAGTGATTGAAGTTTAATTACGCATCAAGGCGCTTAAAAATAGATTGTAAAGAAAATTAAATGGGTAATATGAAGATTATTGATGCGTGTCGTAGGTGCAACAAATTAGTGATCTTATTTCCACTCTCAAGAAGAGAGAGGTGTTTTAGCTATTTAAAGTGTCACAAAAGGGGTTTTTGTTTTTGGTTTTAAACAAAGTAAAGAAAAAAGCAATTAAAAGATTAAGTTATAAGCAATGGAGATAAATATTTCGGGGAATCCTTCTTCGTTACTAAAACATTCATCAAAGTAGTATACTCATATATTCATTATTAATCACCAATTATCACAAACCATAGAATAACAATTAGCTCTGTTATCCCCCAAATTCTTTATATCACTGGATAAGGAAGCGGTTGACTACTAGATTCAATCCGTCTGAGCCACCAAGAATAAGCTCTCAAGGTGTAAATTAGTCTAATGCTTTAGGTTTTATGAATTACTGGTCGCTTGTCAGCCAAGCAAAATTAATTCAAGTTCTTACTTCACTAATATATATTAGAGTATAGTAATAAGAACAAGTTTGTTCCCACAGAGAGGCAGGTGATTGTTAATTACTTTCGATTACTTATGTAAACTGGGGGGTTTTGGTTGTGATTATAAGTAAATTATGCTAAAACAAATTGATTAAAACGAATATCATAGATAAAGAACATTAGTTAGAGAGTTCATATTCCATTTTCAAACATGTTATCAACCAAATCATACTCAAAATTCATGCACTCTCAATATCAATAACCCTAAAGCATCCTATCACAGGCTTACTCCGGCAAAACTCCTATTACTATCAAAGACGCAAGAGCCACTCTTTGAATCCTTTTCAACGAATAACTTGGCGCAAGAGCCACTCAAGTTTAACCCAATGAAAGCAATGGTCTTTTTGAGTTGAGGTTATTCTAAGCAATCCGGCGCAAGAGCCACTCGGATTTAACCTAGGTCACGCTTCTACACATAATTGCACGGTAACATCCCGTTATTAACAACTATGTTATGCTACTTGTAACAAGGATCTTTCGACAATTCCGGATCTCAAACCCTAGTTTAGCTATAGATGTCAATGCATGCTCATCTAATTCGTGACTTAAAAAAACAAGCAATCCATCATACAAGGCGTTATAGACGGTAGAACATAAGCGATATTGAAGAGATTATGAACATATGAGAATGAATACTTCAATTAATAAACATGTTTTCCAACTTAGGACTACATCTCTAACCAATAAGAAAAGTTTAGTTCATCATGGATTTATCAAAATCCATGGAAAATAATCAAGAAAACAAGTAAAGAAAACCCTAGAAATCGTGATGATCAATCGCAACTCCAAACCCTAGCTTCTTGTTCTCCTTGTGTTTTCAAGTCTCCAAAAGTGTCCAAACTCTCCTTTTAGGGTTATGGAAGTCTTCTTATATAGTCTCCATCATATATAGGTGTTAGAGTCCTAATGGGACCATGATACCTTGACTTGGAAGTCAAAAACGTGTCTTAGAAGTGCCTCCTGTCGAGTCATAATCGGTAGGCAAGACCCCCTCCTTAACTACCGATTGTAAGGGCTCAAAATATAACTTTCCTGTACCCAAAACGTGCCATAATCATTCGGATCGCTTTCCGTGTAAACTACCGATTGTTTGAGCTCAAAAATGAAGTTTTCCTGTACCCAAAATCGCTTATAATCGGTAGGTTATTTTCCCTTGTAAACTCCCGATTGTGATGCTGAGTGTTTTATTATTTTCTTTCAGCTATTTTGCTCATAACTTCCTCATACGAACTCCAAATGACCTAATTCTTTTTGCGTTGGATTCATCTTCTCGTTCTCTTAAAAATGGTATTAAGAACTCCTGGATTTGAATGAGTTGAATTCGGTCTTTGTCCCTTCTCCATTGGCAGAACTTAACTTCCTTGTTCATTTTGTGTCGTAATGAACTCCTTTCTTCTTCTTTGGTTGAATGCACTTCAAAACTCCTAAAAAACTCATATAACAAACAAAATAAAAGCATAATGATATGAAAACTAACAATAAATCAATGAATTAGAGTATCCAAATGATGCAAATAATGTACCTATCAATTAGGTTGATCCTAGCATTAAACACATAAGCTCGGTCTGCTTACCAGTGTTGTATTTACACATGATTGCTTTACAGAATCCATCTATAAGGTATCACGTTCTCAACTTGTATAAGAGGTGTTCTACTATTACACTATCTCACAACTCTCTATTAGCTTTAGATTAGTTAACAAATTGAATTAGTTGCCCACCTAAACAATCTATCAATCAAGCATAAACAATCGTATTAGTAAAAACAAACGTTATACTAGAAAAATAGATTTATATGCCAAATTGAATCATGTATTTGAACTTAGAATTCATCCTCAACCACTTAGAAGTTTAGATACTCATGGATGTAGTAACACCCATTTTATACATATGAGAAAATAGAGAAGAAATCGTTATTATAATGAAACCGCTTCGAAACCCAATATTTTTCTCATTATGAATGATATTCCTCTCCAAAACCTACAAAATAATGTTAAATATGTCTTATTAATGTCTTGGGAGTCTCCTAGAATCCTTATGGGACCGGGTTTCCTCCTTTGAGAAGTAAAAAATGTGTTAAAACGGATCCCATAGATTTGCCACAGTCGTCAATTTCCATGAACCGTGCTGACTCTAGGAACAAAATAACTCCAATTCTCTGTCCCAAAACTTGCTACAATCGGCATGGTCGATTCCCTATGAAGCATGCCGATTCTAGGGATTAAAAATCCAAGTTTTGTATCTGAAAAAGTGTTACGCGACATAGTTGGGAACAATGCTGATTGTTGTGTTGTAGATGACTTTTTCTTGCTTCTGCTGTTTTGTCCATAATTTCTTTGTACAAACTCAAAATAACCTCATTCTTTTTGTGTTCACTTCGTATTCTCGTTCTATTCAAGATGGTATTAAGAAATCCTGTATTTTTAAGTGTGAGTCGTTTGAACTCATGTTCATGTATCTTTCCGCTGGAGCTTGCCCATTGTGTCGTTATGTATGTTCGAATTCGAAGGGAGAAATCATCTCTCCCTTAAGTAACTAACCCTATATGGAAAGATATTGCTAGGATGATTCGTACAATCACTCTTCACTCAAGATCTCAAGAAAAGTTAAGACTCTCTCCCCTGGCTAGGTTATTCAGTAACTCACTAAAATTCTAACCCTTACTCAGTGGTTATTCTCTCCTTTTATAGAAAGTTTCTCATATAGTGGATTACAGCTCACTTCGCTCCCTGGACTCCTCGAAGTACTTATCAGGCGAACAATACTGCTTATCTTCCTTCTATATTGATATATCTTATTCGGTGGATTAATCTTGCAAAGTAAAGAGAACTATCTTCGCTAAAGATATCGTTATTAGTTATGACTACAAGCGAATACCCTTCAACCACCTGGCCAGTCAACTGGGTATTTCGCTGATTTGAGTTAAATGCCCAACTACCTGCTGCAAACTTGTCCGTCGATCTTGTCGTACCGTCCATACGTGTCTTCATCCTGGGCTAGTGGTAAAGACCTCGTTAAGGGTAAAGTGACTTTTGGGCTTTTATTTAGTGTGTCGCCTTTAATCCACCAAGATTTGTGATCCTTCCACGTGGTAACACTGTTTTATGCCCCCGTATTTTGCATCTTCCCTTGCCATCCGAATGAGAGCAGGATGGGAATAATATTTAGTCGATTTTTTAAATGTCACAGTGTATTCTTTATTCTTGTTAATAACTGCCACGTCTTAACTACAAACCCACTTTCTAAACTTTATGGACGGTACCTGCCTCGTGGGTTTCCCTCTTCCTAGTATAAAATATTCTTCTCGGCCTTTGGTGTATCATTAACTACTTATTGTAAAATAACCCTTCTATAACTCTTTCCCAGTTTTTTTTTCTATCATTTTGCTCCCGAAACTAAAAGGTTTTTTCTTCTCCAACAATCTATCAATCCGATGTAAGTTTTTTCTTTCTGAATATGAACTTTTGATCTCGCAATATTAAGTTTTATTATGATTCTGTTTTTCTTTTGCTCTAATTTTACATTATAATTTACAATCTTGTATGGGTTTCCTGTTTTTTTTTTCCTCAGTCCCATGACTCCCAAGAAGTATTCTAGTAGTAGAACTCTATCAGAGTCCCTACTTTTTCTTTTAGCACCACGACTCTAGATTTGGTTAGATAAACAACTAATCACAGAGTGAATCAAGGATAATAGTCATTCTTAGGAAACTAAAAGATGGTCTCCCCATTCCTTTGTATGACCCGACGAATCCTTTGTTTTACGAAGTGTTGACTCAGATGAATCCCCAAAGAGATGTCTTCCAGTTACGTGGTAATGTAATTCGCATTCTTCTTGAGTTATACGAGTGATCGTAGGACAAACCATTATGCCTGGAGATGCTTTATACTTTAATTATGCTTCATTCAGTGCTGATTCTTTTACGGAAAACTATATCGTTAATCTCATTCTCGTAGATCTGTTGAGAAGTAGGGCGTCCAGTTAAATTATAAAAACATCCCCGGAGATTGTAAACTTTTATGTAAGGATCTTGATTCTAGTGCTAACAATACAAAAATTTTGCTTCGCTATTCTAGCGATGAGGGTTGGTTGAAGTTTCTTCAAATTCTCGATAGTTCGTGGGTTTGGGGATGGACTAACGACCATGTTCTCGCCAATATCTTATTCCCATGCATAGTTGCTTGCTTAACTATTCTCCCTGAGAGTTTACATGTACAGATGGACCCAAGGTATTTGTTCTTCTTGATTTAGTTATATTGATGCTTATTTAGGATTTATTTCACCTGCTTCGGTGACTTATCTTCGTCGTTGTTTTGCAGGACGATCATCTCGCCGAAGATGGTGCACGAACTCAACATCCTCTCAAACCTACTAAGCGAGCTTCTTCGGGGATACAATCCTCCAGAAAGGTAAATGAAATATATTGTTATATTCTATTTACCCATGTATGCCTCTTGTTTTAGGGTGAAAACAAATATATTGTAAAATAATACTTTTTGTAGGTTCGAGAGATCAAAATTGAACAGGACGAGCCTAAACCAATAAATGGCAGTTAACGTCCAGCTTCGGTCACTAAGGTGGAGATGATGGGTTGATCTTAGGGAGGGAAGAAAAGAAGGTTGAGAAATCATTGTGTGATGCGAACATGATGGTGTGTAGTTGAAGACTGAATGTAGGACTGCAAACTGAATTATCTTTGGGATAGATCTCAGTTATGTTCTTAATCCTTCGTTGAATAAATGAAGTCATCTACTTTATAGTCTTGTTGTGAACACACTGATTTCTCATAAGTTGCGAAAGTTGTGAAGACATGGAGAAGTGATGATCGTGGAGATTGTAGTGGAGTCATATCCGATAAGTCAGGATAATTGTATGACCACCACTCCTCATCCTATCAACTACTGTTAACCGTTCCACTACTTATTGCCTTACCGTCTTGGATGTGTTGCCACATTGCACGTTGCTGTAGATTGCTAGACCAATAACCCAATCAGAATCCCCTCATGTGATGCATTTGATATCTCGTAGAAAATAGTAGAGTCATGGACTAATACTATTTTGGTTAGGTTAAGTCAATAACCTGCTAAATTAGTGAGACAAGTCGTTCAATTCACTAAGTAACTAGGTAGAGTGACCAGTGTCAGGTCCAGTAAAAAATAATAAGTTTAGTAGTCATAACTATCTTAAAGGTAGCATGGTATAAATTTGGAAGAATTCGAAGTCAAGATTAAGCAAGAGTTCTCAAGGACCAAGCATGGTAGACTTGATTGGATGTTCATTGAGAAAAGGCTTCGGATAGGTGTGGAACTAGCAATGGGCTAGCGCGATAAGAGATATAGCGCAAGCAATAGGCTAGAGCCAAGAGAAATTGTAGTGTTGGCAAGATCATAAATATCCTTCAAGGACCGATCACCTATCTAAGTCGCACTTCCAAGGATCGAGGTTCAAGTCGTGACGCACCCTTGGGTGTCAGAGATTAGATTAACACATGCACTTGGGGAACAACCCCTATAATATCCTTATTCGGAAGGTAGCGTTAGCTGAATGGAATATATATAATGGTTTTTCATCTCCTAACACGAAGCCTTTTCAGCACAATTGGCTCCAGATTTGGCAAAAAACACTGCAGTTAAGTGTGCTCGGGCGGGAGTAATCCAAGGATGGGTGATCTCCTAGAAAGTTGTTGTTAGATAACCGTAGTGACGGCCATAGAAAATCCCACACTGCTGGATGACCGCATTGTCTAAGTGGGGACAATATCATTCGATGGTCGAGTCATTACAAATGGTATCAGAGATGACGAAGGGTCATCTTCCGAGGGTGAGAGAGTACGCTAGATGGGGTGTGCTAGGTACTGGTTTCATGAATAGCAGAAAACGTCGCAGATCTGGGCTTGTATATTCCGGATCCGAGGAAGGCTCCAATTTAAGGTGGTTGTATTGTAATACTCCGATTCGGCAGGTAGTATTAGCTCAATAGAATATATGTAATGGTTTGTCATCTCCTAACACAAAGGCATTTTCAGCACAGTTGGCTCCATAGTTGGCAAAAAGCTCTGCAGTTAAGCGTGCTCGGGCGATAACCGCAATTGTTGAATACCCCACACTTCATGATGACCGCAGTGGCTAAATGGGGACAATATCGGTGGAGGGTCGATTCATTACAACCCCAGCGGGCGCTGTGAAGTAGCTGACGCTATCCTTGGATACCGCCGTGAAGAAGGGTGGCGCTGTAATTAAACCAACACTATAGAATTTGGCAGCGCCAGTATACTAGAAGATGTACGGCGCTGGCCTAGTGCCATCACCACGAGTTTGGAGCTTTCTCGAGAACCGGAAATTGGTCCATGTCACGTCCTCGATGGCTGGTTAGGTTTTGGAAGACGCCTTTTCAAGAATATTTTACCGACTGCGCTTCCTCAAGCATCTTTCATTGAACTAGGTTGTGTCCTTGAGGACTGAACATCAAACTGAGATGTGTCTTCGGGAACATGACATTAATATTGGATGCGTCTCTGAGGATAAAAAATCAGTTGTTCCCAGAATATAACTTATTTGAATGTTGTTTCTTACTGCGTAAGTAGTAAATTAATATCGTTTAAACATTACATTCAATATGAGTTTAAGGAATTCAGCCACGGAAGTTATGCGACTTGAGACTAGTTAGATATAGTATAAATATTGTTCACATTTAGAGAGGCTACAATGCCTTTAGCTATTTGTAGAATGTGAGGCTGATAGGTGCATAATCTACATAGTTTTAGTGTCAGTTACATACTTTTTTTAGTGATATTTCTTGCATTCTACCTTGTATTTCTCTTGTTTTCTATTTTGTTTCTCATGTTAAGACGATTCAATCAAAAGAAGTGGAAACGGCTTTAAAAGTGCTAAGGAAATGAAGAGCTACAAGTGAAGAAAATTAAAGAAAAGTTGAAACTCATTCAAATCCAGGAATTCTTATCACCATCTTGTATAGAATTGAAAGACAAATCCAACGCAAAAACAATGAGGTTATTCCGAGTTTGTATGAAGAAGTTATGGGCAGAACCGTGAAACCAACTTGGATTTGGTTTTTGTTGGGCCTTATTGGGCCTGCACGGGAAGAGAAAGAAGGGATGCGTTTTGGGCTTTCCTTTGACGTGAAAATTATGGTTTTTGTTGGTTTTTGACGAGGTTAAAGCTCCTAATTGAATAAGGATCAAAAGGAGGTGGAAGAGTTTAATGAGATTAGGTTTCCTAGTCGGATAGACATCAAGAGGATGTTATCAAAACCTATATAAATGGGAGCCTAGATACAATTTTCAACACAACTTCTCCATAGAAAAAAAAAAGCAAGTTTTGGTTTACCACTTTAAAGGGAGGAACTAGGATATTTACTCTTCTTCTTCTTTATTTTGTTCTTGTATATTTTTGATGGGTTTTAGTAAATCCATGAGTAGCTAATTCTTTTATTGGTTGGAGATATAATCAGATGTTCTAAACATGGGAATCAATCTGTCTGGTTAGTTTTAATTTCATTATCTCTTTTTATCGTTCATGTTCCTACTTTTAATATCGCCATGTATGATTGAATGTGTGTTTTTTAAGGATGCATACTGTGAAAACACTATTCATATCTAAAGCTAAACTAAGGTTTAGAGATACCGAATAGTCGATAAACCCGGTTATAAGTAGCAGTGTGATTACTAATTGTACTCAAAACTTTTATGTAATTGCATATATAAGCTTGACCTATGTTAAATAGAATACTCGTAGTACTTCTATTGCATTGATTAGCATAATTTAAAGAACCTAAAGCTCTTGGGAGATTAAACTTAATAGCACGTTGCATGAGGTTGTTTGCTAAGTAGTATGCATATTCATCGTTATGGTATGTGATGACACAAGAAATTTACCGGAGTATACTCTCGATGGGTCGCTCTAGGGTTATTGGTATGAAGAGAGAGTGGATGTTGATTCTAATCGATTGATGAACATGTTTGGTGATGGAAGATGAAACCTCTAACCAGATTTGTTTTATTTTGGTTCACAACCTTTATTCACTTTGCTTTTATTTTCTTTAGTTAGCTTACATTAGTTAAGAACTCAACAACCCCCATTATTTTGGTTACATAAGAAGTCAAAAGCAAATAACAGTTACATAGCTCCTCGTGGGAACGATCCTTACTATCGCTATATTATTTTTTAGTATTAGTGGGAAATATCTTAATTAATTTGTGCGTAAGCATCAAATTTTGGCGCCGCTGCCAGGAAGCAGTTGGCAATTGTTTTTGTTTAAGATTTCTTTTTTGTTCTATTTTTTGTTTTTCTTTTAGTGTTTTTCAGGTTTTTAGGTTTTCTCGGTGGAAATAACTCGTTGGTGGAATTCGTCAATCATCAAAGACGGGAGGTAGATTCCGAAAACAGGTTGTATATATCACTTTTATTTTTATTTTTATATTTTTAAGTAGATTATTATTTTTTCTTAGTCTTTGTGTATCATAATGTTTCCTTACGGAAATAACATGTATGATGCACAAGATCAGGCATATTATGGTGGTAATCATTTTATTCATAGTTCTTAATTTTTCAATAGCTTCCAACCGACCATAGGATACAATCAGAATCAACACTTTGGTTTTGGTCAATACCCTACGAAATTTTTTAGTTATTCTCATACATACCAACAACCTTCTGGTGGGTATGTAGGTCAACAACCACAAAAAAGGTAGGAAAATTATACTTCTAATTGGCTCCACTCGAGTTGTATGTAGATTTTAGATTAATTAAAGGATATGCAACGAAGACTAGACCGGCTTGATCTATCACTTAATAGAGAGAACGTTCACCAACCGAATTTTACAACATTATACCTTACGTGGCTTATGATCGTATTTATGATTATTCACCCATTCAACGGGAAAAGTCATGGTTGAGTGATCCCATTGTAAGTAATGCTGGAAAACATGTAAAGACAAGAGAACTCTCAAAAAATTATATCAATTGGAAGATAACGGAACACTGGAAGAAATTCACCAAGAAATTAGTAGTACCATACGTATGGAATTCAAACGACGTTTTACTAATGGAGAATATCAGGTTGATGAAGATTCTGATAAAAAGTTAGATATCGAAGATGATGAAATGTTTGAGAATGAGGCTAGATTGAAGAATATGATGGAAGACCCTATTGAGTTTGCCAAGGAATACAATGATAATGTTGATGCCAATATTTTAGTTGAGGTAGATATTGACGATGATTGGTTAAAAAGTTTGATTGAGGACCACAATACACAAGAGGTAAATAATTCATTGGAGTTATTTAAGAACAATGAGGATCTCGTAATACAAGAGATAGTGCAAGGTTTGTCTAATCCTTTGCATAATTCTATTTCTAATGATCCCTTTCCTCTAATCAAAGTAGTTTCTCAAAAATTTGTTAACCCAACTTTTAGGAAAATACCTCACTTAAGATTGGAGTTGTGTACTTCCAAAGTTTTTATGGATTATTTTGCTTCTAAGTATCCACCGTCGGAGATGCTTGATTCTAACAATGTGCAGGTTTACCAAGAGGAACCAATGAATTTCTCAAATTATATGCCCTCTATACACTTCCAAGTGTAGAAAGGACTAAGTGTGGGGGTAACTTCTTTATGATAATAATTCCATAAGTACTATCATATGATAACATTTGTGTGAAACTTTTATTAGAATTACAGATTGTTATATGGGAGGATCCCCAGGTTTACAGATTGTTGGTGTACGAACAATAACCAGAAAGTCAGGATGAGGACGTTAAACTAAGCGTTGAATGGGAGGCAACCCATTGGTTTTGTATTTCTATTCTTATATTTTATCCTTATCTTATTTTTTTTTCATATCACTATTAGGAATTTTCCACCTTGATTTTACATTGGAGTAATCAATTTACATTGAGGACAATATAAAGTTTAAGTGTGGGGGAGTGATTCAGCATATAAATTCTTAATATTCGCTTTTGTAGGTAGAATTTTTAAAAAATTTGTACATATTTGCATAAAAACCTCCAGCTTCTAGAGATCTTAGAGTCACTTAGTATACTTCTAGATAAGTCTACATACAGAGTTCTCACTGAAATAATTAAACTTAGAAGTAAAAGAGAAAGACATTCGAGTTTCTAAGTTGTTGAGAGGCAAGAGCTGAAAAAAGGGACTTAAACCGCCGTAGAGAATACACAATTAGGGAGTTGATCAATCATTAATGTAGACTACCTATTTTTTACATCAAGCGAGGCACCAGACCTTCAACTCTTTGTTGATGTTTAAAAAATTATCATTTAGAGTGTATGTCATATGCGCAAATTCCGGGTAGAATGATGAGCTACCCAACCTCGCACCCCTTCAGCACTTTTGTGATCTCTTGAGTGCTAATTACATCAATCATGAGGGTGTCATCAGAATTGTTAATCCTATCTTGTAGTCTTGTTTGCAGTTGGTACCGTTGTCTCAACAAAATAGCAGTAGAAACACATCATCATCAACAAGCGTAGCAACATCAAAATCACGAAGAAAGTTGAATACAGTCAAAGTTTACAAGAAACAAAAAGAGGAGCAAAGTTCTATATCAAAAGTGAAGACAAGACAAAGTGAAAAAGAAAGAAAATAAAAAGATGTAAGTTTTTGAAGTTTATACGATACCAAGGAAATACAAGTTGTTATGAATCAGGTGCTTAAGTCATATCCCATGGCCATGTTAATTTCAGTTTCATTATTTTTGTAGTTGTTATCTTATTCCAAAAAAAAAATAAAAAAACAAGAGAAAAAAAATAAAAAATATATGCATTTCAGTTTCGTAGTTAGTGAGTTATTTTATTAGTTAAGGCCACGGGAAAGAAGAAATATATAGAGAAGTTTCAAGCAACAAGAATTTGAGGAAAAAAGTTACAAATTGTTAATGTTCATAAGTTTATCATCCATAGAGTTGAATCCGAAGACGAAGAAGTCCGAAGACATTTTTATTTGCTGTGAGAGTGGCGTTGATTGTGAATCAGATGAGAAGGTAAGTAAGTGTTCCCATCCTCATATAGTGATTGATTTCTTTCTTAGAGATCATCAGAAAAAAAATAGGGTTCTTTTCATCCCGCGTTTCTATGGGGTAACAAAATATAATTTGGAAGGTTACTTTTCCTTCATATCATTCAACGTGTGCAAGATTCTATCTTCATTCCTGCCTGCACACATGAGAAACATAAAGTGAGTTTTCTGAGTGCAGTTTTATAAGACCCTATTGGTGAGACAGAAGTCGAGGCAGAATGCTTATTCAATTTCTTTCGAGGTTGGATTCTTTCATATGGTAGTTTTCTCCTAAATCAAGAGTTAAGAATAACATTCTTTATACTTCTAACTTCTTACTGTTAATGTGCAAAAGATTTATATCTTCGTAGCTCTTTGGATGCATGTGCGCTGGAATATTTGAAAGTTGGAACTTAGGTTTTGTGGGTATACCTCTTGTAAACCCCCACAAGAATATAACTCATCCACTAGGGACACCTAGGGGTTTAAAGGCTTGTTACACATTCTAAGTATAACTGTATCCTCAAAGAAAGGGAGTTGTTGTAGTTTAGGTTAGTTTAGATTTATAGTTTGCTCGAGGACTAGCAAAAGGCAAGCGTGGGGGAATTTGATAGGCGCATAATCTACATAGTTTTAGTGTCAATTACATATTTTTTTAGTTATATTTCTTGCATTCTACCTTGTATTACTCTTGTTTTCTACTTTTCTTCTCATGTTAGGACGATTCATCCAAAAGAAGTGAAAATGACTTTAAAAGTGCTAAGGAAATGAAGAGCTACAAGTGAAAAAAGTTAAAGAAAAATTGAAACTCATTTCAAATCCGGGAATTTTTCTCAGAACCTTATATATAATTGAAAGTGGAAGCCAATGAAAAAATAATGAGAT
This sequence comes from Papaver californicum, assembly GCA_023531435.1. Taxonomy (NCBI): domain Eukaryota; kingdom Viridiplantae; phylum Streptophyta; class Magnoliopsida; order Ranunculales; family Papaveraceae; genus Papaver; species Papaver californicum. The sequence goes on from JAJJMC010016780.1 coordinate 3,502,835, forward strand.
CATTCTGAGTTCGTATGAAGAAGTTATGAGCAGAACCGTGAAACCAACTTGAATTTGGTTTCTGTTGGGCCTTATTGGGCTTGCGCGGGAAGAGAAAGAAGGGATGCGTTTTGGGCTTGCCTTTGACGTGAAAATTAGGGTTTTTGTTGGTTTTTGAGGAGGTTAAAGCTCCTAGTTGGATAAGGATCAAAAAGAGGTGAAAGAGTTTAATGAGATTAGATTTCCTAGTTGGATAGACATCAAGAGGATATTACCAAAGCCTATATAAAGGGGAGCCTAGATACAATTTTCGACATAACTTCTACACAGAAAAGAGAGCAAATTTTGGTTTACCCCTTTAAAGGGGTGAACTAGGATATTTACACTTCTTCTTCTTCTTTTCATTTCTAGTATATTTTTGATGGGTTTTAGTAAATCAATGAGTAGCTAATTCTTTTATTGGTTGAAGATGTAATCAGAAGTTCTAAACATGGGAATCAATCTGACTGGTTAGTTTTAATTTTCATTATTTTTTTTATCGTTCATGTTCCTACTTTTAATATCGCCATGTATGATTGAAGGTGTGTTTGTTGAGGATGCATACTGAGTAAACACATAATCATATCTAAAGCTAAACTAGGGTTTGGAGATACATAATAGTCGCTAGACCCGATTATAAGTAGCATAGTGTGATTAATAATTGTATTCAAAACCTTCATATAATTGCATGTAGAAGCTTGACCTATGTTAAATAGAATACTCGTAGTAATTCTATTGCATTGATTATCCTAATCCAAAGAACCTAAAATTATTGGAAGATTAAACTTAATAACACGTTGCATTAGGTTATTTGATAAGTAGTATTTGCATATTCATCTGTTTTAGGGTGAAAACAAGTGTATTTCAAAATGGTACTTTAAGGTTGGTTCGAGAGATCAAGATCGAACAGGACGGGCCTAAACCAAGAAATGGATGTTCACGTCCTGCTTTGATCACAAAGATGGAAAGGATTTGGGTATATCTTAGGGGAGGGAAGCAAGGAAGATTGAGAAAACATCAGTGTGATAGGTAATGTGTGAAGAAGAAAGGATTCTATGAGAGAAATCGCTAATTTTGTATGTTTTTATTTCTCCAGACTAATTATCTTGTTTGTACTTGTTTCAAATAAATGAGAATCATCTGTTTATAGTTCAAAGGAGACATACTGATTTCTCATAAGTCGTGGAAGTTAGGGAGAAGTGGAGAAGTGATGATTATGGAGATTTTAGTGGGGTGGTGGCCAGAAAGTAGGGAAGACCTGTATGACCACTACTCCTCATCCTCTCAACTACTCTATAATCGCCCACTACTTATTACCTTCTTGTTCGTGGAGGTGTTGCCACCACCCACGATTGTCGTAGACCGCCAAACCAATATTCTAATGAGAATCCCCCCATATTGTATTTGATTATCGTGGAAATAGTGGAGTCATAAGCCACTACGATTTTTATTAAGTCAAGTCAAGTCAAATGACTTGCTAAGTCAGTGAGGCAAGTTGTGCGACTCATTGGATTGATAGTCATACTGATTAATGCCGAGTATGGGAAGTTTAATGGTCATGTACTTGCTTGAAAGTAACATGGCATATTTAGTGGCTAAGTATTAGCTCAGAAGTGACTTATCGAAAGTGAGAGGCATTTGAAGCCAAATGTTGTAGATGACTTAATCAAGAAGACCTATTAGAATTCATATAATATTTAATGTTGGACCCATATCGAGAAAAGAGGTGTATTTCTGAGGGAAGTAGCTAGCAAAGCTAGCACTAGCTACTTAACGCAAATAAGCATGTGCTAGCTCTTTTAGTTATAAAAGGATAATGTGCTAACGTCTCAGGAGTAAGACCAATACTCCTAGCTTCTAGTAAATATCAATTATACTAGGTTTGGGAAGCTAGTGCCAAAAAGGTTTGAAGTTAGTGCTTCAATAATATAGTTAGCACTAAGGTTTTAACATTAATGTACTTGTGGCTAAGTCGCTAAGTATGAGTGTGTCAAGCCAAGAGGCGTTCTAGAACTTGAGACTCATTGGATAAGTCATAGAGGATACTAGGGATACATTGGCTACTATGAGGCACGCTAGAGAAGCTAGAGACACATAGGCCTTGGACGCGCTAGCCTTTGGCTAGAGGCGCATAGGATCTAGGGCATCAAGGAGCTAGGGACGCGGAGGAGGCCATGGCGTGTTGGAAATTGCACAATTGGAAAAGGGCCCAAGAACGCCAAAGATGCGAGACGCCAAGGATGCGAGACACATAGGATGCAAGACGCCAAGGACGCTGAGGAGCCAAGGCGCATAGGATCTCGGAGACGCGCTAGGCTGGACACTAGGGATGCATTATACACTAGGGACGCGATTGAGCATGGTAGGGATGCATTGGAGCCAAAAAACATTAGGCTAGATGGCCTGGTACTCGGGGACACGTCAGTTGGCCAAAGAAGTTTACGCCTTTGGCGCTAGGGTTAGGGTTAGCACTTTTAGTGCTAAGGCTGAGGTGCAAAGGTAGTGATGCTCTAGCTAAGGCCCCATTAAGACAATATGTTCTAGCTAAGACCATCTTAGGTTAGTTAGCGCTTCTCAGGTGCTAAGGTTTAGCGCCAGGGGTTAGCGCTTTTAACGCTAATGTGGCTAAATGGTGACAATGTGGTTCTAAGCCAAATAACTGGTGCTAACTTGGCGCTAATAAAGGCTAGGTTATCCTAGTTCACAAGTTCAATGCATCTTTTATGGAAATGCTTCTTGATTGTGGCGCATCCGAGAGGAGTGGCGCATTATTTGTGGCGTATATTCGAGCAAAGTGCTAAAGTAGCATATTTGAGCTCGAAAGAACAATTTGAGGAACATTCGTCGAATGAAGCGTCAAGCTATAATGTAATTCAGGGTTTAACCATTAGATATTCCCGAGTTTAACGGATGTTGCTAGAACATCGGTACACATTCGAGGTAATTTCAAGGAATTCAGCTGTGAAATTTATGTGACTTGAGACTAGTTCGATATGGCATGAATATTATGGGTATTGAGGAGACTACATGGACAATTTAGAATGTTTAGAAAGAAGTTGTACTCTTAATTCGCTTGCGAAATATAAGTAGAGAAACAATATTCTATTTTAAGCATATGCGCATAAATATGTATATATGTTCTTGTTGCTTAGCAGGGGGTAGTTTTATAATTCTATCCCTTGTCAAAAACTTATCATCTACATCATCGTTATGGTATGTAATGACACAAGGAATTTACCGGAGTATGCTCTCGATGGGTTGCTCTAGGGCTATTGGTATGAAGAGAGAGTGGATGTTGATTTTAACTGATTGATGAATATGTTTGGTGATGGAAGATGAAACCTCTAACCAGTTTTTGTTTATTTTGGTTCACAACCTTTATCCACTTTGCTTTTATTTTCTTATGTTAGTTTACATTAGTTAAGAACTCAACAACCCCCATTATTTTGGTTACATAAGATGTCAAAAACAAATAACAGTTATGTAGCTCTTCGTGGGAATGATCCTTACTACCGCTATATTACTTTTTAGTATTAGTGAGAAATATCTTAATTAATTTATGCGCAAACGACATGCATCATAAGCGACTTAAGGAGCGGTGCTAGCGCAACGACGTTTCTATAAGAAGCGGTGCTAGGGCAACAATGCTTCCATGAGGAGCGGTACACATCGATATTTTTATGTTTCTGCTGCTGGCATAGAAAAATGTTACGATTCTAGTCCTTTTCAAAAATCCACCATCTACACCTCTGTGCTTTTCCTGACCTTGTGAGTTTTTTCGATAAAGGATGACACTTTGAGCTCGACGAGCCGAGTCTTTGCAAGCTGTGGACATGTACAGAGTGCTTCGTATTCCCAAAACGGCAACGGCGAAGAAACCTGTGCTCCCAAACGTTTTTACGAAGGATAACGTTATTGAATCGGCGAATGACGCTACTACTATGTTGAACCTCTCGTTACTAGTTCGACCGTCTCTGCGGATTCATCGTTGAAGGAGAAGGAATTTTTATGTGTTATGCCTCCTCTTGAAAATATCATTCCATAAAATATTGTTGTTGAGGCCGATCATCCAGAAAACCAATCCAATGCCCTTGAAGAATTCTCAGAGAAACAAATTACGCCTACTAGTGAGGCTGGCCGAACTTCCGAAGGTTTGTCTCTATCTGCTGGTCAAGAGGTCTGGGTCAAGATGTTTAATGCTCATCAACAGGGAAGGCATGTTGACGTATTCAAAGAAGTTTTCTTTTCTATGGTTGTCCTGTTTTCCCATACCTTTAGTACTTCCAGCGTAACTTTGATGCCCCTTCTCTAAGTGTGGCTCACCACACTAGTCTGATTGATATGGTAAATGAAACTTCTCTTGTCATCAGGTATATTCTGGCCTTATAAATTGCATAATGTTAATGAGTTGTATTGCTATTTTGGGTTTCAGGATAGAAATCGCCAACTTGCTATGTGAAATGTCCCGAAGCTTTAAAGAGAAGTGGCGAAAATCGGATGAAGAAAATTTCTGGTTGAGATGAGCTCTACGAAGAAAAGGAGATATGACTCATTCGCCACCCAACCAAAGACTTACCACAGTAAGATCCCATTACCTTGATACTTAGATTTACTTTCCCATAAAGCTCAATGGAAAGAGTAAGAACAATTTCTTGTCATATGCCGAAGGGATATTGATACCATCAACAAACTAAACGAGGAGTATGAGAATCACATATATCATTTAACACAAGAGTTAAAAAATATAGATGATCTAAATATGCATTTTGGCGACGAGAATGATGCTGCCAAACTTTATGTTACCGAGCTCGAGAAGAATCTTGTACCGTATAAGAAAGAGTTCCTCCGCCGAAAGACTACAATTACACATCTCGAGCGTGAGAAAACTACCTGGCTCCAAGAGAATGAGATGACTCTTAATAGTAAGGAGTTATCAATTAAAAAGCTTCACCAGATATAAAGGGACAATGAGATTCTCGTTAAGATTCTCGAAGAGAAAGATTAAACAATTACTTGGTTGAAGATCCAGGACATTGGGAAGTTTGAAACACTATGGAGCATCTATCCGAAGCCCATCGCGAACCCGAAAAGTGGGCGAGTAATCAAGAAGATCTTGAGCAAGTCCTTAGACAGACTATTACTACGCTGAAAGGTAGTCGATAAGGACTACACTGGTTCTGGCACAACTGCTCCCTATAGTCATTGTTGTTTTCTATTTTACTTACCATTTATTACACTTGGGCCTTTGTAGAGACTGAAGAAGATCTTAAAAATTCAGCTAGAGCAGGCGAAAAAGGATCGTAAGGACTCCTCAAATCATCTGTTAGATCTGCAGAAGGGGTTTGGCAGTTTCCAAAATGAGGACAAGTCTACGGTGAAGAAAATCAACACATCTACCTAGGATGTTGTTAACAAGATGTGCAAGAAGTTTACCGCTGATCTCTGCGAGGCTCATGGTCTTCCAATGCCTGTCTATGAAGAAGAACAAGTTGAGACTGAAGAAGAGGAAGTTGTTGATGCTGAGGATGATGATAAAAATGGCGCAGAGACTACCGCTGATGGAGAGCTGAAGGGTTAATCTGTTTGTCCTTATTTTCCCTTAGCTTTGTTTGTCTTTATAGTTTATTTTTGTTGGTCGTTTGCTTTCGTTTGTTAACCTTGCTACTTTGTTGTGAACATACTGGGCGCTCCCAAGCTTGGGGGAAATTTTTTATACTGTTTTTGATTTCTTTCCTTGTCGTCGATGCCTGTTATTTCCTATATTGTCAAAGATAGATATCCATAATAATTTGAACCTCTTCGTCAAAAAGATTCATTGACTGTGAAGTTTAAAATAAAATAAATTAAGAAATTTATGAATTTATTTTAGGAATAGTTAGAGAATATAAAATTTATATAAAAAATGATATGCGTTAAATAAAATTGTTGTGATATTTATATAATGATGGAAAATTTGACCTGAAAGTAGTCATTAACGACCTAGTCTCTACCGAGCGGTGAAATCCTGATCACTGGCGACAAAAACTTCATCAACGACCAACACTCCGTCACTCAATAATAATTAGGTCGTTAATCTCATTTTCCATATCGGCCTGACTAGTTTGGTATAGCAAACTAGTCAGATTTGATTGAACCGGAATTAACATGAATATGTGATTTTGTGAATCATGAGCCAAAAAATAGCATCGTCTTTTCTTTAATCCTAGGCTATCCCTAACATCCCCAAAACCGTGTGGCTGAGATATCAAAGCTCTTAAAAAGTAGGTGTAAAACGTTGGGCTAATCCACTCGTTCCAAACTGACAAATATTAAGGACTTGGCTAGTGACCGTATTAATCTGGTTGCTAAAAAACAACAAAGTAGTGTGCCATTTTACATATTTTGGGGACCCTACGCTACAAGGGATTGCTTAAAAACGTCAAATTGATGGAACTGATTAATGCTAAGGTTTGGGGACCAGAGTAGTTTTAACAGATGAAAAAAATGAGCAAATTTACTTAAGCTACCTATCTGATGTCACCTGTGCGTAGCATCTTTCAGAGATGTCAGGTGCGTTGCTGGATTCCACTTAGCATCAAATGCTGAGAACTAGGATCCTTAGTGGGATCTCAACGGACACAAAAGACGGACACATCAATCAGCTGCGCAACTAAGGATAGCTGGCAAAGAGAAAGTCTATAAATACTAGACTTGATCACAAGACAGAGGGTGGAACTCTTGCTAGAGCCAAGAGAGAGAAGAAAAGCCTTAATACTCAGTCAAACCATTTCATTATAGTCATAATCTTTGTTTTCTCCCTTGTACTCAGATCTAAAATACTTAATAAACTATTAAACTCATTACCTCGTGGACGTAGGCATAGCCGAACCATCTAAAACCTCTTGTATTAAATGTTACTTTAGTTGTTTGCTTTATTTACACTAGATTTATTTAGATAACGGTGGTATGATTGCTAGATGACATTATCTGAGTAACTCATTCACCTTAACGCATTTCAGTACTTTGCTCATAGCTAAGGCTATCACACAACTACGCTGAATAGTTGTTATATTTGTTCTCTACGTAAACTATAGGAAAAATAGTAGTTACAGTTTGACGCTAGAAACAGGGACTTGTGTCCTTGCGTTTTGTTATTTTAGCATATTAAGCTCTTTAATCGCCTTTTGTTTCCGCAAAGCTTTTATTTTTCAAGATCTAAAGAAAAAAAAAGATTAAACAATACTCTATAGTATTCGTTGTGTCTTTTCCAGTCTTGGTTTGTTGAGTTTAAACTCCTCTCAACAGATCCAGAATACTAGATCGAGAAGGTTACCAATAGAAAAGGGTATACATTACGAATATTTATTTTCGTGTGCTCGATAAAACACCTTACTTAAGCACAAGTTATCTCCTCTACGTGGAATAACCTGTCAAGAATTAAGTAGTTGCACTAACAAGCTTTGTGAGCTTTTTTCTCTGAAAAAATCAGGTACAAACTGAGATGGTGAAATCAAGACAGATGCTGAACCAAAGAAAAAGCCAAGTATAGACAAAGAGTTAGACAATTACAAATCAGGAAATAATAATCGCTTCACGTGGTTACAGAAATCTCGCAGTTGATACGGGTGACAGCCGAAACAACGATCTCTTGCGTGGGAAAGGAGTAGCCACACCAACTGAGGGAATGTGGAAGAATCAACCTACGCAACCACCAGGAATCACTCACCCAATAAGGCCTAACCAAAATTTTCCTTCAACAAGCAGGGTTGAGAATAAAAGATCTAGGTAATCAGCTGATTATCGTCCTCGTGGTGACTATGCCACAAACAGAGAATGAGGTACCTATAAATAACCAAACCAATGGTCACGATAAGTCAGACTATATTGTGTTATTTAGAGCTCAGTTGGATGATCTAGCTAGAGCAAACAGAAAGCAGGCATATAAAATGCTTGCACTGACCAAAGAAAACCAGGAGCTGAGGAATTTATTGTCAAATGAAGCAGATGTAGCAGACATATCCGTTCTAGGGATACACGAGAGGGTGGAGATGTCACACGTATGTGACAAGAATGTAAGACCTTGCGGTGAGATACCCAGGCAGCGCATTCTATTTGAAAGAGTGGCTCATATCCCAGATAGGAGGATGGTGGTCCACTAGGCAAACCCACATCAACGGGTGAAAAGCGTTTCCATAACAAATTCTACTTACAATCCCTCAAGAGACGTAACTGCATCCAGCGTAGGATCTCAAGCTCAAAGATCCTCTCATCATCTCAATGACATACTTGAGCAAGTACTCAAAATAGGAGAAGAACTCGCGACTCTAAAAGCAAAGCAGAACGGAGGAATATTGGAGGAAGTCTTTCACGAAGAGCGCACTACTCCACTCTCACATCACTTGATCAGCGCACCTATCCCGGCTAAGTGTCATCTCCCAATATTCAACTGTTTTGATGGGATTACGGAAGCAGCAACACACTTAAATTACTATTCTAGAGTACTTGCGCATTGTGAGCATGACAACACAGTCGTGTGCAAGTTCTTCCCTTCCAGCTTAAAGGATAACGCACTCACCTGGTTTGATAAATTACCACCAAACTCTATTGATTCTTTCAAACAACTATCAAAGTTATCATGGAAACATATATGTACAATCGAGCTGTGCGGGTAGGACTGACAGAATGTTTGCTTTGGACATAGGCCCAAGAGAGACCTTGAGGGAATACACAGATAGGTGACAGAAAATCTTCCAAGCTATCAAAAAATGTAGTCCCGAGGTGGCAATTAATTGCTACAAATACGGGTTGGTAAAAACGTCACCCATCTTCATTGAACTACATGTGAATCTACCAGCTACGCAGGGAGACTTGCGCACCATCCAGGACAAGTACATATCACTCCAGGAGGTACAAAAGGATGACCCACGCTCCTTCCAAAAGGGTTTAGCACATCCACGGAGGACGCTATCTGTTGAACCAATAGAAGGATCAAGTACAAAAAGAGCAGCGGAGCCCTTCTGTTCCAACCATCAAAATAAACACATGAAGTTTAAGAGAGGAAAAGGCAATGATCATAACGCAAAGAGGGAATCTTTTAGGGATCGAGTATTTACTAAGTTAAATACTAGCGCTACCCAGATATTGAGAGCAGCGGGGCATTTGTCAAATTTCATGTATCCCAACACCAAAGGAAAGCAACCTGACGCAACAAAAGGTCATAAGGATTATTGTGAGTATCACGCATACATGGGGAATTCTATGGAAGATTGCAAACATCTCAGACACACAATTCAAGACCTCATCAATATAGGGTATATGTAGGAATTCGTGGACTTAACAAAAATCCCCGCGCCAACAGGTAATGTTAACCACATTCAACTCCCAGAGAATAAAAAATACATTCACATGATTACATGCTCAGAGTCCCCAATAGTGGATACTGTGATTGAAGCCATTCTAGAGTGCATACGCAAAAGAGTAGAGCAACATGAGATCTTTAAAGTAGCAAAGAGAGAGTTGCTCACTGATTGGGAACCCTGGTTGAATACACCACTCACCTTCTCAACGAAGGACATGGATCAAAAGATCGACGTTTACAACGACCCATTGGTGTTAACATTGCCCATCCATAGATGGAATGTTACAAATATATTGATTGACAATGGAAGCTCTCTCAATATCCTTTTTTATGAACCATTTAAGAAAATATGATTGCTCGACGTCTACCCCAAAAGGGAAGATTATCCTTCAAGTCAATGCAGGGCCGCTAAAGATCAACACAAGATTCTCGGTTGTGGACGTACCCTCCTCTTACAATGTAATCATAGGGAGATTATGGGTTTATAAGCTCTGAGGCACAGCGTCAACATACAACCAATGCCTGCGCTTTCCAGGACCTGATAGCGAGATGGAAATCAAAGGAGATCATCCTGAAGCTAGGCGCTGCAACGCTGCGATGATAAGGCTCAACGAAGAAAAGGCCAAAGCTGAGCTAAACAAAGGAAAGAGCGCAAGGCGAAAGCAAAAGAGAAATAATTCCAAGACTATTTGATCAACATAGCTTCTCTTTATTACAATACTAACTCCCCAGAAAAACCTAACTCTGCTAACACAGAAGAAGAATCCTCGGAGCAAAAGAACGCCGAATAGACCAAATAGCAATTAAAGAAAGCCACTCCTATCGGTACACCAAAGGCTACCTTCTCCACGGTAGAACCAACTAAAGAAATCAACATCGGAACGGAAGAGGAGCCAAAACTGATCAAGGTAGGAACCTTAATGGGGCGAGATATGGAGGAAGCATTGATTGCGCTGCTAAATGAATACATAGATGTATTCGCATGGAATCTATAGGATATGCCAGACATTGATCCGAAGATCATATGCTATCACTTGAAGATCATCCCGGATGCGAAACCCTTCAAGCAGCCATCAAAAAGGTAGCGCCAATATATCACGACGCAGTCTAAAAGGAGTTGCAGAAGCTGGTGGACATAGGCTTCATCATAGAAACGCACTACCCAACTTGGATCTCTATTGTATCGATTTTAGCAATCTCAACAAAGCATATCCAAAGGATAGTTATCCGCTACCAAACATCGACTAACTGGTAGATGCCACTTCAGGGTACGGAGCCCTGTCATTTATGTATAGATACTCAGGATACAACCAGATTGGACTGGCGGAAGAGGATCAAGATCACACTGCATTCTTTAATCCGCGTGGCCTTTACTGCTACACCAGAATGCCCTTCGGACAAAAGAATATGGGGGCAACATACCAAAGATTAGTCAACAACATCTTCAAGACTTGGATCAGGCATTCATAGAAGTCTACGTAGATGACATTCTAGTCAAAACCAAAGACGTCAACAATCATCTATCAGATCTACGAATTTTTTTTGATGCAATGTGCAAGTATCAAATGAAGGTCAACCCAGAAAAATGCACGTTCGTGGTAACATCAGGTAAATTCTTAGGATATTTGGTAACTGAGAGACGGATAGAGGTAGATCCAGCAAGGATGAAAGCCATCACGGAAATTCCCTCACCAAAAAGTATCAAATGGGTCCAGCAACTGGATGGAAGGTTGGCTGCGCTGAGTAGAGTTATCCTAAGGTCATCAGATAGATGCAAAACATTTTTTGACACGCTTAAAAGGGAAGCATATTCACTTGGATTGAGGAGTGCGAACACGTATTCAAAAATATAAAGGAATATTTGGCATTAATTCCAATCCTGCAAAAGACGAAACGTGTAGAGGTTCTAACCCTCTACTTATATGCAATTAACAATGTTATAAGTGTTGTCTTAATAAGGAAAAACAACAAGGTAGAAAAACCAGTCTACTACTTCAGCAAAACGCTTAGTTCAGCTGAATGAAATTACACCAAAATGGAGCAGCTAATCTTAGCACTTGTTTTGGATATGCAAAAGTTGCGTACCTATTTCCTAGCCCATCATGTATTAGTACTCTCAAAGGCTCCAATTGGGCAGGTACTTGAGAGGGATGAAAGGGTAGAAAGGGTGGCTAAGTGGAATGCGCAGATCAAGCAATTCCAAATCAGCTTTGAGCCAAAAAAAACTGAAAAGTCACAAGTCATAACGGACTTTCTAGTAGACTTTCCTTTAGCGGATGAAGCTAGTGTAGAGGACATACCAGGTCTAGACGAGGAAGAACAAAAACCAGAGGACATCTTGGACAATGCAAACTCTCGAAGGTGGGAAATATTTGTGGATGGTTCTTCTAACGACGAAGGATCCAGAATTGGAATAGTTCTTACTACTCCAACATGAGATCGTATAGTCAATGCGTACAGGCTGGAATTCGATACAACAAATGATATCTCAGAGTATGAGGCAGTAGTACAAGCCTTACGATAAAGCATTGAACTTTTCCTAATAGATGTGCAGATAAGCAGTGATTCACAAATGGTTATGCGCCAGATAGATCAGAAGTACCAAGTCATAGATGAAACTCTAATGACGTACCTAAAAATGGTACAACATTACTCCGCTCAGATACATAACGTCAAGTTCAGACATCTTAACCGCAGAGAAACCAGGCATGCAGATGCGAGCCTACCTTGCGTCGAGGCTAAAAGACGAGAATATGCGGGCGATTCCCATAGGACGCATCTACGAACCATCAACAAAGCAATTGGAAATCTTAACAACAGAACTCGCAACAAAAGAAGTTGGAAATAAAGCCGAAGAGGATTGGAGAATTCCAATTTACCAGTATCTCAAAGATGGAACCCTACCTTCCGACATCAAACAAGCGAGAAAGATTCAAGCTAGATATATTAATTATCATATCAGGAAAGGAAGCTTATACCGAATGTCCTCATTGGGACCATTGCTACACTGCTTGTCAAGAGCAGAAGGCCTGAAAGTATTAACAGACATTCACTAAGGAGATGCAGGAAATCATAGTGGGATGCGCTCACTGGCGCATAAGGCAAAGATATTATTGGCTATTTATGAATCAAGATGCGCTACACATGGCTAGAAGATGCAAGGAATGCCATATATTTGCAAAAAAAATTAAATCGCCGGCAAATGCTTTAAACTCAGTATTAAGTCCATGGCCCTTTGTAAAATGGGGAGTGGATATAGTAGGACCATTGGTCGAAGAAACGAAAAAGAGAAAATTCCTTATAGTCGCAACGGATCACTTCACCAAATGAGTGGAGGCAGCTGCTCTGGTTATCATCAGAGATAAAGATGTTTTCAAATTTTTATTTGAAAATATCATATGTAGATTCGGCATACCTGCAGCCATAGTCTCGGACAATGGAAAACAACTTAAAGGGAAAATATTGATCTGCTATTTAATGCCTTCAACATACAAAAGAACAAGTCAACACCCATTTACAACGGACAAGCCGAGGCAACAAATAAAACAATCGCACTCAACTTGGAAAGAATTTGGATGAGCACAAGGGTAGATGGTGTGAGCAGTTGCACAACATGCTGTGGGAGTACCACACCATAAAAAGAGAGGCTACGGGAGAATCACCCTTCCTATTAACATATGGAACAGAGGGGTCATCCCAACAGAAATCATCATCCCAACAACAAAGACAGAGGCATGGGAAGAAAACCTAACCTCGGACTTGAACCTAGCCAAGCTCGATGACCTCGAGGAGCGCAGGGAAGTTGTGCTACAAAGGATGGTAAATCTCCAGCGCAGGCTAGCGAAAGAATACAACAAAAGAGTCCACGAGTGTAATTTCGTAGTAGGAGAATATGTGCTTTGCACAATTCCAAAGTATCAAAGAGTGAAATCTTGGGGAAAGCTAGGCCCAACTTAGGAAGGTCCCTATACTATTCAGAGCATCATAAGAAAAGGTTCATATTACCTAAAAATTATGAAGTGAGAAATCTTGCAATGCCCTTGGAATGCACAATTCCTTAAGAAATATCATCCATGAAATAGGATGAAAAAAATGCTAACTCTAAGAGAAGAAAGACCAGATGCGCATTTGTTTCTATCCCTAAAAGAGACGTTATCAGTGATTTTTTTTTTTTTGCAAAAATTAAAAGGAACAGAATTGTGTACATAGAAATAGATATGAGATACGCATGCAAGCAGGTGCCGCTCTGAGTACCACAAAAAGTTAAATAATAACATTACGTAGGCCAAGCCAGACTCACGCAGAAACGCAAAGTAGAGCGCTCATATCGAAGTAAACATCTTGATTGCTTCCCACTAGTAATGTTTCCATGATTAGGATCAATAACTCATTACCCGAACCCCTCTGACCAAGGGAAAAAGATATGTTGAGTGCAGGTCGCTTATTCTTTATAAGAATAAGGTAAGGCCATGTGACAGTGGTCGAGTCCATCCAGACTCACGCATCTTAAACTTAAGATTAGTTCAAACAAATTTTGAACTTGAGTTCCAGGCGAACAGTGATCTCTCTACGTATAACCTTTACTTACCTTGTTCACATACGAAAAGTTGTTCCAGTTCACTTGAAGCTTAGGAGGTGAAAGAGGAGGCAGTTGAGTTCCTTTCGAAGCAATGGAACTTGGTTTTTTAATAATAGTAAAAAATTTATCAAAAGAAAATGATCTGAAACTTAACTTAAGCTTGATCCCGAAAAGATTACCGGACTCAACTGATGCACCACCTTGATCACCTGAAGCATCTTTAACCTCATGGGCTAACTGCAAAATAGCAGAGGAAACAATCAAATCCTCATTTGTCTGCAATTTGCGAAGGGCTAACAAACCCCTCATTAATTCCTCCTGCGCCAGCAACAACGCTAGCATTTATCCAACAATAACTGTGACTTGATCAACAACAACATTCTCAATGATAACAAGATACTTCTCAAGGTTACTTCCTTCAAGAACAATCTCTTGGTCAAACAGACCACCACCAGCATCACCATCATTCGAGACATCACTAGAATTCTTACCATTAACAAGAACATCTTTATCTTTCTGATTGCTTTTAGCAATTTCAGGGACTAGACCCTGCGAGCTGAAAGCGGTGTCATCCACCTCTTTCTCAAATATAGGAATAGAGGAGTTGGTAGGTTTGGAAGACTATTTGCGTCTTTTTGGATTCTACACCAATAAAAGCTCGAATCAGTAAGTGTTGGGGGCAACTATAAACCATGCTAAAGCATAAGAAAAGGGAAAGAACCAAAACTTAATTCATCAAGCGTAGCACCAGAACCTCGCGTACGCCTATAAGACTGCGGCATAGAAATACGACTATCAGAAGACTTTGTGGGGCATTCGTTCTGCGGAAAGATAAAAAGGAACAATGAGTAACGCAAGCAAAAGTCGACTCAACAAGAAATGAGAGAAAATGGGAGAAGGATGTACTTACATCCAAGCATCCAATAATATTAAAACGCCATGGAACATAACCATCATACTTTGCAGGGAGAAGAGTGAGGGGCACATTGGTAGCAGACCAGCCTCTAAACCAAGGACCTTTAATCTTCAAAACAGTTCGATACCAGCGAAAGTCATGATCAATGCGCAACCTATCTTCATCATGAACAGACAAGTATTTTCTTGTAGCGCGATCATAGACCACCTGAATCTTACTCTTGTCAATATCAGTCAAGAGACGAATTATTCTTCTCCACTGCGCCCAAGGCATACGACGAGTACTGTAGCTCCAAGGTATGGTATTAGTTTTATGTACGAAATCAGCATATATATCATTAAAATTGCCGGGAGTATACTCCTTGGGATCAAAATGAGGAACAAAATAACGGGAATTGGTTCTACAAGTATTGTGGCACCAACACTCATTTAAGATGCGCCACCAATTACCCGTATACTGGGCAATATGGCGCACTTGAGTCTTTCTATCCTTTGCACACTTGGTTCGGTTTGTGAGAACATCGATAAAGAAAGGATTATTTTCGCTATAAAGTGGAAGAACTAACCCAGCTTCAAGCTGACCAACAATAATAATAAGATTCATGTCATCAAAAGGAAATTGAAGAATCATTTTCTCCATCAAAGCGTCACCTTGATACAACTCCACTTCAAACCCCTC
This sequence comes from Papaver californicum, assembly GCA_023531435.1. Lineage (NCBI taxonomy): Eukaryota > Viridiplantae > Streptophyta > Magnoliopsida > Ranunculales > Papaveraceae > Papaver > Papaver californicum. The sequence goes on from JAJJMC010016780.1 coordinate 3,518,363, forward strand.
CAAATGAAAAAAATACTTGATATCTGCAATGTCCCAGTCACGGTAGCTGTAGGAAAGGCCCATCTGAACTCTATCCACGGGGAGTAGAGGAGGAGGAGGTAAATGTGCAAACGGAGGAGGCATGGCCTCATTCAAATCTAGTTCTGTAGGGCTGCGATGCGGGGAATGCATAACACTAGCACTAATCTCAGGAGAAGGAGATTGATCTGGATGTGGCCTACGTCTATGTCTATCAACTGCATACCGTCTAGACTTGCTTTTAGACCGAGATGCGCTACGATGAGAACGTCGTGGAGACCTCATTATAACTGCACACGCACATAGAAAGTAGTTAATAATAAAATAAATAAAAAACTATTGGCACACCATGTGTGCTACATACAAATAGTCAAAGGTCAAGCAGACCACTTTTGACAGACAAAGTACACAAACAGAGAAAATAGTTTCTCACTACAAAATCAAAAATCAGAAAGAGAAGTTCAAGAAAACTTCATCTCATGATTATCATCGATTATGGTTAGCTCAGAGTCATAAGGGATTGTAAATCCTAAGAACATGAACATAAAACTTCAAACAAAGGAAGAACGGGAATGCACGAAAGCAATAAATCACTAAGAAATCAAAAGTGGTATATTATCAACAAAAAATCATGATTAAATCAATAAAAATTAATCAAAACGCAAAACAAAGCTAAGGCTTATCACTCCAACATACAACTTAGAAAAAGGGAGATAGATGACCTACCTTGAAAAGGGAAGAGAAAAAGCTTTGATTTCCAGAGAGATCAGTTGATAAACACCAAAGAAGAACAACTTCATCCAAAAGGGAGCGAAAAGGAAAAAGTCTCGAAGAAGAAGAAGAAGAAGAAGACAAGAGAAAGAACAAAAGTGAATATTTGTTTCTCTTCCCAAAGTCTTCATTTTATAAAGGGAGACATCCAAGGTATAGTTAATCCTAGATCCTAGAAAAAATTGATTACATGTATGGAAGTTAAAGTAGATCGTGTGAAAAATGCTAAATGGCGGCATACGTGAGTACCCTTTTTTTCCCATTCTACCCTTGAGAGAATGAGAAAGAAAAGGGGAAAATGTGAATACAAATATTTTGACGGACACATGACGCCATTTGGAGCCCAAGATCTATGTCAAAGATATGTTGCATACGAGAAGTATGGAATCAGGAAGATATGCAGGATCATCGCCTGATTCAGTTTATCACATCTCGAGAAGGAGACGTGGAAGATCCGCAAATTATCTCCTGACGTCATCTATGCGTAGCATCTTTCAGAGTTTTCAAGAACGTGGCTGGATTCCACTCAGCATTAAATGCTGAGTCAGGGACGCATAGACAGGTGGAGACCTCTTAGCGAACTAGGATCCTTAGTGGGATCTCAACGGACATATGAAAGGGACACATTAATCAACGGCGTAACTAAGGATAGCTGGCAAAGAGAAAGTCAATAAATACTAGACTTGATCTCAAGAGAGCGTGTAGAACATTTGCTAGAGCCAAGAGAGATACTTAATAAACTATTAAACTCATTACCCGTGGACGTAGGCATAGCCGAACCACGTAAAACCTCTTGTGTTAAATGTTACTTTAGTTGTTTGCTTTATTTACACTGCATTTATTTAGATAACGGTGGTATGATTGCTCAACGACATTATCTGAGTAACTCATTCACCTTAACGTATTTCAGTACTTTACTCATGCTTCGTCTATCGCACAGCTTACGTTGAATATTTGTTATATATGTTCTCTACGTAAACTATAGGAAAAATAGTTGTTACAGTACCCATTATCCAAAACAGTCATACTTTCTTTATCTGGTTCATAAAAGAGTCACACTGTTATAAACTCTTTGTAAAATGGTCACTTATACATTAACTGGAGAGTTATGCCACTATTCACAGTTAACTTTGACGCTGCAATTACTTAATTATCCCTAAACGTTGGGTTCAAGATCATTACATGGAATTCACCCTTTAGGGTTAACCGCTTCCTCTCTAGTGTTTAGCGAATTCCAGCCCTGTTCAAGAATGTTACATGACATTCATCAAAAGAGTTCAGCCCTTTCCCTCTGGGGGTTAGCAAAGCTTCCACCGCCATCACCACCACTTCATCGCCACCATCTTAACCACTTAAGTCAAATAAGGGAGTGTACTACGGAAAAAGATAACACCGTTTTTCTTAAAAGTGTTAAATCAAATGAAAAAAAATCATTTTATAAATACTAATTAAAGGTATAACCATTTTGTAAATATGACCATTCCATAAAACACCTAAAGTATTAGGTAACTATTATAAGTCATTACTCTCACGAGTCTCGGGTCTTGATTGATTTTTGACATCACTCACCAAGAAAAAGAGAAAAAGTCTACTTACCTACAGCCTCTGATCAACTACTTTCACTAATTAGGTAATTTATGAACTATGTTTAATTGTATTCTCCTCAAAACCTTCCAGAAAAATCTTTGCAACTAAAACCTTGAGAAGCTTAAGACCAAAAATAAAAAAGATGGTAAATGCTCTGTTTAGTTGTTATTGATCAGCAACATAAATAGATTTCGGGTTGTACTGCATTAGTTTTTATATAGACACACTGTATAAGTTTCTAATGGAAGTGAATCAACTTTTCTAGTTTTTTTAAAGATATACTGTACAAGTTTCTTATGTAAGTGAATCCACTTTTCTTCAGTTTTTCTTAATGTCAAATGCTACAACCATCACATGAAGAGAGTTACATTCAACTATTCGGGTACCGGTAGAATTAGATTGATTCAATTTCGGCCCATACTACTAAAGAACACATTTTCTTGAGTGTATGTGTAAGGTCAACAAAACTGACTCGCATCAAATGCGGGAGTAGTGAGCCAGTGGATTTAATATTAATCCACGAATTGAAGGGAGTATTTGTATGTGGGGCATATTTAGCAACTAATATATATGCCAGTATTCATATACTAACCCCGAAAATTGTCATGTAGGAAAGGCAAACCGTCGACGAGCAGGAGCATATGGAATAACTCGTCTTAGACGAGGTGCATCAAAGAGAGATAGGTACTCTCCTGTCTCCCGGCCAATGCGAAAGTAAGGCAATACCTTTTTCGGTCTTATATTAAGAAGCAAATTGGACCGAGGTTCGTGGTCCAGTAACTCCTATTTTCCCATGTAGAGTCGGTTCGAACAGTTAGTCGTGCTCTTTTCGTTTTCCTTACTTTTATTTAGGTTGTCATCCGATTAAGCGAGTGTTATCTACTCTCTGTAACAAGGGTAAAAGGTAATGTTCCATACAACTTTCCATTCCATTACTTTAATATTCATTTTTTTTCTTCGCAAAAGAAGGAATTAAGATCTTAAACAAATAGTATGAGCAGAAATCTTTCAATTAATGGCTTTGGTAGATAAGAAATCCCTCATGGCTTTCAGCTCTGGTACGTTCTAATGATATACGGGGCTGCCTTTCGTCTCTCGCTAAAGGTTCGAATGTGAGAAAAGAAAACCGGAGTGTTGGTTGAGGGATTATCTACGTACTCTTCATTTTATTTTATTTTTCATTTTTAAAAATACCATAAAAGATATATTTTAAGTTTCACTTATAAAACTTAACTAGTACTTATTCGAAGCATGAAACTAAACCAATGAACACTTTCTTGGCGTGTGAAAACGTCAAATCATACTTCTTTAAGGACCTAAAGGGCGGATGAAAAATGATTTATCAGCTATTGCTGTATTCTATCATATGAGAGGTTTACAAGGAATGAAATCCTCGATTTCATGGGGGTAAAAAGAAGAGCAATGAAGAGTTGATCTTCATCGTTAAGAACAACAATATAAGAACACTCTTATTCTTTGGTGTTCAAATAGCGATACCTTTTATCAGTTACTCTATATTGCAAATCATGCTTAATCGGGAAGATATTACTGTGGCACAACTAGTTAGCTCAAATCCTAGTTAGTAAATCGCCGAATTATTTGTGAATTTAATGAATGATTTTAGACCGAATAAAACGGCCGTATTATGGCAACACCGAACCTATTCACGTTTTTTATTGGCTCACAGAATAATTCGGCCGGTTAATTCGTTACCACTTACCAAGTTTTCTTTTTATTTCCATTTTCGCACTCTTAAGTGAGCTTATTGGGCCATTTACTACACGCCCACTTCGCAAATAAGTCGGACGGTTAATTGGTTACCACTTACCAGGTTTTCTTTCCATTTCCATTTTCGCACTCTTAAGTGAGCTTACTGGGCCATTTATTACACGCCCGCCCACTTAGCCCAAAGATCAGAACACCACAGACAAAAATTATGTCACGGGATTCGATCATGTGAATTATGCTTATACTTAGATTAATTAGATTGTGAACCAGTGAACTACATAGATGTGAATTATGCTTATACTTACAGTTACCACGTGTACATAGACATGGCAAGTTCTTGTACCTATTTAGTGTGTTACATATATTTGCTGTACTTGATCAGTTGTGGAATAGAAACTATCGGCAGTAATAAGAAGGGAACAAGTTCCCACACACTCCTTATCTTCCCCCTCTTTCTTTATTTTTTTTTGTTGGAAACAGTTTAGTTGTCTTGTACATGTGATGCAGTGTTTGAGTCCTAGTTAACAATTTAGAATTTGATAAACGTATGGAACGGCAAACATATTTGTATTATTTGGATTCATAAAAGTTAAATTCGGTCAAAAATCCAGTCAACAGTTTGTAATTGACAGTAATTCTAAACGACATACGTATATGTATAATTCTTTGATTGTATTGAAAATTCGGTATATACTAAGTTATACGAAGTGTCCTTTTAGTATATTACTGTCGGATATGGTATGATTTTATACTTTAAAATCAATTATATATAGTATATGTACTTTATACTTTATAGATATGGCCTCTAGAAAACTCAGTTAACTAGAGTAATAAGGTGGGTCATCCACCACTCACATATACGTCATGCTCCCCCTTGGATTTCACCGTTCTAAGAATGTTGCTTTGTTAAGAATTTCATTGATAAAATACAATGGGATAAAACTTCGGCGAAAGGAAAAATACAACAAAGCTTGTTTCCTCGTTAAAACCTTGCCAAGAAAATCCGTAAGAAAAAAGCTGGTTGAAGGAAAAAGAGTTCAGCACTAGAGGCTTTGAAGTAGTGTTGGCTGCCACAAATTTTCTCCCTTGTCAAAACTGCGTCAGGAAAACCACTTGGGAGAAAATCTGAACTCAAGATGAGGTTGGTCACCGTCACAAATTTTCTCCTTCGTTAAAACTGCATCAGAAAAACCACTTGGGTCAAAACTTGGACGCCTGCGGCAGAAAAACCACTTGAGATAAAACCTGAACGCATAAAGCTCATATCATTACCAACGTCTATGTAAACGTTTTCTCGTTAAAAACCTCGTCAGGAAAACCACGTGGGACAAAACCTGAACAAAGTAAAAGCGTACAATAGACATCGCCCGATAACGGTGCTGGAAACGCATATGATGTCTCGTTAAAACCTTGACAAGGAAAATCCAATGGAACAAAACCTTGGCGAACGAAAAAGAGGACAACGCGTTCAAGTACATTAGAAGATTCTATGAGTTTACCCCTATAAAGTATGACTTTATTAAAGCGGTTGGTGATGCAAATATTATACACCTTTTAGAAAACTGCTTTGTATTCGCAGTTTGTAGAGGACTGACTTTCAAGTTTTGCGCCAGGTGGACCACTAACACAGTATACCTCGCATTTAGGTCCTCCGTCCATCATAGACCAATTTCAGTTTGCCACTTTAACTTAGGTTGTATTATGAAAGGTTTTGTAAACTCATTTTTACTGTAGAATCAATTTTAGCCTTTAAAAGTGTAGCATGCAAAACAAAAGTTAGAACAACAAGCTAATATCCATGCATTATATCCTTACATGGTACTTCCGAAACATAAAGTAATATGTTTATGCATGTGACGAACTGATCATCTTTTCACTCTAAGGGATCATATGATAATTGTGCTAATTTAGCAGTACAATTAATATCACGAGTATCAAAATTTTGGATGCTCCAGGCTATACAAACAAGTTTATGCTAGCATGTTCTCGAACTTTAGGTCGATAAAATATGTCAATTTAAACGAGATCTCCTAGTTTAGTTCAAGCGTGTATGTTACCGCTATTAATTAAGGGCTCTTCAAGAAGCCAAAGATGATATCATCAATTCACCCAGATTTTGTTCATTTTCAAGAACATAAAACACACAAATCGTCCAAAAATTACTCCTATTCGAAGTTGTGATTATGAACAAGTTTCAAACCTGACTTAATTCACGAGGTCAGGTGGCTGCCTGAGTTAAAAACTCGAATCAGATCAATATATAATCAACAATCACTAGTCATAGATAAATGCAATCTGATTCCTTCACGGATTACCACGCTAAAGTGCATCAACATAGAAGAATATTTTATTTTACAGAACCACTCCAGGGGTTCCGCAGGAAACCCTTAAATCACACTTAAAGCGATTATAATACTCTCGGCGTGTTGTATTTCAAAACCAACTTATCACTTTCAGTCTTTAAAATTTTACAACGTGAGCCGGATCGGAACTTTGAGCTTTTTCGAGAGATTCCAATCTCTAGCTTAATTTGAGCGGATTGAATTATATGCGTACCAATTACGATATGTCGATGTTCCTTTGAAGATGGGTACATAACTACTATTTTGAATAGTAATCTAGAATCATATATGATCTTACATATATCTATAGTGCATGCAATTTAATAAAAAATTCACATACTGATATCAGCGTCATTTCAGGGGCATTATCATCTCCCTATCTTTTATAATGAGGTAGAAACTTAGAGAATGTTGATCATATCTGATAGTCTCCCACGAGAACCATCTGTAGTCTCTTCAAGAACACTATATTATAAAGTGATTGGATTCTCTTTTATGAGACATATATAAGGCAGTCATGCCTTGAGCGTGTCTTATCTCACGACTTGGTCACAACGAGGTGCATGATTTATCCCGCTGAGATAACTTTTCGTGTTTGTATCCTCAAGTAAGTAAAAAGAAATATTTTTTTAATAAATACTTCAACTATGTACTTTAATCATGAGTGATCCTAACACCTCATTTTCATCAAATATCATGGTGTGAGAAAAATAAAATGAGATAATTTGACGCTAATTGCTAGCGGCAGCCTGACTTCCTATGATTAGGATAGTAAATTTACCTAGATAACATATTTAGTTGTTGACATTGCTTACTAAAACCTTTTGGATGTATCTGTCATCTCTCTTACTTTAAGGGAGATCCTTTAAGTTTGTCGATATAACACATGCCATCTTCAGGTGGCAATCTTTCTCCCCCTAGTTAAGGCGGAAAAACTTCTTAAGGTATCAACATAATTAACATCAACCTCTTTTGGTGACTTGTCTCCCCCTGATTAAAGAATGAGAACCTTAAAGGTTATCAACCTTACTCACGCTAACTTCTAGTGGTGAGTTGTCATGCCAGCTTTTGGTGGACTTTTGGTTTTATTGATTATGGATGAAACCTTACTATCTCATTTCTGGAAACTTCTGGTTCCATTATTTTTTTTCTGATTTTCGAGGATAATTTTACTTATGATAGTTTTTGTGCATTAATCAAGCCACACACAAGGTATCCCAAAAACAATGATAGGCTCAATAAAATATGAGACATGCTAAATAAAAGATGAGATATTTCACGCCGTTGATGTGAAAAATTATCTCCTCCCCCTAACGACGGGAATACAGTCTCATCTGCAATAACACATTACCTGTCAAAACCAACATATATAGTTAGGTGACGCCATGGGCCAAACATGTAAATACGAAATGTAAGGTTGCTATCAAAAAAAAAATATTGATGGTACACAGTTGATCTAGCAATCAACTAGAGATGTTTTACAAAGAACCCAACTATACTAAACAGACCATTTATCCATGATGTTGCACACTGGTGCAGAAATATGTACACACCTATTGAAATCTAACAAATTAAATCCAATATCCATGCCCACAAAACATGCCATACATCCATGATTTAGCACACTAGTATACAAATATGTAGACACATACTGAAATCCAAAGTCATTATCCATACCCATAAAACAGGGCCATACATCCATGCTTTAGCATGCTGGTGTACAAATATGTACACAACTGCTGAAATCCAACAAAATCTAACATCCATACCCACAAAAAAGTTCATATATCCATGATTTAGCATGCGATGTCCAAATATATCTATAACTACTTAAATCCAACAAAATCCTAACATCCATACCCATTGAACATGCCATATATCTATGATTTAGCATGCTGGTGTACAAATATGTACACAACTACTGAAATCCAACAAACTCCTAGCATCCATACCCACAAAACAGATCTACTTTTATTCATGCATATAACTTGTGCATCACTATGTACACATCAAGCAACATACTAGTTGAAGAAGAAAATAAGAAGTAATAGTATAGATCTTACCTTTCTTTATTAGATTAGTTGTTGAATCTTCTTTTTTTGGTTGTGTTTATTTGTTTGGAGATCTTCTTTTCTTTGAAATTGTTTATCTTCGTTTGTGAACTTATTTAGATGATGATGTTTGATTTTCCACTTGTTTCTTCTTCTTCGCCATGTTTATTTCACTGCTACTTTTAATTTCATCAAATTCTTGTTTGTTAGATGAAGATTGTTGTGATTTCTTATCCAACAAAATTTGTTGTTGACTTCAACTACTATCCACATCAAATCTAGTTAGGGTTTGTAGTTTTTTTCTTCTCTACTGGTTTCCTTTTATTTGTCACGACGTATTAATTTTTTTTTTTGATAGATACATAAATCTAGAGTTTTCTATCCCTTAATAGTGATTTTCTCTTTCAATTTTTTTTTTCGTTTTTTTAAGGTGAAAATACGTGTCGATCTCTCATTGATTACGCCAATTACAAGACTGTTTCCATTGTTGCTCACACGTGTATAATATGATGAGCATGCGAAAGATAAACTTGTCTTTACATCTTTCCAAATAATTAGAGGACTGATTCGTTAGTCCCTAAATTGGTCAAGATAAAACTGTCTATTTCAGGACGTACTTGGAATTAATCGTTTTTTTTTATTTTGAAAACGAGGATGCGCCGATAGAGCAAAGATGTAGGATTGGGATTTGTGGGCTTAAAATTCGAATTTCATTAATGACTGCATACGCCCTTTAGCAGTTCTTTTTTTAATCTTTGACAAACTGTCTATCGTATAGATAGAGTTTAGATGAGATGCTCGAAGTCTAGATCGCTAGCCGTACCGGAAACATTGTGACTTTATTGAAAGACAAATAAACTACATCTACGTTGCTTTTCAAAGTAGATCGATTATTTATGGAGTTACATTTTCTAGACCCATCTAAGGACTCGATCCAAAATTGAAATTACTACAGGTAGTTCGGCGATAGAGTAAGGAAGAACTTAACCCTAGTCTCGAAGTAGTAAGATCAAACTGAAGCAAATTATCTTCAAGTTGATGAGCTCCAATTACGATTGAAGATCTAGTAGTAGTTCGAACTCCACCATGGCCACCATCCACAAAAGCTAAACATGCCACGTTTTCTTTTACCTGTACCATTGAGTTTGTTCCAACTATCCTCCAAATGACTCTATCCGTATGTAAAACTAAGTCGATATTAGGTACACTGGGTCCAACTCGTGTACTTCCTAGACTTGTCGAGTTAAAACATAATCCAAATGGTGCAACTGGATCCACTCTCGGAATTGTTGAAATTTCAATAGCAAAGAACTGGGCGACAGCTTTGTATATTGAAGTTTCTAAAATGGTGTATGGTACTACTGTACTGATCTTGGTCCCTCCAAAACCATGTGGGTCCATAGACAACAGGGAAGTATTCACTGGAACAAGCTTATTATTGATCTTAATAGATCTTACTCCTATGTAATACTCTCCTTGTCTACTGATGATTAGTGGGGTATAACTGAGTGATTGTGAGATATCGATTCCGGGCCGCATCATATATGGACCGCCACCAAAGAATAAAACACCTGATTCACCGAGGCACATAGCAAACTTATGTTGAAACCCGAAATGTGAAGTTAGCTGGGTTGATAATGCAATCTGGGTTTGCCCGAGTCCAGCCACTCCCTGAACACCCGTTGGAAGTGCTCCACCTTGTACTAAGAAGGATGGTGCACAAGCAAAGAGAAAACGAGGGATACTGAAAATTGGACCTGGGTTCGAACCGTCTGTAGATTGAATTGAGAGTACATCTTCTCCAAGTTCTCCAGGTCCACTTCTATGAGTGACTGGATTAAATGAAACTAGCCCGCATGTGTTGTTATGACATCCGGGTCTTGACGGAGACCCGGTACATGTACGACACCAGTGGATATTGGCGATGGAGCATCGAGATGAGTGACAAGGGGGAGCATGGTATGTCGACGATAAATAATCATGATCACAAGTAACCCACAAGAAACGTCCATTTAGATCGATAACAAATGGCAGGGGTGTTAACGGAGTTCTCTTATAGATGTTTCCGACATATAGATTGGTAGCATTATCTCTATGGATTGGTAAGATGAGTGCGTTAGCTTTGAATTTACTTGGTCCTTGTTGGGCTTCGCTTGATGAGTGAGAGATCAGAGATACAAAGATGATGAATAGAAGAAAGTACTGAAGCGGTGATGAAGGAGGAGCCATTAGTAGGGGTAGGAGAGAGAGTTGTCGAGCTTTAGGTTGCTAGACTTAACTTTTCATGCATGCGAAGGAAGATATGTATAGAAGATATATGCGGTTTCAGTTTAATCTTTTAGTGTTAGATGATGAGTACGAGGGACTGACGTTTCAAAGATGGAAAAAGACATAACAGGAGTTTATGTCTTCATTCCCACTTTAGGATTCCAGTGATACAAAGATGAATTGATCGTGTCCATGCCACCTAAAAGGAACAAAAATTTCAGGTAGCTATGGTTTCGAATAGGGAGCTACTTGGCATCGTGTGGATACACTTCAATTGCAATTCGCCACTTATGTCCCAAATCACAACCTCCGCCGAAAGTGAGGGTTTTTAGTTTTGGTAATTGAAATGTGAAAACACCTCCAAAACACCTCAAGCAGATTATTCTCCGGAAGTTTTCTCTAGTTTTTTTTATTTTTTTGTTCTTTTATATATTTTGTAAAACCCACCGATAAGAAAAAAATCCATTTTAAATACCCAAAATCAATTATTGTAGAAGTTGATCACAGAATTAATCTTCTACTCGAATTTGAAAATTAATTTCAGATCTTTCAATTGACAAAAGCAGTTATAAAAGATACATAAAAATCTTTTTTTTCCCCTAAAATTACTATCCACAATTCCTTATTTTACTCTCATAAATCATCTCTTATATATATATATATACATAATTAATTCTTATTCTCTTCCAAACAAGAATGGTTTCTTTTCTCTCTCTAGGTTGAATGAATTTTTCATATGAGTTTAGTCGTAAAATTTTAAAGGTAGAATTCATGGATCATGGAATTCGATGGAATTAAATTTTTTTTAGTTTATTTGGTTGTCTAAATTCTTCGGATTCATTTTTTTTATGGGCTTTATGATTCCACCTAAGATTTACTGAGAAAGTTGAGAAGGGATTCCGTTAGGGCTGTACATGGTACAATTTGGTACGATTTTGGATAAAACCATGAGTAACGATTTTCAAGTTTTTGATACCGTGTCATACCATTTCATAAACGGTTTGGTTTAAAACTATTAGTTTTTTAAAATTAAAAATAATATTAATATTTAGTACATATGAGTCACAATAACCGTCTATGATCCATGTCTCGTACATCATTAGAAAAGTCTGTCGTAGTATACACTTCTTAATAAGTATATACATGACATTTCATTAATGCCATCACTTGTAAACAAACAATTAAGAATAAAATTATTTTTATTTATATAATGTGGAATTGATTTTAATTGACTAAATTCAGTACTATCTTGTTCGAGATTAGACATTCAATATACAACTAATTATAATTGAAAATATTAAAAGAAAGAGTAAAGATAAGTAAGTGGAATTAATTAGGTTATGCCATATTCTAATGGTCATAAATGAAATAATCTAATGACTAATATTAACGGTTTTACCAACGATTTTTCGTTTTGGTTTTGTGCTAAACCAGAGCCATACCAAGATCAACGGTTTTCACAAAATTAAAACCATGCCAAACCATTGAATAGATGGTACAGTTTGGTTTAGGCTTAAACAGTGTGATACGATGCGGTTTTACGGTTTGTACCATACCATGTACAACCCTAGATTCCGTGGCCAATCTCTTTTACCTGTATTAACCTATATATTCTATCTTCATCCCTAAAAATGTTGCACAAGGTTTAAAAGAACTCTTCGACTTAATAATCAATAACATATTATAAAACTATTTTTTTAAATAGATAAAAAATAAATTATTTATCTTCAAAATAAATAATTTTTTTATATATCCTTAAAAAATAATAATTTATCTATCTAAAAGTAATTAAAAAATAATAATTTTATTTTCCATCTACGACAGCAACCTATTTCAATACTTGAGACAACTGATTATTGGTGATGGACCTGGGTTTGGCTAACTACAACAACGTATTACATCTCTTCCAATCAAATACGGCGGCTTAGGAATCTACACCATGTTAGACACATTGAAATACCGCTACATGGCTTCTTGTGCTCAGACCAAACACTTATAAGAAACTATCTTGCGCAATTTCAATTACGGCCCAAGCCCAAGCTTCCAACAAGCTATTCAGGCCTATGTACAGGCATGTGACATCTCTACATCTAGATTCAACATCGATGACACTGTCCCCCATTCTATGAGTTCCTTGGAAGTAAAATACTTTGATGCGGTGAAGAAAGAGATGCCTACCAAGTACAATATGTCTACTCGTGATTCATCAATTTGGCATTGCAACAAAACCAATCATGCCCAAGACTATCCTTTGGAAGTTCCCATCGATGGGATTAACCAACTTATTGAGGCTAGACAATTCAGTGCGGTCCTTTGCTACAGATTAAGCATACCTCTTTTCTCAACAACTGACTTATGCCCTATCTGTGATAGGGAGATGGGCATCTATGGAGACCATGCCCTCCAAGTGCTAGCAAGGAAAGTCTTAAATTTCGTCATGACCTCGTGCGTAATTCTTTTGCAGACATATGTTTCCGTGCAGGGGTCCCAATACGAAAAGAAGCAGCATTGGGACTTGTTTATCATACTGGTAGTGATTTGAAGATCGTTGATGTATTAATGTATAATTGGGATAATGGAGTTGATGTTTGCATGGATGTTATAGGAGTATCACCATTTACTGGTGGAGGTAATAAAACCTTCACACCAGGCTTTTTATTTCCAAAGCAGTTTCCCAAAAGCGAAGCAAGTACTTAGACAATGTAGAACACGTGGATTTGGTTTTGGGGTTCTAGCCTTTACAACTCTAGGTGAACTTGGCGAGGATACGGTTATCTTTTTGAAGAGACTGAAGAACTATTTAGCTAGCCATGATGCCAATGTGAAAGTTGGTAATTTTTTTCATAGAATAGGGATTGATATTCAAAAGGGGGTCGAAGCCCAACTTGTTGCAAGAATCGCGACCAATTTTTTGTAAAAGGTTTTGGGGGCCCAGCTAGTGTCCAGGCTTCCTACGCCTTTTCTATCTAATAAATTCCGTTTTTTATAATAAAATAAATAAATAAATAATAATAATAATAATAATAATAATAATAATAATAATAATAATAATAGTATTTACCTTAGGGTTTGAAAATACACCCTAATTTTTAACCGTTGTCAAACGACATATGGGACTTTAAATATAGATTTATACAAATTAGAGAATTTTTTTACTAAGTTGCCAAATGCACCAAGGATTTACATGATTCCTAGAATTTCTAATCCCATGAAAATATGAATCCCTCAGAATTATGATCTCGGGACAGCTTAAGTATTATTCTTTAAATGGTGATGGATTTCTTAAAGTTAGGAATAAAACAATCTATGAAGCCAAGAGGTATGATGATTTCTACAGAAATATGTTCAAAAATCTATCATGAATATGGGGTACGTTTTCAAGGGATAAGACATCAAAACTTTCCCCTCTGTTATGGTTAGAGGTTGCATCATTTCCATCTTCACACTCACTAGTCATCTGCAATGGATTCAAGTTCTCTTCTATATCATAAAAAATGAAACTCTAAGTACTGGTCTTCTATATTGTATGAAAAGACAAAACAAGAATTAGAATTACTAAAACCCTAGCTCACCTGGGTTGATGATTCACAAAATTGAGGAGAATATTTTTATTGTCGACACTTTATGGCAAAATCTAGGGTTACAAGAGACAAGTAATGATTATATATCCAATAAGGGAATGAACAACAAAAGAGAGAATTATAAATAACACTTACCTTGCTACGAATGGGTAGCGCACTCGAGGAAACAACTACTCTTGTCACGATATTCTCGAGGGAGCAACATCCTTCCACAACCAACGTCCTCAAGGAACCGTAACCTATCACTGATGCATACTCGCCTGCTCCTGCTAACGCTTACCCGAGGACCGGTCTGCTCTTGATGATGCATACCTGGGAACTGCCTAAGTTCACTCAACATCAAACTCAAGAGTGATGATCCTCTGTCGTTTTCTCGCAAAAAAATAATAATGAAAGAAGAAGGGAAAGAGGTGGCGTTATGAATTAGAGAAGGAGAATATATATAGACGTGAATATAAGGGTCCTCACCCTTGATGAAACAAGAGACCAAGCTAAATACCAAGGAGTATTAGCACCAACAATGCTTCCTTAATACTCACGGATTAGTCCTCAAGGCATCGATACTGGCATCCATTAACCCAAGCTAGCGTTAATATTAAGTGGTGTCTATCTTAGTCCCGAAAGACAGAAGCTAAGTATGCTTTTCTCCATTCCTAAATTTCTGAAATGTGTTGTCACCATTTAGTACTTACTGCGAAATATTATTATTCCTCACTAAGTAGGGGACTCAATGTTGATGGTGGATTTTTTACAAGGGCTAGAATTATAAAATTTCCTTTTGCCCGACAGTAGGAACATTTAAATATCAACGCATATTTCTGAATTTATATCAAAATATAAAATATTATACATCTACATATATTTTACAAGAGAATTAAAATATAGCCTCTGCAAATAGCTACAAGCGTTCTATATTGATCTCGTAGCCTCTCTAAAATATATACATATATTTATGTCATATCGAACTAGTCTCATGTCGCATAACTTCCACGACTGAATTCCTTGAAGTTATTTCGAATATGCATCAATGTTCAAACAACATCGATTTACTGTTATACGCAATAAGAAAATAACAATTCAAATAGGTCATATCCTGGGATTAGTTTAATGCCCTTCTCTCGAGGAAACATCTTAAATCAAGATCTATTCCTCAAGGATGCATCTCACCTCAACAGCCGCTCCTAGAGGATGCATTTTAGGTTTGATGTTCGGTCCTCGAGGATACGCCCCAACTCGATAATTGATCCTTGAGGACGTTCCCTGGATAAGTTTTCGGTCCTCGAGGAAGCATACATGAAACCCTAACCGATCCTCGAGGACCCATCCTGGACCAATTTTCGATCCTCGGGGAAGTGTTAGAGCTAGCGCCACAATACCTTTGGCGTTTTCCTAGTGCAAGATCCACACCTCTCATGGCGCTATCCTATTGCTAGCGCCACACCCATCCTTAACATGTTTTCAAGAACCATCTACCAAGCCTCTTTTGCCCGGTCCTTGAGAACACCATGTTCGGTCCTCGGGATCTTTTGCGTAATCTTGGCTTCAAATACTTCCAACTTTAGGCCATGTTACTTTTAAGCTAGTATATGACTAAATTTACTATTTTACTAGACTTGACATTGATCAGTCTACTTAAACAATTAGTGACTAAACAACTAGCCTCACTAATTTAACAGGTTATTGGCCTGACTTAACCAAAATAGTACTAGTCCATGACTTTACCATTTTTCTACTCTGTCACATGGGAAGATTTTCGTTGGGGTATTGGTATGGAGGTTTACAACATGCAATATGGAAACATCCACTACAAGAAGTTAATAATTAGTGGGACAGTTACGAGTAGTTGAGAGGATGAGGGAGTAGTGGTGATATTATCCTCCTGATTTAGCGGACATGACTCTACTAGAATCTCCACGATCATCACTTATCCATCTCTTCACAACTTCCACGACTTACAGAAATCAGTATGCTCACTACAAGACTATAAATAGATAGCTTCCTCTATTCGCAAAAAAAAAACAAAACACAGATCTATCCTAGAGATAATCCAGTCTTCAACTACACACTACAATTTTTCTTCACACAGTGATTTCTCAACTTTTTCTGCTTCCATCCCCTAAGATCAACCCATCATCTCCACCTTTGTAACCAAAGCAAGACGTGAACGACCGTTTCTTGGTTTAGGATCATCTTTTACGATTTTGATCTGTCAAACCTACATCAAGTACTATTTTGAATACATTTGTGTTTCATCCTAAAAAAATGATGTTAATAGTGTGAATGTTGCATCTTTTTAGACTTCTTTCTTGCCGAGTTTTGTAGTTGTGATTTTCATTTCTGCGTTCCTCGCTAAAATGATACGAAAACATGTTCCACTTCTCATTTCCGACCAAAAGAAAATTGCACACCCTTGTATTGAATATGAGTAATGTAGAACACTTATAATTTTGGGGAATGATAAATTATGCAGGTAATTCGAACAGGTGGCGGATTAAGTGATACATTCAATACGATAAAATGGTTAGGTATACCTTAAGAGTCTGATCCATCATTGATTGATGAAGCCATTATAAGAAATGACATGCGTATCTACGACATGTTGGGGTTAGTTTATGTAATCAGGTATGGAAAAATATTTGAAGTATTACCTATCTAGTCTTTATTATTTGGTTGATCAGAAATTTTATGTGTGGACATTGCACTACTGGGGAGATGATTACTTTTCATCTTGTATATGAGATGCTTGTATTTCAGAAACCACTCATATGTTAATCTAGGGGATATATCTAACAAGCTAAAAAGAAGCGTTCAACTCCTTTAAAATCTGCCACCCAAAATTTGACTAAAATCAAGAAAAAAGCTGGTAAACTGTCATATCCCTGGGTAGCCCATATCTGTTTAGTTGGGTGCTCTTATATAAATAACAGGGTGTGTGTAAAATTAGTTAGTTGACGGTTAGGATAAGGTCTGAGTTACATCTCAAGGTAGGTTTATGTAAATAGTTATTTAAAGAAGCTTTTGTACTCTTCTCTGGGACAAGAAATGAAAAGATAAGATTAGGTTGTTTTCTTTGTTAAAGAGGAAGATTTTGTTCTTTTGTGAACTTTAGGGTTCTATATCAATTGTTCATCAGGAAAATTGGTACCAGAGCAATCCATCATGACGGGATATACTATCAAAGATATATATATAATAATTTCGATAATCACTCTAAGGAGATGAAACCATTGTTTGCTAAACTAAAAGAGGATGCATCAACTCTAACATCACATGATGATCGAGAAACTGAGGAATATAAAACATCTATTAAGAGGACAAATGAGATGATGATTAAAATCAAATAAATATCTCTCCAAAGCTCCACCACACAAGTTGCGTCACTCAAGTTCTTAAATGAAGATATTCATAAAGAGAGAGGAAAAGTCAGGAGCACATGGTTTTACTGAAACACCAGGAGGAGAGATGAGTCATAATGAAAAGAATCATTCTCCCTTCAATACTCAAAGACCCCCAAAGTTAGACTTTCCAAGTTTTGATGGTGACAACCCAAGAGGGTGGATCAGAAAATATGAGAAGTTTTTCTCTATTAAAAACATTGAAGAGTCTTAGAAGGTAGATACAACTGCTCTATACTTGGAGAGTAAAGAAGATTCTTGGTTTTGGGATTATTAAACAGGTTAGGATTATATATCCTGGTCTCATTTTTCCTTGGCTTTTTGTACTTGCTCTGAAGATTTATCAAATGATAACTATGTGCATGTGTTTAATAAATTAATTCAACTTATTACTGTTGAGGAATATTTTTAGAAGTTTGGAAACTTGAAGGCTATTATGCTTAGTAAGAACACATACTTGACTGAAGCTTACTTTGTATTGAGTTTCATAAGTGGGTTGAAGGAAGAGATAAAAAAACACCATTCAGATTTTCAAATACACCACTCTGGATGAAGCATTCCATTTATCCAAGCTACAAGAACTTTCTGTGGATGGACAACAAAGAAAAAATAAACCTGGCTATAAAACACATCCGACCACAACTCAATTCCCATCATCTTCAAGGAACAAAACCGTGGTTCCAACAAAAACTCCCTTCGTTAAACCCCTTTTTCAAACAAGAAATTTTAACTCAAGACCCACTCACCCTCATGTCAAAAGACTTTCTTATGAACAGATACAAGAGAGAATGGACAAGGGGCTCTGCTACAACTGTGATGAACAGTTTAAACCAGGGCACAAGTGTAAGAAACAAAATCTCTACATGCTAATAACAAATGAAATGGAAGAAAAGGAGGTACCAGAGGTTGTACACAATGAAGTGGAAGAAGTTGAAGTTTCACCAGTTAAGTCTGACATGGAGATCTCCCTTCATGCTCTCACTGGTAGTACAAGTAGTGAGACTATTAGGATTCCTGGCTATCTCAAGAAGAAGTTCATCTTCATCCTAATAGACACTGGCATTACACAATGTTTCATTGATACTACTTTATCTCAACAACTGGATTGTTTGAGCCCACAACTTAGCTTTCTGTAACAGTGGCCAATGGTGATAAAACTATCATTATGGAGTACGTAATCAGTTAGAATGGTCAATGCATGTGTAGATGGTGGGGTTTTGACAAACATAAATAGTAAATTATCTCCCAGGACTCGGGTCTGAGAAATACTAAAATTTAAAATTCTGCAAAGGAATTCTTGGGTAGGAGCTTATCTCTACCCTCTCTCAGGTGCTTATCCATGTCCCCTCTCTGTATGTATGGACAACTACATATACGATCAATTTGATGAATTTAATCAATATTCATTACTACACAAAATCATCAGAACAACACTGGTGCTTACTACAACATTCCCAGATGTTTTATGATTTTTACATAAAATCTCAAACTCCTAGTTAGATTGCCCGCTAATATAGAGCAATTTGAGTATTATTTTTATGTTATATTCCATAGATGAATTCCTAAAAATTATCTTTGTTGATATTCATGCTCAACTGAGCAATATTAACCTACTAAAACATATATATAGCTTCATATATGAATCTATTTGGTTAAAGTACCACAACTATGCTTAAATCCAAAGTTAAAATTGTGACAAACACATTTTCATAGCTTCTACTAGATAAAAATCCCAACCCAGTCATATGAATCCTTCGCTTAAAGAGATGATTAATGTGAATGACTGAAAAGAATTCAAGTTAGGGTTTTTGAAACGCTTGAAAATATGTTTGCAACACTTATAAACGTGTCATAAGGTATTCTCAAACCCTAATTAGGAAAATAGATTAGCAACACTTATAAGTGTGTCAAAAAGTACTTTCAAACCCTAATTTGAAAAAGGAAAGCTAACCCTAATTTTCAACGCACCTTGCCTTGGTTTTGCGTCTTGCTTCCAAGACAAGGCTTGCACACCTTCACTCAAAAAAAGAAACATGGACGTCATGCTTCTTTCCAAAATTTTTGGAGTTTTTACTATTTTTCCTTTAACTTGTGAGTCTTTGTACAAGAGTAAAAACATGGACTCTTGCTTCTTGACAAATTTGACATTTTACTCTTTTACCCTTAATATTTGAGGCTTGAGCACAAGAGTAAAAATGTGAATGTCATGCCTCTTGCTCCAATCAGGCGTTTTGACTATTGCTTCTTAGCATATAAGCTTCAAAACCTTAATTAACACTTTCAAAACCCTAATTTTTGAAAGGGAGACGTCTCTACCTCTTTTGCTTCCAACGTGTGCGCCCCAGCCAAGCATCTAAGCTTGCATGCATAAGGAAAAACTCGTTTGTTTTCACTCAGAAACCAAGCTCACACGGCTTGCTTCTTGTCAAAAATTGGCATTTTACTCTTTTACCCTCAGCATGTAAAGCTGAGTACAAAGAGAAAAACGTGAAATGTTTTACTTCTTGGCAAAAGCTTAACGCTTTTCCGTTCTTCCTTTCACGTGAATATCACGACTTGACATTCCTTCTCTTCTTTATAAATTAGGGTTTTTGACAAGCTTCAAAACTCTAATTTGCTCATCAAAAGCTACACTAAGCCTGACTCACATATGTAGCCTCTCAAACATATATTTTCGTATGTGGCCTCACATACAATTTTCATGTTCAGCAGCATACACTTGTTTTTACGAAATAAACATCTCAATGCAAAACTGACTAAGATTGGACGCACTGCTCCTCATACATAAATAAATACATATTTATTTATTCAATTCTTCTAGACTCATCAGCTAGTAAAGCAAGACATATTTATTTCATTTTAGTCTGTTAGACTAATCAGCTAGTCAAACAAGACATATTTATTTTATTTTATTTTAAGGCTAATTGATGTTTGGTACTCATGTTTTGACCAGGTTTAGTATTTGGTATGAAATTTGTCCAACGTTAGGGCTTGGTACCTGGACTGACGATTGACCCGAGTTGACAATGTTAAATACTGACTTATGTTTACTAAATTATTAAAAAATTAAATAAATACTAATATATTTACCATTGTACCCTTCATTTTCCTAATATTTACATAATAACCTAAAATTATGTTTCCACCCCAACTTCATGTTATATTTTAATTAATCGACAGAGAGAAATTATTTTCTCTTTTCTCTTTTCTTTTCCTCCTGTTTTCTTCTTCGCCTCTTCTTCTCTCTGTTCTTCTTCTGTCTGTAAATCAAGAGATGAAACTAATGATTTGAGATCAATTGATAGGGGGAAATGTAAAAATAAGTTTTGATGGTGGTGGTGTTTATGTTGATTAAGCAAAAGAAGATGTAAAAATACTAAATTGAAGAAGAGAAGTAGTTAGGGTTTTCTATGTTGAAGATTGAAGATGAAATTGATTATAAGATAGATTTTAGAAGAAGATGAAGGTTTTCATGCTAATAGAAGGGTTAATTACGAGTGAAATTGAGAAGTTAGGGTTCCGAGATGGATTTGAAGGATCGATTAAGATGGACAAGTAAAATATGAAGGGTGGGTTTGATTGAGTTAAAAGCTTAAATGTATATTTTGAAGTTGAATTGAAGAGAAGAAGATTTGAGAATGTAATTAGGGTTTTGTTATCGTTAGTCGTGGGGAAGATGGGTTATTAAGTTCTTGTTGTTGTTAGTCGAGGGGAAGAACAAGGAAGAACATAGAATGGGTATGAATCGTATGATTCAGATTTGGGTTGAATAGAAATAGCAGTGAAGATGGATTTAGGGATGGGTTGTTGCTGGAGAAGATAGTGATCGTGAAGCAAATAAGAAGAATCTATGAGATTGATGATGGGTTCAGATTTCGAAGTTGCAGAGATAAGATGGTGTTGTTAACTAGTGATTGATAAAGGGTTTAAAGGTTGAGTTGCTGCAATGGAAGACTATGATGTTGCTGATGGTATTGTGTTTGATTGTGTGAATGAATGAATTTGCAAGGAATGAGCTGTAAATGACCTGAAATTGGATGGGAACCATCCAGAAACAGGGGAGGCTCTGCCGGATTTTCTATCTAGTGAGTCGACTCACTGAGCTGATTCAAATCAGATGAACTAGACTAAATGATGTTATTATAATCGTCGGATCCAAAACCCACTTTAGGGGCACACTTGTAAACTCAGTATTTTATATTATTTTTATTTTATAAAATTAATTAAATTCTGGTCATAAACAGTTAACTACGGTGAACTGTCAGTCCATGTACCAATCCCTAACGTTGGACAAATGTTAGACCAAATACTAAACTTGGTCAAAACTTGAGTACCAAACATCAATTAGCCATTTATTTTAGTCCGCTAGACTCACCTTTCTATTCAAGCGAGACAGGCTCATCAGTCTAGTCAAGCAAGACAAGCTTATCAGCGAGTCAATCAAAACAAGTCTTTAGTCAACAGACCCATTGAGCAGGGTCTCAATTGATATCAGTAGTGCTTAATACTACAATATCACATGAGATATCAAATGTCACAAATAAGGGGATACTAATTATGTTTTTGATTTGGTGGTCTATAACATGTGGTGCAACAATGCACCCACTAAAAGAGAAATTCCGGAAAGTTCGATCAGCAGTTGAGTAAAGGAGTGGTAAGTTGAGAAACCGTTTATTCAACCTCAATCGAAGTAGAGAGAAGTTGTCAACACCTTTTCCACCTTCACCACTTCACCACTACTCAACCATCGACACTTTCTTTATAAAAGAGATCAGGTGGTTACAATAGGTATGATATAAATAAATTCTTAATCTATTGAACAAAACTAGAAGTTAAAAATAAAACAAGTCAGAATCTCAAAATCGAACACAGAAGAACCGGAATCACTCAATTGTCCATATCTATTCACACCAATTACATCCTGTAGAGTCTGGTACTCTGACCTCAACCTTCTCTCGCTTCCCTCCCTAAGACCAACCTTTCTCTTTCTTAATTTATGACTGAAGCAAGACTGGAACGACCATTGCTTGGTTTAGGCCATGATTGTACACATTGATCTCTAGAATCTAAACAAAGTACTTCAACAATACAAATGTTTAAGGATTGATGAATTATCACATGTTCACCCCATTTTCCCTAAACTAGCCTTCAATTTGTTTTTCCCCTCAAAAAATTTGGCGACCACAGTGGGAGATCAATCTCTCAGGTGCAATTCTTCAATTTCTCAGTTTATCAAATTTTCAAATTTTATCAGTTTCAATGATGGTTGGTCTCAGGTCAGGATCAAAGACTACTCCCAACGTGAATCCTGCAAGTACCAGTAATGGTACTCCAGGTAACGCTCCTCAAGTTAGCAATGTCGACAATAACACTCCTCCTTCATATGAGATGCACAGTGAATAAGCAACGGATGAGCAAAATCCTTATACAATTGTCGATTTGATGCAGACAGAGGAAACCCTTGCAAGGAATCAAACATAGATGGGTGCAACTCAGAAAGAGGTCATCACCTTTCTCAAGGGGTCACGCTCAACACGAAGATGAAATTCGTATTATCCCAAATCCATTGCTAGAAAGAAGCCATCAGCCTAACTTTGTTACTCGTGAAGACTTGGAGCGGCTTCTCCAAAGTTGCAGAAAAGAGAGTTCATCTGCTATTATTCAATACCAACCTCCATATACATATGAGATGCATAGGATCCCTTTTCCTAGGGGATATTCATCTCCTTCATTCCCACTTTATGATGGAACAGAAATGCTCGTGAATATATTTCATGATTTCTAGAAGCATTAGGGGAACATGAGTACAACCATATATTGCGTCTGATATATTTTCTAAATCTCTCACTTGAAGAGCTTATACGTGGTACTTCCACCTTGCTCCTAACAACATCTTCAACTGGTGTGAAATGGTTAATACATTCTACAGGAAAAATTCCTTTGTATCTGAACAAGTCACATTATCAGACTTGGGAAGTATGTTTCAACGATTCGAATGAACACCCCAATCATTATGTGAAGCAATTTAGGGTTCAAGCATTATATTGCCATGATCCGAATGTAACTGAGCTTCAATTGGTGGACTATGCATCAATGTCATGATACCAGTTTATCGTGCTTTGTTAGAGAACTTATGATTTTAAACATTATCCGAGTTACATGAAGCTGCCAAGAGATCTGCTACTACTTTACCTGCTTTACTAGAAAGGACAAAGCCTTCTGCCAAAAATGAAGAGATACGTGGAACTCGCACCAGTCGACGCCTGGCTCAAAGACAATTCAACATGCAACCGTCTGTAGGTGCTGTGACTGAATGAAGTAAGAGGAAATCTCCAACATCATAGCCACAACTTAAGCATGCAACACCATCACCAGTTCAAACTCGAGCACCACAAGCAGGTCGGCCACCTCGAAGAACTAATCAAGTAGTTGCAGCTCCACCATCGATCAACGCCAGCAACAACAACTAAAAGAAAGCCCCAGCGGTCATAGACCTTCACTCTTATAATTGAGCTCTTGGAAGCCTGGATTCAAGATGGTTCCATCAACTTGCCTCATATCCTGCACTCACCAACAAAGCAAGAAATGGCAAACCCTAAATATTATCACTTCTACAGATTTTTTAATCACCCAACAAGTGATTGCAATGTCTTGAAGCAGATATTCGAAGAGAAGATTGAGTCGGGAGAACTAGAATTAGGGACTAAAGGCTTACATAAAAACCGTCTCCCTATCAGAAATTTTATCATGTCTGAGGATCCCACTAACCAAGTGGTTCAATCTTTGATAGAGCGTGTTTGTGAACTTCTATACCTCTCAAAGGAACAAGGAAAGAAATTTTCACTGCTCTTAATCACATTGTGTCAGGCAGAGGACTACCTATGATGCGTGTCGTGGGTGCAATCAAATTAATGATCTTAAGTCCACTCAATTATAGAATAATATAATGGAATTCAAGTTCGTTCCCACGAGGAGCGAGGTGTTTAAGTTGTCAAATGTCACAAAATGGGGTTTTTGTTTTAGATTCTGAAGAACACAAAGTTATTAAAAGTAATTAGGTTGTAAGCAATAGAGAGACATATGATCGAGGAATCCTTCTTCTTCATTAGACAATCATTGAATTTGTATACTCATTTATTCTTCATTCATCACCAATTATTACCAACCGTAGGATAGCCTATAAAGCAGTGCTGTCCTCGAAAGTCCTTATGTCACTGGGTACCGAAGCGCTCGAATACCAGATTCTATTTGTCTAAACCACCTAGAAGTAGTGCATTTTAAGTGTAATTTGGCAAAATGCTTTATATTTTATGACTTTATAGATTGATCCTAGTAGTTAGACTCTTAGCGCAAGGTCCACCTTCTAGTGTTGTTTCTACACGCGATAGCTCCACAGATCCCTCTGCAAGGTGTCGCGTGTTCTACTTGTACAGGAGATATTCAATAATTTCGGATATCCTAACCCTTACTAGCAATAGATTAATCAAGAAACTGATTTAGTTAGCCACCTAGAATAATCAATTAATCAATCATAAACATTCTTTATAGTAGAAATAAATAATAATCATGTATAGAACTTAGAATTCATCCTTATTCAATTAGGTTTTTATCTACTCATGGATGTAGAAGCATCCATGTAATACATAAGAGTAAAGAAATCGTTACGATTGTGAAACCGCTCCAAACCCTAGCTTTTTCTCCTTGTGTTGTTCTCTCTTCCAAGACTTGCAAAGTGATGTATAGGTATATTCTTAATATATTTGGAGTATTCTTATATAGTGCTCTATATATATGGCTTAGAATACTTCCGGGCCTATGTTCTCCCCAAAATAGTCAAAAATGTATGAAAAACGTCCCAGAACAGTGTCATGTTCGGCTACTATTGTGTATGGATTACTGGACGAACCTGAAAACCTATATTTGATATAGATGAGTGTCAGGTTCGTCTACTAATTGGATTTGGATTAGTGGCCGAACCTATCTCTGTACAGTCTTTCTATTTCGTCGAAAACACACTCCAAAGTTCAGCTACTATCCTCGTTTGACTTATTGGCCGAACCTTCTCCTAGACACTTTGTTAAAAATCATTCTTATGTTCGGATACTATCATATGATCAATTTCTAGCCGACATCTCTCTGTAGACTTGTGGAAAAGCTTGATTTTTCAGCTCCAGGTTCGGCTACTATTTGAACCAAGTGATTATCAGCCGAACCTTTCTCTGTAGACTTAAATTCTCCAAGCTTGTTTTGCCTAGAACTTCTTCGTCCGATGTTCGAATGACCTTATTCTTTTTGTGTTGTCTTCGTATTTAAACTATATTCAAGATAAAGGTGAAGAATTCATGTTTTGATAAACTTCCACGTGGTCTTCATTTGTAGACTCCATTTTCTTAGCACTTTTGTAGCAATTTCCTTGATTTTGGATGATTCACCTAATATAAGACATAAGATAGAAAAAAAAAACGTAATAAAAAGTAATATGCAATTGTAGCAAATACTAGTATGGATTTGACACTAAAACCATGTGAATTATGCACTTATCAAATTCCCACATATTTAGCTTTTGCTAGTCGTCGAGCAAACTACTATCTCAACTAGCCTAAACTAAAATACATCAACTCCATTTCTTTGAGGAAACGGTTACACTTAGCATATGTAACAAGCCTTTGAACCCCTAGGTGTCCCTAGTGGACGAGTTATAGTCTCGTGAGGGTTTACAAGAGGTATACCCACAAAACCTACTTCAACTTCAAAATCATAAGTATCCAAGAGTTAAAGATATCAAAGATCATAATTCTCATGCTTAACTCTTGAGTTAGGAGAAAACCAACCATTTGAAAGAATTCAGGTTCGAGAGCGACCGAATGTTTCGACTTCTGCTTCACCAATAGGGTTTTATGAAATTAACACTCAAAAGACGCACTTTATGGTTCCCTTGTGTGCAGGCAGGAGTGAAGATATAAATCCTGCATACATTGAATGGTGGGAAGGAAAAGTAACCTTTCGAATCATATGAAGATGTTATTCCATATAACGTGGGACGGAAAAGAACCATTTTTTTTATTTTCTCTGGTGACCTTTAAGAAAGGAAATCAACCACTATGTGAGGATGGGAATGCTTACTTATATTCTCACCCGATCTACAATCAACACCATTCTCACAACATCCAATAGAAACGTCTTTGGTCTTCAGTTTTCAACAGTTGATGATGAACTCTTGAACATTTTAGAACTTCGACAAATTGTAACTTTTTTTCTCAATTCATTGTTGTTTGAAACTTCTTTATAGATTTTTTTATTCTTCCCCATGGCCTTATTGAATGAATACAAAAAAAAATATATATACTAAAACAATGATAAACATTATTATCCTTTTTTTTTCTTTTTCTTTTTTTCCGATTATCTTTTTTCCGATTTTTTTTTAAATCGAAATGGAAATTGAAAAGTAAAATAAAACTACTACGAACGTAGGATAAGGACTTTACCACTTGATTCTTCAAAACTTGTATTGTCTCAATATCATGAACTTCATTAACTCACATCTTTTGATTTCTTTTGCTTTTGTACATAAGTCTTCAACATGTATATATAATTCTGCTCCTTGTATTGTTTTTTCGCTTGAATATGAAATTTGCTATTTCTTGTACCATTGCTTGTAAACCTTGAACGTCTTCAACTTTCCTTCAAATTTATAATACTCCGCTTGTCGATGATGATATATTTTTATGGACCTGTTGTTGTCGAGAGAATGGTGCCAACTGCAAACAAGACTACAAGATAGAGTTAGCAATTCTGATTGCACCCTCATGATTGATAGAAATAAGACTCAAGATATAAAAAAAAATAGTGTTGAAATTGGTGCGAAGTTAGGTAGCTCATCATTCCACCCGGAGTTTGCGCAGATGAAAAACTCTAAACGGACAATTTCTAGTCAGCTACAAATATTTGAAGGTCTGGTGCCTCACTCATGGGTATTGAATGATCAGCTTCTCCAATACTGTATTCTCTCTGCAGCGGTTTAAGTCCATTTTTGTCATCTACTGCCTCTCAACAACCAAGCAACCCGAATTTAGTTCTCTAATACTCCAAAGTGACTCTAGGATATCTAAAAGTTAAAAGTTTTCATGCAAATATGTACAAAAAGTTCAAAATTTCCTACCTATAAAAGTAAGCACTAAAAATTCTATATGCATAATCATTCCCCCACACTTAAATTTTATATTGTCCTCAATGTAAATTGACTCTTCCAATGTACAATCAAGATGGAAAATCCTAACATGATATGAAAACTAAGAAAAATCAAAAGATACAGATAGAAATACAATACCAGGGTTTTGGTTTAAAGTCTTCATCCCGACTTTCTATTCGCCCGTATTACTCCTCCAAAGGGAGAAAATCTTGAAGTTCAATTACATCAACATTCTCCGTTGGGAAGTTTTCATAATATGGCTTCAACCTATGGTCGTTTACTTTAAAAAAAATCCCGTCGTGAGAGTAGTAACCTCAACTGCACCATAAGGAAAAACATTAATAACAAAAAATGGTCCACTCCATCGGGACCTTAACTTACCGGGAAATAGTTTAAGACGAGAATTAAATAGAAATTTTTTTTGTCCCACAATAAAATTCTTTCGAGAAATCATCTTGTCATGGAAAACCTTAGTCTTCTCCTTGTATATAAGGAAAATCTCGTAAGCATAATTACGTATCTCCTCTAGATCATTAAGTTGTAACTTTCTTTGTTTTCCCGCTTTGTCATACTCCATGTTGCACATCTTTACCGCCCATAAAGCCTTATGTTAAAGTTCAACCGGGAAATGACAAGCTTTTCCATAAACCAACCGATACGGAGACATACCAATCGGTGTCTTATATGTCGTTATATACTCCCATAATGCATCGTTAAGCCTCAAGCTCCAATCATTTCATGTAGTATTGACAGTTTTCTCTAGAATGGACTTAATCCCACGATTAGAAATTTCATCTTGCCTACTAGTTTGTGGGTGATACAACGTACCGACCTTGTGTGTGACATTGTACTTCTTAAGAAGAGCATGAAAGGATTTCTGAAAGTGTGATCCTCTATCACTAATAACCACACATGGTGTGCCATGTCTAGTGAAAATATTTTCCTTCACAAACTCACAAACAACTTGAGAATTATTAGTGGGGGTAGCTTTAGATTTCACCCATTTTGAAACATAATCCACAACAAGAAGTATATATAATTTTTCATACGAATTAAAAAAAGGTCCCATAAAATCAATTCCCCAAACATCGAATATTTCTACAACAAGAATCAGTTGAGCGGCATTTAATTTCGAGCACCTAGATTGCCCGTTCGTTGACATCTATCATAAGATTTGCAAAAAGCATACGCATCCTCAAATAGGGTGGGCCAATAAAAGCCACTCTCAAGAAATTTGTGAGAGGTACGTTTAAAGTCAAAGTGGCCACTACAAGCATAAGAATGACAAAAAGATAGAATGAATTAAAATTCAGAGTCAAGTACGCACCTACGGATAATCTGATCAGCATAATATTTCCACAAGTAGGGATCATCCCACACATACTGCTTAGCTATCTTTTTAAGCTTTAGCTTTTGAGAACTAGACATTGTACTAGGTACCTGTCTCGTAACAAAGTAGTTCACTATATCAGCGTACCAAGGTGTTGAATCTTCTATTGAGAAAAGTTGTTCATCTAGGAAACGATCATGTAATGGAAGGTCCTCTTCAGAAATAACAAGTCTACTAAGATGATCAACAACTATATTATCCACTCCTTTTTTGTCTCTAATTTCTATGTCAAATTATTACAACAACATAATCTAACGTATAAGCGTTGGATTAGCTTCTTTCTTCTTGAGTAGGTATCTAAGTGTTGCATGATCAAAATAAACAACAACCTTGGTACCCACCAAATAAGATCTAAATTTTGCTAGTGCAAACACTAAATCCGACAACTCTTTCTCCGTGGTAGAATTGTTGATTTGTGCATCGTTTAGGATCCTAGATGCATAGTAAATCGCATGGGACAATTTGTCCACCCTTTGACCCAAAACGGCTCTAACTGCATAGTCACCCTCATCACACATTAAGTCAAATGGCAAACTCCAATCAAGTGACTTTATAATTGGTGCAGTTGTCAACAACTCTTTTAATCTGTCAAAGGCATCATAAGCTAAAAGTAGCATCTTTTTGCAACAATTTGTACATTGGCATTGAGATTTTGGAGAAATCCTTGATAAACCTCCTGTAAAAACCTGCATGACCAAGAAACGAGGAATCTACCACACTGAAGTGGGTTATTGTAAGTTTCTTATTAAGTTTATCTTTGCTTTGTCTACTTCGATCCCTCGAGAGTACACAATGTGACCGAGCACGCCATGGTTTACCATAAAGTTACATTTCTCCCATTTAAGAACAAGATTAGTGTCTATACATCTTTTAAACACAAGTTCAAGATTTTCTAAGAAAATATCAAATGAATCGCCACAAAAAAATCATCTAGAAATACCTCAATGATGCGTTCCACATAATAAGAAAATATACTAACCATACATCTATAAAAAGTGGCAGGCGCATTGCAAAGACCAAACGACATTCGTCTATATGCAAACGTACCAAAAGGACAAGTAAAAGTTGTATTGTCTTGGTCCTTCGATGCAGTAAAAATATGATTGTATCCCGAATAACGTCCAAAAAATAATAATGTGAATGTCCCGAAAAACTCTCTATCATCTGATCAATGAAAGGCAAAGAAAAGTGATCCTTCCGGGTAGTAGAATTAAGTTTTTTGTAGTCTATGCTTACTCTCCATGCTGTTTGAACTCGTGTAGGAACAAGTTCATCATCTTGTTTTCTGACAACGGTAACACCAGACTTCTTTGGTACCACTTGTATCGGACTAACCCATTTGCTATTAGAAATTGGGTAAATCACCCCCACACTTAGCAATTTTAGGATATTTTTCTTCACGACCTCCATCATTGGGAGGTTAAGCCTACACTGAGCATCACGTATTGGATTTGCATCGTCTTCTATTAGGATTCTATACATGCACATGGATGGACCAATGCCTTTGATGTCATCAATTTTCCAACCAATGGCCGTCTTGTGCTCTTTCAGAACCCTAATCAAACGTTCTTCCTGTACTGCTGTGAGATTCTTTGCAATAATGATCAAAAGCTCTTCCCTTTAACCCAAGTAAGCATACTTTAATAGATCAGGTAGAGGCTTCAGTTCTAATTTAGGTGCCTTCACAACATAAGGTAAAGGAACTTCATTAGTTATGAGTAAGGAGATATATGAAATATTACCCGTTTGAGCTTCTTGTAGTACCGTTAGGGCACCACACATCTCCAACAATTCCTTTGATACGTCGACGTCCAAGTTAGGCAGTCCATGGACGTCAATATCAATACTGTTTTATAAAACAGTCCCCAAGTTTATCTTCATTACTCAAATCGAGCATCTGCTGAGCTAACAAATCAATAACATCAATAAAGAATGCAGAATGGACATCACTTGGATAACGCATAGCTTCAAAGATATTAAAGCGTATAATTTCTTTATCAAACTCCATATTAAGTGTCCCACTATCGACATCAATCTTCGTCTTTGTAGTTATAAACGGTCTCCCAAGAAGTAATGAAGTAGACGAACAATTATCTCCCTTCTGCATATCCACAACATAGAAGTCAAACGGAAATATTAATCCATTCACTTGAACCAACACGTCCTCCACGAGTCCCTTAGGATATATGTTGACTTATTAGCTAATTGAATGATAATCATGGTCCGAGATTCAAAGAATCATAAATATCGGCTGACATAACACTAATGGATGCTCCCAAATTAAGCAAAACACGCTTAAATCTGCGGTTACCAATAGTAATTGGTACTGTGAAACCCTTAGGATCACTGCACTTTACGGGCATCTTCTTCAACAACATAGCTGAAGCACTTTCTCTCACCTGAGTAACCTCATTAGTAATCAACTTATCCTTTCTTGTACATAAATCCTTCAGAACCTTGGCGTATCTAGGTACCGTTTTGATGGCCTCAATAAATAGGATATTGGTTTGGATCTTTCTAAAAATATCCATGATCTCCTTGTCTTAAGATTACTTCTTTGACTTGGAAAAACGACTAAAAAAAGGATGTGTTATGGTAAAGGTAGGAACCATGTCCTTAGGTTGTTGGTTTGAAGTGGCTTTTCCTTTGGAAAGATTTCTTCTAAAGTACTGCTTCATCTTGTTCTACCTCTCCACTACCCTGCTTCTATCGACTTGAATCTGCAACTTCCCTTTCACTTCTAAGCATTACTGCACTAACATTCTCTTTTGGATTCACAAAAGGTTACGAGGGAAGCTTTGTTGATGCTTGTTCCTTCAGTAGATTCATATTGGTCGCCATCTGCCCTATTTGAGTTTGCAAATCCCTAATGGCAGAATCAATCTTCTGCTGGTGTTGTTGGTTCTGCTGCTGACTTTATTGGAACATAGATGAGAGACCTTGCATCATGGTAATCATCTTCTCAGAGTCATCCTGTTTTAGAACTTGAGGTTGCGATTGTGGTTGGAATTATGGTTGTTGGAAACCACTTTGTCGCCCATATATCCATTACGAAGGAATACAAAAAACCCACTGATAGGGGATTCGTGGGTGGTTAAAGTCTTAGCTCCCGTACCAGACAGGGGATGAATCGTTTGTAGTCGACTCGAGCCACCGACTCCTCTGTCAGTGTACGAACCTAAGGGGCCGAGACAATATCGTAATTGTCGTCCTTCCCTGTTGCAGTTTATATTTAAATTACCCTTCCGTAGGGTTTAAAAATAATAATAATGTCCAAAGTCCCAAAATAAAGTCCAAAAAGTGTCCAAAAATAAAAGAAAAAATTACAGAAATAATAAAATTTTCCTAATACAATTTTCTAAAAAGAGAAACATATAAAAATAAAATATAAAAAATAAAATTCTTTCTTTTTTTCCGTTCTTTCAGCTTTAACTTTAACTCCAAGTCTTTAATAACCAAAGTCTTTGGCTCAATTTCCTTTCAATTCAAAATCCAAAACCTGTAGCAAAAAGAGAAATACCCAAAGAAACGTAAAATAAAACAAAGTAAAAATAAAAATCTAATTAAATTAACTAACCTAAAAAAAACTAAAAACAAATCTAAAAACAAGTCCGCGTCGGCGGCGCCAAAAATTGATGTAATTTTTTAATAGTGGTAAAAGGTTCGATACTTAGACTTGTAAAGATTCGATTTATAAACCTAATATTTAATAACTAAAATTAAACAGAATTAAAGTAAAATTGATTTCAAATTATGGGAAGGACTGAGACTAAGGATTCCAGCGTTAGCCAATTTTTCAAGTGATAAAATCTTACAACTTGTATATTCAGTTTATCCAAAATATTGCCAAAGCTAGGTTTTCAAAATAATAGTTGTAAATCGAAAGCATGAGACATCAAAAGCTCTAAGACCATCATGACTCATCAAAAGAAAACACAACTAACTGATGAAAACCATTTTTTCCAATTTTAATTCGAAGCAAATAATAGTAAAAGAATTACAAAAAATAAATAAAATAAGAATTACCACTTTATTATTGGAAAAATAGCTTACTCCATCGCCCCTGTGATGGTGATTAGCTCATCATATTGGAAACACTCTCAAAATCATAGTTCATATCTCAAAAAGTGTTTATAATGATGAAATAAAAGTAACACAGCCGATTTGATACGCTTATAAGCGTTATAGACTGTGTGGCTGAAGAGAAAATAAGACAGACAAGAAAAGAACGGACTCTGTCAGATACAGAAGTTTGAAAGAATATGCAACAGAAACTGCTACTGTTCTATGTAGCCTTATGTTCTTAGTGTTCTTCCCACCAGCAGCAAGCTTTTTTTTCCAGGAATTTTTTTGGTGGCTCTGGCTTCTTTTTTATTCGATTCTCTTTGGTATTTATAGGTCTAGGTAACCCTAATACATCATCCTTAACCGATTAAGATGCAAATCCTTATCTAAATCCAACTCAAATTATGTTTAAATCCGAAACAGGAACAACTTCATTTTCCGGCTGTGAATCGATTTGTAAAGCAATTTTTCCGGCGTGAAACAATCAGAAGTGATGTGTTTAATCTTGTTTTCGATTCTTCTTTAATTGGGTAATTCAGAATTACCCCAAACTCTTTAAAACACGTTCTACACCAAATTCAGAAACTTTCTTCACGTAACACCAACTTTCCCGTTATTTTCATGTTTTTGAATTTAAAATGAGGCTGCTCCCAATCCAAATGGTGGGTGCCTTTAACACTTATGCTGGGTGCCTTTAACAACTTTTTGAGCTGATTTTTTCACAAATATTTATTTTCTCAAAAATATCTACAAAGACATAAAAACTCGTAAATAGTATAAAATCAAGCATTAACAAAATAGAGAATTGAGCACAATTTAGACACAAAAATGTGTCTATCAATAGCATCTTCTAGAGCAGTGTTGTCCTCGAAAGCCCTTAGGTTACTGGGTACCAAAGCGCTCGAATACCAGATTCTATTTGTCTAAACTACCTATAAGTAGCGTACTCTAATTATAATTTTTCCAAATGCTTTATATTTTGTGACTTTATAGATTGATCCTACTAGTTAGACTCTTAGCGCAAGGTCCACTTTTTAATGTTGCTTCTACACGCGATAGCTCCACAGAATCTCTCTACAAGGTCTCACTTGTTCTACTTGTGTGGGAGCTATTCAACAATTACGGATATCCTAACCCTTACTAGCAATTAGGGATGTACATGGTAACGGGTTTCCACGGAAACCCGCCAAAACATAACCGAATTGGCTAAAACCGAACCGAACCGTTTACTAATGGAACGGTTATGGAAAAAAAGTATGAAAACCGGTAGTCACGGTTTCGGTTTTGGTTTATCCAAAAACCGAACCGTTATACCATGGAAAACCGACTATTTTAAGACCCTTGATCTAGTTTTTGATAGATCTAATCTGAACCCTTCATTACCCTTGATATATAATCCCACCCTAACTTTCTAACCTAGTTCTCTTCTAGTTATGGAAGAATTTTCTTCTAGTTATGGAAGAATCCATTTTAAAAAAAAAAAAAAATTGATTTTTTTGATTTTTTTAATTTTTTTTTTGAATTTTAGTTTTCCAAACGGTTAACCGAAACCCGTTGGAAAAAACCGAAACCGAGAGAAAACCGAGTAAAACCGAACCGACGGTAAACGGAACGGTTATGGAAAAATAATTGGAAAACCGACCTTGCCGGTTTCGGTTTTGGTTTAGCACAAAACCGAACCGAAACCGGCCATGAACACCCCTATTAGCAATAGATTAATCAATAAACTGATTTAGGTTTCCACCTAGAACAATCAACTAATCAATCATACAAATTCTTCATAGTAGAAACAAATAATAATCATGTGAAGAAATCAAAATAGATTCATATAAAATAACTCAAATCATGTCTAGAATTAGAATTCATCCTCAATCAATTATATTTTTAGATTCTCATGGATGTAGAAGCATCCATGTTATACATAAGAGTAAATAATTCGTTACGATGGTGAAACCGCTCCAAACCTAGCTTTTGCTCCTTGTGTTGTTCTCTCCTCCAAGACTTGCAAAGTAATGTAAAGGTGTCTTCTTAATGTCTTGGGAGTCTTCTTATACAGTTCTCTTGATATCTAGGGTTTGGAATCTTCCAGGCTCATGTTCTCTCCAACATAGGTCAAAAACGTATCAAAAATATCCCAGAACAGTGTTAGGTTCGGCTACTATTGTGTATGGATTATTGGATGAACCTGACAACCTTTATTTTCTCTAGATGAGTTTCAGGTTCGGATACTAATTGGATTTGAATTAGTGGCCGAACCTATCTCCGTAGACTCTTTGTATTTCGTCGAAAATGCACTCCAAAGTTCGACGACTATCCTCGTTTGACCTATTGGCTGAACCTTCTCCTGGACACTTTGTTCAAAACTCATTCCTAGGTTTGGATACTATCATACAATATAGACGAACATCTCTCTGTAGAATTACGGAAAAACTTGATTTTTCAGCTCCAGGTTCGGCTAGTATTTGAACCGAGTGATTATCAGCCAAACATTTCTCTGTAGACTCAAATTCTCCAAACTTGTTTTGTCTATAACTTCTTCGTCTGATATCAGAATGACCTCATTCTTTTTGCATTGTTGTCGTCTTTCAATTATATTCAAGATAGAGGTGAAGAATTATGGGTTTAAACAACTTCCACGTGGTCTTCATTTGTAGACTCCATTTCCTTAGCACTTTTATAACAATTTCCTTGATTTCAGATGATTCACCTAATATAAGACATAAGATAGAAAACAAACGTAATAAAAAGTAATATGCAATAATTATAACAAATATTAGTATGGATTTGACACTAAAACCGTGTGAATTATGCACTTATCAACCTCTACTGAATGAAGGCAAAACACGCACTGAACCTACACAGATGAACAAAGATGGAGAGAAGTGTGACTGGGGAATTGTCACTACTACTAGCCTCAGAGACACTGAATTTAAGAGAACCATAATTGATGCAGGCACTACAGTTAATATTATTCCTATCAAGATACTCAAAGCTTTAGGAATCACACGCAGTGAAGCTTTCAATGCACCTACCACCATTCAAGATCCTGA
This sequence comes from Papaver californicum, assembly GCA_023531435.1. Classification (NCBI taxonomy): domain Eukaryota; kingdom Viridiplantae; phylum Streptophyta; class Magnoliopsida; order Ranunculales; family Papaveraceae; genus Papaver; species Papaver californicum. Next base: position 3,554,798 of record JAJJMC010016780.1, read on the forward strand.
AGGAAGGCCTATGAATTCCTATGGTTACATTGATCTTGAAATAAAAATGGGTTATACATGTGCTACGACCAAATCTTACATAAAAAAGGAGGACCTGATTTATGACATGATCTTGGGGCGTCCATGGATACACAACAACAAGACAACAGCTACCAAGACATCTTTATTTACCGCACCTACCTCAAGTAAACATCTCTGCACCTCACCAGAAATTTATGAAAAATAGCCTTATTCTCTACCTATAAGAATATCAAGGCTTGACGGCTATGAAACATGAACCAAGATAAAGTGTAACATCATTTGTGGACAGGTATCGTACTCAAGTAAATCTTACTGAACTCATCTCTTTACCACTCAACATCCCTCGCACCTTTTATGCCTGGGTAATCGAGTTTGCTGGAAAACTCAATTCTGCTTTAATCAGACGTTATGAATGGATAACCTTACCTCTTCAGTACCTCTCTAAGTGGATAAAACGGAATCCCCTTCAATTTCAACATCGTATTGAGTCGTTCATCACTCATCTGATGTCCAATCATGGCAAGCAACATAATGGATATTTCCCTGTGACACTATAAGAGTGTCCACATGTGCCATAACACCACCCTAAGAGAATTCCAACACGCCCATATGCGTGGATGGCTAGTACTATCACAAAGATGAAGGAAATCCCTATCAACAATAAATATTCAGAGCCAAGCCAGTAAGAGTTAACGTTTTTCAAGTAGGAGACTGGGTTATGAAAGCACCAAAACACAATCGCCACTCTAAGACAAGCTATGATTGGGAAGGGCAATTCATGATTGATAGAGCTACTATTGACGGATACTACAGGTTGATTGATGAAGATGGAAAATTAGTAGAAGCAACAATAAATGAGAAGTGGCTCAGGATATTTGATACCTGAAGCATCCATGGATATTTGTTTAGTTCATTTGTAATTTCAATTCCTCCTAAATGTTTGAAAGACATTTGCATTCAGTACCAAATTCCCTTTTCAGTAATCGAATTTCAATTTTATTAGTTTAAAAATCCCTATTGATGCAAATATAAAATCCTTTCAATTATACCTACCAAATATTCAGTCATTCAAATCCAAACCAAATAAACAAAATCAAATGAGTTTATCATCTCTCTAGAATAAAAATAATAAAATTACAGAATAAATTCTAAGGAAGGTAGGCCAACAATGACTTATCTTTCTTAGAAAGGGCCTCATTCATATTATTGAGAGCAACCTTCTTCAACTCCAATCCTGAGTCAACCTTTTAACCTCTGCTTCCTCTTGCTCAATGAGGTCAGAAGAAGGAACCAAACCTGCTACAGCGTGTGACTCCTTAACACCATCAATTCCACATCCAAACCAAGCTGTGTTTAATTCAATTTGGTCACACGCCTCCAGATGATACTTTTAATTCACGAAAATTCATTCAGCAACAGTAGCACTAGTCACAGTACACATTTCGTACATAGAAGGTAGTACTTCACTCACGCGAAGAGCAAGAATGGTAGGATCGCCATACTTCTTAGTATTAGCAATGTGACCATACTTACGTCATATTTGAGTATAGAACTTAGCATACTCCGCTAGAACGCTGAAGCCGCCAACAAATACATCTTTTGGAAGTGGTTTACTAAGTGGAGGATACGCAGACACGACCATGGATTTTTCACCCTCTGTGACACCTTCACTCTGGTTTTCTACATCGACAATCATGTTAGAGAGAAATTCTTAGGCGTTTTGGGATGAAAATGTAATGGCCTTATCAACTTGATCTACAATCATTACTTCTTTAATGCTACTACGCTCCTCTCTACTTTCGCCCTGTAAAATCACCAATTAATGGAAAAATATGAAATTCAAGCTCCAACGAGAATTTTCAGAATATAAGTGGATAATTATGTAAATATACTTTATGAAGTGCCAAAATCTCAAACAAGTAGCCCAGAGGCTTAAAAACACGTTTTCATATTAAGCTCGAAGAGCCAATTTCACATTACTCTGTACAAAGTTGGGAGCTAGGAGCATATGATAATAAATCTAGGGGTAAATTATATATCAAACTCTTCTTATGGATGTCCTCTACAACATATCAAAAAGTAACATCCGTACAAACGAGGTAAGAGATATGATCAAAACTCTCAATTACTTCTCAGTTGAAAAAATTCATGAATTCTTCTTGAATTTTTGCTGTTTTGTCATTTTGAGGTCCTAAAAGACCTTAAAACTCAAAATCTTCCGTGTCAGGAGATATCTCATCTCCTGGGCATGAAAAAGTTTGGGTAGATCATCAAAACGGACTCCATATGAGGATTTTATGACGTTTTCTGTAAAGGTATTATTTCTAAGTTTTTTTAAAACCGAAATTTCACGAAATTGCTCGTATTTTTATTCAAGTTTTCATTCACTACTTCATTCAAAAAATATTTCAAAGCAATTATAAAGTAAACAAGCTCTGTAAGCCTGTGCAAATGCATGGGCTAGTTCCTTAATATGGTTACGAAGCAATCACCAAACTTGTTAACCAAAAAAATAATATTTTTATTACCATTCAAAATATTTCAGCAAATAAACATAATCTCCTTTAACAAAATATCTTACCCACAATAGTCAGAACCATAAATGATACTCCCTCTATTTCAGGAAAATAGTTATTATTACTTTTTCAATTTGACCTATTTTTAAACTAAAATGAAAAAGTGATAGTAACTCTTTTCCTGAAACGGAGGTAATAATATACTCTACTATATTTTTCTTTATTGAAGCATAAAAATTACGCGAGGATATATAATACCCATTGAATTATTTATTATAATTTATTATAAGAAAAATGGGATCACATGGTCCCAAATTATAGTGGAAAAAATTCAAATTGACTTCCATCCGTCTTATAGTTTGCCAATGTACCTGCCACCTGAATTTTTTCTCTGTAATTTTTTTTTTATAAGAACATAAAAATTGGAAAAACAAAAAATTGGTCTTTAGTTATAGAATACGGACAATTTATCTACTTGAAGGCGATAACAGAAGTGTATCCCGTTACTTCAATTTTTTATAAATTTTTTTGTTGGTCTCTTTCGCCTTGCTATTTGTAAATCTCAGTACCTATATTGAAGTCAACATAAATATGGAGACTCAAAGAATTTGGATGTGGAAAGATTAATTAGATAAGGATTGCTATGAACTTAAAGGTTCATTAATTACCGTCAGCACGCTAGCATATGCAATGTTTCTTTCTCTTTGTGATCTGTTTGGCTTGATTCTCCTTCTGTCAGTGGATGAAATAAATCAATAACATTATTAACAACTTCAGTAATATTATTCTGGATTCCAATTGTACTCAAATAGGGCTCACAGTTGCCTTTGTTGTATTTTCTAGTATTGATCCGTCAGCATGTACGGACGTGAATAGGTTGTCCTCATGATATGATTGACCGATCGATTTTCCTTTCGGATTGAACCCAAAATTGTTTTAACTAATCAGTTTCAAAGTTTGTGACATGAATTTTTTCTTTCTGTTTTGGTGGTGCATTGCGAAACATATAAATAAGCTTTCAACTAATCATTGTTAATCTGCCAGTCCATCAAAACATGAACATTTCAAAACATGAACTCTAAGGCCCTTGAAGAAGAAGACTTACCTTGACTATTAATACTGAAGGTCAATTTATGTTGGAATGAATTACTTACCTAACCGAGCATGTTAACAAAACTTGACTACCATTAGCATTAACTGTTGTACCGTCGCCTAATCTAACAAACCACATATATTTCATTATTATTGAAACTCCTTCCATCCGTATATTTATAACGTTCTTCTTATGTTTTGGAGTAGTTCATCATTAATATTTCCTTGGTTGTTTCAAAAAAAAAAAAAAAAGAGTACTTCCTTGGCGAACATTGGAAAAAGCTATGTGATGTTTCTGGAGTCGGAACCATATCGCCTTGATGCTTGTGTTGATAATTGGTGCATTAGCTATCATACTTGAAGTGGTGAAAAAAAACAACAACGCACAGATCCACGCATGCGTGATTCTACAATATATATATATATATATTGTAATGAAAGATAATATTGAACAACTAAAAATAAAATCTTAAGAATAAATATTTCGGGAAAACGACATGATCTATTCGTGAAATTTCATGTGAAAAGTTTCTCTCCTTAATTATGATTTAAACCTTAATTATGGTTTAAACGTATGTCTCCCTCACACAATTATGGTTTAAACCTTAAGAATAAATACTTCGGAAGGAAGGATGGAGTTGATTTAAACTTAAGAGATATAAAAGACATAACCTTAAACTTAAGAGACATAATCTGAAGAGACGAAACTTTTCAAATGGGCCATTTTTTTGAAGCGGTACATCTTTTGCTATATGTCGCCGTGTAAAGATGCCAACCCGTTAAGGTCATGTTTTTAAGTTAGAAATCTGAATCTCATGTGAAAAGTCATTTCGTTTAACTTTAAGTTTGATTACCATGTGGCATTTTAGTTTTGGAGCATTGGAAAAGAGCATTACGGTGCCACCACATCATCCATGCTGATTCTCCTTTACATAATAAAGAAATAATTGATTCAAGGTGAAAACTCAACCGGCTATATTGCGAGCTATTTTGAAGGACAAGGTTATAGTCCAAGTCATTATACTTGTACTCCTTTTCCTCTGAGAAAAGATGACTACTTTTATCATCCTCTGAAGGAACTTTAAGAACATCAATTTCTTCATAATCAAATATTTTTTTTTTGAAAATAATGAAAGACAATCACCTAATATTGCTAGATATGCTCATTCAAAACTAAAAGGTAACATAGAGCAGACCACTCACCTCAGAATCACCAGTTTCATCCCTCGCTTCTGCTGCAACTCTAGCAAATGGATTCAACTGCCGGGTGGAGGTATCAAAAATCCTCCAACAGAAGATGAAGTCTGCAAGGCAATATAATCAGTCAAGAAGTGATGTGATTATAGACAAACGGTAAATATGGGTTCAAACACTAAGACTTGTGAAGATTCGATTTTATACCTAAATTCTAATATTAAAATAGCAAATAAACAAAAAAATGATAATAATATTACGAGAAACTGGGACTTATAATTCCACCATAAACATAATCAAATGATGCATATATTAATTCGTAACAATTTTATCTCATATTATTGATTCCATTTCTTTGCCAAAGGTAGATTTTTAAAACATTAGATGTAAATCCTAAGCATGGCGCATCAAAAGCTCTAAGTCTAAGCATACACCTTCAACAAAATCACAACTAATTAGTGAAAATCATAAATCAATTAGAATAAGCGTAAAAAGTCATAAAAGAATTGATATATTTACCACAATCATGAAATATGGCTTCCTCCATTGTCCCAGTGATGTGGTTTAGCTCATCATGTCCAAAACACTCTCAAAAGATAGGTACATAGCTCAAAAGTGCTTGAGAAAAAGAAAAGAAACAAAAAAGAATAAAACAGGGCAACTACAACGTTTATAAGCATTGTAGACACTATTCTCTTTGTTGCTAAAAAAAGGTAACACAACAAGATTAAAAGCTTTAGCAATAATTTTTTCAACCTTTTGCAACGGTTTCTTTTTCTTCTTCTTCCTTTCACGAACAGCAGCAGCAAAAAAAAATTTGATTGATTTTTTTTTTGTTTTTTTCCAAGCCAACCTCCCAATGATGTTGGTATCGACCCTTATTTATACTACAACCTCCACAACACCAATATCTTCCAAAATCTTCTTTTATTTATCTCGCCAGATCGAATGTTTTATTTTTGATGAGAAAGAAAATATCGGTGATATTTTCTTCTTTCAATGAACCAAATATCGGTATTATTTTCTAATCATTCTCGATTTATTTTTTTCTCTTTTTTGCTTGATCTTACACGTTGTTGCCTTATTTTTTCTTCACCTGATTACGAACAGATTCCCAAGTTTCCCGATATAGTTTTGAGAAGCAATTAATCGTGAGATATTCTTGTTGATTCTGACTTATCCAAAGAGTGCATGAAATCCTATTATCAAGGCAAGAATATAATCTTTCCTTAATCCCTTAAAATTCTCTTTTAAATCCCACGCAGATGAAAGAAAAACTTTCCCGCCACTTTTGTTGTTCGAATTTGAGAAGAAGTGGGCTCCCCTAACCAAGGCATGGGTGCCTTTATTAATTTATCGGGGTGCCTTTAACACATTTTGGAACCAATTTTTCCAACAATGTTCATTTCCCAAAAATACCTATAAATATAGAAAATGATAATATTAGTACAACAATGAGAAAATACAATATAGATATGATCTCAAATAAGACATATAAATGTGTCTATCAAGAAGCATGAATTTAATCACAATAAATCACAAAGTGAAAGATTTATACTTTTGAGAAGGAAGAATCAACAATGCCAGAATGAATTCCACCAGAACGTTTCTTCGATCTAGTCTCTACCACCTGGGGACGTCACTATATTTTGCTTTCTTCTTCCGATTTCGAGGTTTCTCCTGACTTCCTCTCTAGTTAAAAGAGCCAAAAAGACATTAAATACATACGCATACAAATAACAAAGAAATATAGAAGTTTAAATACTTATTTGAGTTGGCTCAGACAGAGCTACACGTTTACTAGCAGGAAGATGGTTAAATAGAGGATGGTTTGACAAAACTTTATCAGAAGGAAGATCAAGTGAGTTTGGTAGGATTTGTCTGAACAAATTCAAATAAGCAAGCATGCTCACTCTACCAATATTTTTTATACCCGTGGTTCATCATCGGTTTTCTATCAGAAGTTAAGAATGGAAAACTCTTCCCTTCTACACCAGAACCCTGATTTAGAGTGAGATTCAATCCATCCAGAGAAGGGGGAGCAGTACTAAAAGAAGGAACATCTTGGTCAAACCCCATCTGACGAGCATCCATGTCAATGTTATAAGATTCTATACTATAGGACTTCATAAATATTGACAAAAGGTAGCCAGGCGTGCAACTCAATATAAAAATAATTTCCCCGGCATCAACAGTACGATTATCATACGACAAGAAAATACTAGGACGATAAGAAAAAGCATTCAACTGAGCTAGGAGAGAATGGTCCCCAAGGATGTAAATTTATTGAAGACATGTTGTCTAAGAATGTAATAAGCTCCTTACCAGAACTTGGACGTTTGTATGACCAGCGGCATATCCTTGTCACTTTCTCTTCATCAACAAATGTCTTATGAGGATCATGAGAATAATCTTTATAATGTTCCCACAACCATGCTTGAAGGAAATTAACATTTACGAATGTCTCTACTTTCATAAAGCCATTGGAGACACTCATATATGATACTACAGAGTCAAGATGAGAATATAAAGAGCTGAGGATTAAGCTACCTATAGGAAAGGCTACACCCTGTGCTAGCTTGATGGACATAGGAACCACTTTGGTTTCATCTTAAGACGAGAACCATCATTGAATATATCTATTGATATCCACAGGCATAAAAACACAGCAACGTTCAACGTGTCATCTAAAACCTGGCCTGGCTTCGTTTTTATTAGCCACCATTGCGCCATCCACCAAGTAAAAAAGCACTTATCAACATTAGACTTCATTTCATATTCATCCATCTTCTTCACTAAAGTAAGATGAAGTTTTTCTTCTTGATCATTCAAACGAAGGTCAATATCCCCTGAGATAGGGAGGTGTAGCAGGATAGCCACATCCTCTAAGGTGATTGTCAATTCTCCCCATCTACATATAAAAGTGTGATTCGGGATGCACCATCGTGAAATAAGAACAATTACAGCACACACATCCTTCTTGAGCCAGTGGGTACCATGTATTCTAATAACTTCATAAATTTGTGAATCCTTCAATAAAACGACGACATGATCCTTCCTAAACATGCTCCTCAACAATATATCCCAATCACTCAAGGGAGTATGAAAAGTTTTGAAATCAATAGGTGAAGCATCATATTCTCTTTTTTGAAGACAAAATCGTATCACATGTTCAGCACAACTAACAAAAGGTTTGCAGCTTTATCCAAGTTTCCAAGAACACGCATGACATGACCAGGGTGGACTCTAGTGTGAGAATAAGCATACATAAAGAAGTCATCGTCCATGAAATATCTTTAGTATACTCAGAACCAAAAATGTTGTTTTCTCCATCGATAGAGGCAGAATCATCATCATGTGACATCTCAACAGAATCTACAAGGATATGTTTACTCATTTTCGAACTGTACAAGAAGACCGTAAAGTAGAAGTAATGATTTTATGTACAACAACAGTAGAGACATAAAATCATGTGTTTCAGAACAATGATGTCTCTAATAAATACACACCTCTATTTTTAATAAAATATATAGAAGAGAGCTGGAAGCATATATACCTGGTGAAGCAGAGAACAACAGCTGAACTAAGATCACTCTTGCAAAAAGTCAACAACGCTGCAGAATATCAAAGACGTAAGCATTAACTCACGTAAAAAAATTTTCACGTGAACATATATTCACGTAAGAAAATAATAAAATAATAATAAGGGTTTCGGTCAAAAGTTGGTTATGTATTTGATGTTCTTATACAAATACAAGAAGATTAACAAGTTCACATAGAAAAACTAGGGTTTAGGGATGCTTCTTTTGAGTCAAAAAAGCATATGAGAAGTCTTTCGAAAATAAAATACATGCAAGAGATGTATACTCATGTGAAAAAGACAAGTTACAGTTTACCTTACTATTAATGGACGGTTGATGCTATAATAGTTGAGCACATGGTAATGATATGAAGAAGAGAAAAGCAAATATTGTTTTTATATTTCAAGTTTGAGAAGGAAACACGTCTTCCTTTGGTTCGACAGGATAAAAATATGGTTCCACCCTTGTTCACCTCGTCTTATCTTCCCCTCAAAGCTCGTCTGCCTTCACAGCGAAGTTTGAACGTCCCATATCAAAAAAAAAACAAAAAACAATTACGTGAATTATGAAAAAAAATCACGTTTTAAAAAACCCTAGCTTGCTCAGCTACAAAAACTAATGATGGAGAGGATGTATTCGTGCAAATGAAGTTAATTAACAACGCCTCCAACAAAATTAGGATTACGAAGACTAGCACTGCTAATATTATTAACAAAAGCTAAAAGAGAGAAAACAACGACCTACCTAATGTCACCAGCGATGAAGGTGATAGCAGGAGTGTTACTAGCAGTAATCACCAAGATGGAGCTTTTGTACCGGCGAGAAGAGCTTTTAGTACAAACAACAGAAAAAAGAAAGAAGAAGATACGAGTAGCATACCTGATAGCAACGACCAAGGTGGTAGAGACGTTAAGGCGCCAAAGAGAGGAGCAATTGTTGTTGTTTAGCAAGAGAAAGGAGTAGGAGAGCTTAATATGAAAAGGATTACCTTATCTATAAATGAGGACTAGGCCTTGTCAATGTTAAAAAAAAAGAGAAAGCTTGCTGTCACCACCCGATATTGAGCGAAATTAAGCGAGCGATCCCTATATATTGACGTGCGTCCAAATCTGAGAAGAATAAGGATTATTCCTCGCGTGCATGAATCTATCTTTTTCGCCCATAGCTAGGTTGCATGTCCTCATGACTAAGCTTTTTTTCCTTGGATGTAGCTCCAACTTGTCTGTCTTGCTATCAATCTATGTTCGTCCTCTTTCATACCAACCAAGCCCCCAATTGTCCGTCTAGCCATGCTAGTTAGCTTGTTTACCAAGGAAACGCTCTTCCAACCAACTTGCCTCTCCTAGCTTGTTCGACCGAACAACTCAAACCCTAATAAACTTTTCCGCTCAACCATTTAGCTAGCTTCACTTACGTCCGGCCTTTTTCCCAACTTGTATGACCAGCTATGTCTCCCGGCTTGTCTTTCTTCAATCAAACCTGCTTCATCTATTTTCGATCAATCTTACTTCGTCTAGCTTCAATCGAAAGCTTTTTGTCCAGCTACATCCAAGACACACACGTTTATCAACTCCATTAAAATTTCCCAGACGTGTTTTTCTACCTCAACTTTGAAGTAGTACTCACTTGTATACTATTTAAGATATGCTTATCCGACCAAGAATCTTGTTTTGCTTTCAAATCACTACTAACACATCTAAGACGTTCTTCTAGCCTGCTTATTCAAAAGTTCAAAGAGACTATTACTCCTCTGGTAATATCTAACCATTAAACTGTATATTTATGCTTTATTTTATTTTTCGTCTGGCAGGCCACCATCATATATGAATCTATTTGGTTAAAGTACCACAACTGTGCTTAAATCAAAAGTTAAAATTGTGACAGACACAATTTCAAAGCTTTTACTAGCTAAAAATCCCACCTCAGTTACATTAATCCTTTTCTCAAAAAGACAATTAATGCAAATGAGTGAAAAAAATTCAAGTTAGGGTTTTCGAAACCCTTGAAAATAAGTTTGCAACACTTATAAGCTTGTCAAAAGGTATTTCAAACCCTAATTAGTATTTTCAAACCCTAATTAGGAAAATAGATTTGCAACACTTATACGTGTGTCAAAAAGTACTTTCAAACCCTAATTTTAAAAAGGGAAGCTAACCCTAATTTTCAACGCACCTTGCCTTGTTTGTGTGTCTTTCTTCGAAGACAAGGCTTGCACGCCTTCACTCAAATAAAAAAGCATAGACGTCATGCTTCTCTCCAAAAAATTTGGTGTTTTTACTACTTTCCCTCAACATGTGAGAATGTATACAAGAGTAAAAACGTATACACTTTCTTCTAGACAAATTTGATATTTTACTCTTTTACCCTCAAAGTGTGAGGCTGAGCAACAGAGTAAAAATATGAATGTCTTGCCTCTTGCTCCAATCAGGCGCTTTGACTTTTGCTTCTTAGCATATAAGCTTCAAAACCTTAATTAACACTTTCAAAACCCTAATTTTTGAAGAGAGACGTGTCTACTTCTCTTGCTTCCAACGTGTGCGCCCCAGCCAAGCATCTAAGCTTGCATGCCTACTCCTAAGGTAAAATTCGTATGTCTTTACTAAGAAACCAAGCTCACACGACTTGTTTTTTGTCAAAAATTAACGTTTTACTTAGGGTTGCATAGGAACCGACCCGAGAAACCGAACCCGATAAAACCGCGGTTTATTTAACCGAACCCGACCGTTGCGGCTTGGTATATGGTCTTCAAATTAAATAATCGTTCATGATGGTTCGGTTCACGGGTTTAGTATAAAAACCGACTGAATCCGCTCGTATAAATCGAATTATCATGACCATTGATTATTCTTCATCCTAGCCATTCATCTATAATCAATACCCTAAAAGGATAAACAATCATCTCATTCTAATTTTGATCTTCTTATGATATTCTCTCACGCCGCTCGAGCTCGACCATTACCAGAGTCTATTAAAAAAAAGAAACAGAGAGCTATGCTAAGAATCGAGTGAAAAGTTAGGATTTTCTGGTTGTTTTAGTTGGTTAGATCGAATTAATCAAATTAGAAGACTATGCTAAGAATTCTGGTGGTTAAATAACATCATGATTCATACAGCTCAAGTATTATCAGTTCAACGAAGACGCAAATTGAAAGCTACAATTCGTGATAAATCGTAAGTACATCAAACCCAAGCCTTATTTTGCTTCGAATTTTGCTTTACCTTTAATTTGATACATGAAATACATTTGAAAATTAGGGTTCATCTAATTTTTGGGGATTTTATTTTCTATCATGAAATATTGGTTTAAAATATAATTAATTAAATTTGTGAAATGCTTGTTAATAACTTAATATGTTTCAACAATGTTACTGTTGAATTTGATCAATTTCAATTGAAATTGGGGATTTATTATTGTAATGCCATATTTCATATGCATCAACTCAAGTGGAACTGTGATTCATATTTGGTTTTTTTTTATTTTTTCTTCGGGGGGCTTAATGAGTGATTCATCAAGTCAATCTTTAGTTGTTTCCAGCCAAATGTCAAGTACATCTGCAGCTACACCTGAAACTCAAGTTGAATCTACTGGGACACCTGAAACTCAAATTGCACCTCATATTAGAACTAAAGATGTATCCCCAGTTGCAGACATCAAGAAGTCAAGAGCCTTTTATGATGTATGGGTGAAGAACTTTACAAGGCTTGATCCTAAGACAACACAATATAATCATTGTAAAAATAAATTTTGTGCATATTCTAAGAATGGGACATCTAGCTTGAAGAGTCATGCATAAAGATGTTCTAAGAGTCCTTATAGGAAGAAGAAAGAGAAAAGTCTTATGTTTCCACCCCCAAAACCAGGTGAAAATACTAACTACTTGCTTCCTCTTATAGTTATGATAGGTTCAAAAGGTGTTTAGTAGAATTTATAATTAACGAAGAGTTTCCATTTAGATTGGTTGAGTCAGAAGGTTTAAGGGCCTTGCTTCAAGAGGTTGAGCCTAGATTCAAATGCCCTGGTCGCATGACAATTTACAGAGACCTTTTAACCATCTATAAGGAAGAGAAAGGAATGTTGAAAAAGTATTTCAAGGCAAGCAAGCAGAGAGTATCACTCACAACCGATACATGGACATCACCAAACAATTTTAACTATATTTGTGTTACAATTCATTATATTGATCAAAATTGGAAGTTACAAAAGAGAATTATTATGTTTTGCTTAGTTAAGGGTCATTCAGGTAAAGCCATTAGTAGGATGTTAGAGAAATGTTTGTTGGATTGGGAACTTGAGGATGTTTTTGTTGTGACACTTGGCAATGTTAATGCTAATATTATCGCAATTGATTCTTTGAGGACTAGTGTGGTTGGTTGGACAGGTGCAGTAGAAAGAGCAACATACTTGCATCTAAGACTTTTAATTTCTATAGATGATTTAATTTGTAATTCGCCAACTGCAATTTCTAATATTTCCTAGTTTTTTATTCTTAACAGGTAAGATGTGCTTCCCATGTTTTTCCCTTGTTGTAAGAGATGCAATAACAATTCTATTAAGAGGATCAGTTCAATGATTAAGTATGTTTGTAGTTTTCCTTCTATTAATGCAAGAAAGGCTTGATCTTAACTGTGAAACTAAGTGGAATAAGTTAGGAAAGGATGATAAAGAATTTCGAAAGAAGTACATTTTCCCCGAAGATAAATTTGATGTTTCACCTGATATTCACAGTTTTGATATAAATGATGATGACCTTGAAGTTTTATCTTTTAGTTCTGAATCTAGTTCTGAATCTGATAATGAAATTATGAATACTAATCCAAGAGGCAGGAAGCAGAATAAGAAAAAAAAAAACAAGCCTAAACAGCATGCTCTCTACCTTGAAGATTGGTCTTATGCCAGAGGTCTTGTAAAGTGTTTGAAGGTATTTTTTGATTCTACTGTAAAGTTTTGTTCTTGATCACAAGTTACAACATATAATTTCTTATGGCAATTGACAATCGTCCATGAAAAATTAGTTGCTTTTAGAGATTATAAAACATCATATTCTTATGTTACAAGTATGGCTGCTCTTATGTTTAAAAAGTACAATAAGTATTGGGATAGGTATGAAGATATGAATTTTTCCATGTTTTTTGCCCGGGTGCTTGATCCACGAGTGAAGGAAGGTGGATTAGAGTTTGTGTTTGAGTGTTTGTATGAGAAAAATTATGACAGGATTAATAGTATTATGATAAATGTGAAACATGAACTTGTGAGACTCTTTAAAGAATATAAGTCTGTTTATTCAACTGTTGAGGATGGGTCAACTAGTGATTGTAGTATTAGTTTAGATGACACTCCAGTTATTATGGTAGATGATTCAATTGAAGCTATACTTCAGTCAAGGGAGAAAAAACATAGGAAAAACCCATTTGTTGAGGTGAACTCAGAGTTGATAGGTATTTGATGGATGATTGTGAACCAAGTGATCCCAATTTTGACATATTGGCTTGGTGGAAAGCCAATATTATAAAGTATAAGATCCTCTCACACATGGCAAAAGATATATTAGCTACACCCGTGTCTTCAGTTGCGTCTAAATCGGAATTTAGTATAGGAAAGCGTGTGCTTAGTCCATGAAGAAGCTCTCTGTCTGCTAGGACAGTTGAGGGATTGCTCTGTACGTAAAACTGGCTAGAAAAGCCCATTGATCTTAATTTTCTATGTGACTATGTACGGGATGATAACTTTAGCGTCTAGGAAGGTAATGTAAAACAATTTCTGCTTTTTTGTTTTTTTTACTTATTAATTCGAAGTTGTTAAAGGATGTAACATAAAGTTCATTTCTAGTTCTTGCAGAGTTATTGGGTCCCATGACAAAGGTATTTAATCCTTGAAGACGATTGATAAAAGTGACTTAAATCACTTGTTTCACTTGGAGTTGGTCTTGTTGCATCTTTGCAACTTGGAAATAGTAGTACTGTACAATTGTTTCACTTGTTTCATGATGTTTATTTTGTGTTTATTTTGGATTACTATCTTTTATTGGTATTTGGTAGACTATATTAAAACAACCTTAATGTTTTTATGGTTTAAAGACATTTCAGGAACATTTCATTTGATCTATATTAAAACAACCTTGATCTATCAGGAACATTTCATTTGATACGGTTTAAACCGTAAAAAACCGAACCCAAACCGTATGAATCAGGTCGGTTTTAAACCGACCCGCCTATGGATGGTTTGGCAGATGTTTTTGAGTTTCAAAAACCGTCTATAGACGATTTAGTAGTTGGTTTTGGTTTAAAAACCAACCGATCGCCCGATGTGCATCCCTAGTTTTACTTTTTTTACCCTCAACATGTGAGGCTGAGCACAAAGAGAAATACGTGAGATGATTTACTTCTTGGAAAAACCTTGACATTGTTTCCTTCTTCCTTTTTACGTGAATGTCACGACTTGACATTTCTAATCTTCTTTATAAATTAGGGTTTTTGACAAGCTACACCAAGCCCGACTCATATATGTGGCCTCTTACATATATATTTCCCTACGTGGCCTCACATACAATTTTTCATACTCAACAGCATACACTTGTTTTTACGAAATAAACATGTTAATGCTAAATTGACTAAGATTGGACGCATTGCTCCTCATACATAAATAAATACATATTTATTTTATTCTAGTCTGCTAGACTCATTATATAGTTAAGCAAGACATATTTATTTTATTTAGTATGCTAGACTCATCAGCTAGTGAAGCAAGATATTTTATTTTATTTTATTTTAGTCTGCTGGACTCATCAGTCTAGTCAAGCGAGACAAGCTCATCAGTATAGTCAAGCAAGATAGACTCATCATCTAGTCAATCAAAACAATTCTATAGTCAAGAGACACATTGAGCAGGTCCAATTTTATTTAACATCAGTAATGCTTAATACTACAATATTACACGAGACATCAAACGTCACAAATGGGGGGATACTAATTAGGGTTTTGGTATGGTGGTCTAAGGCATGTGGTGCAGCATTGTACCCACTAAAAGAGAAATTCTGGAAAGTTCGATCAGCAGTTGGGTAGAGGAGTGGTAAGTTGAGAAACCGTCCATTCAACCTCAATCGAAGTGGAGAGAAGTTGTCAACACCTTCTCCACCTTCACCACTTCTACACTACTGATAGACACATTTTAGTGTCTAATTTGCACCTTAATTTCTAGTGAG
>JAJJMC010016780.1:3570410-3660887 GCA_023531435.1 Papaver californicum
AGTTCGAGAATCGAACCTTTATTTACCACTATATAAAATCACATCAACTACTCAACCATCGACACATTCTTCAGAGAAGAGGTCAGGTGGTTACAATAGTTATGATATAAATAGATTCTTAATCTATTGAAAAAAACAAGAAGTTATTAACCGAACAAGTCTGAATCTCAAAATTGAACATAGAAGAAATCGATCACTTAATTGTTCATATATATTCACACAAATTACATCCTGCAGAGTCTAATACTTTGACCTCAACCTTCTCTTGCTTCCCTCCCTAAGACCAACCCTTCTCCTTCTCATTTTGTGTCTGAAGCAAGACTGGAACGACCATTGCTTGGTTTACGCCAGGATTGTACAGATTGATCTCTCGAATATAAACAAAGTATTTTAACAGTACAAATGTTTAAGGATTGACGAATTATCACCTGTTCACCCCACATTTCCTAAATTAGCCTTCAGTTTATTTTCCCCCTCAAACAACAGGGTAACAAGTTCTCAGGAGAATTGAGGTTGCGACCACTGTGATATGGTCTTATGAGCAGATTGGCTTAGGACTATGGTTGTAATGTTTAGTTTTGAGAAATTGTGTATTATTTTTATGCACAAGGCAAAGAAGATTACTTTATCTGGTGCTAGAGATAGTCCCACCCTGAAAATTATTAGTACAGGTGTCGTCAAGAGGTTCTTCAAAAAGAACACTCATGGTATTGTGAGGCACTTCTTTTCTTCTCCACTTCAACCCTCATTAATTCTTGTATTCCCACTCACATTCAACGGTAAATTCAAGAGTATCAAATATATTTCAAGAAATTAAATCACTACCATCTCAGAGGTCACTAGACCGTACCATTCCCTTGTTACCCAACTGATTACCCACTAATCAAAGACCCTACAGATGCCCATATATGTAGAAATATGTAGTGGAGTCATCGGTGAAGGAAATGATTAATCAGGGATCATTCAATTAAGTCACGGTCCCTTTGCATCTCCCATCTTACTATTTAAGAAGAAGACAATTCCTAGAGATTTTTTGTTGACTATAAGAAGATTAATCAGATAACCATCAAGGACAAGTTTCCCATACCAGTAGTTTATGAACTTTTTGATGAGTTACATGGTGCTCAAGTGTTTAATAAGCTTGATTTGAGGTCAGGATACCACCAAATCAGAATGCATGAGCCTGACATCCACAAAACTCCTTTTAGAACTCATGAAGGTCATTATGAATTCAAGGTAATTCCCTTTAGCTTGAGCAACGCACTTGCTACTTTCAATACCCTAATGAATGATGTATTCAAATCATTTCTTAGGAAATTCTTTCTGGTTTTCTTTGATGATATACTGGTTTAAAACACATCACTTGAAGATCATGTACATCATTTGACACAAGTTCTGAGCATGTTTAGGCAACATAAACTGTTTTCCAAGAAGTCCATGTATTGTCTTTGCACAAAGGGAGTTGGAATATTTGGGACACCTTATTATATCTCAAGGAGTATGTGCAGATCCTTCTAAAATAGCTAGTATTGTGTCTTGGCCTACTGCAACCACACTAAAGGAGTTAAGGGTATTTCTAGGTTTGAAACGTTATTACGGGAAATTTATAAAAGGAAATGGAACCATTTGCAAACCCTTAACTGACCTTCTCCACAAAATTCCTTTGCTTGGTCTAGTGAAGCTGAATAAGCCTTTGGGGAGATGAAACAAACCATGAGCATCACATCAGTACTAGCATTTCCTGATTTTTTTAAGCCATTTATACTTGAGACTGATGCTTGTGCAAAGGGATTAGGAGTTTTCCTTATGCAAGAAGGGAGACCAATAATATATTACAGTAAACCTCCGGCCCTAGAAGTATAAATTTATCAACTTATGAAAAAGAATTACTACCAATTGTCATGGCAATCACCAAATGAAGAAGTTACCATATGTACAACCATTTCACCATTCATACAGACCAACAGAGTATCAAGTACTTCATGGAGCATAGAATGACAACTGCCCTACAACAAAGATGGTTGATGAAGTTATTGGGATTTGATTATGATATTAAGTACAAAAAGGGGCTAGAAAATAAAGTTGTTGATGCTCTGTGTAGGATGCTATCATCTACCTGTCAAACCATAGCCACTTCCAAACCATAATGGGAAACAAATATCTCCAAGAGCTATGAGCAGGATGAAATTGCTCAAGATATTATAACAAATGGCTAGTGTCTCCAACCTCCATGGAATATTATTCTTATAACAATGGGGTTTTGAGGTATACATCAAGACTGTATGTTGGAAGAAATAATGGAACTGGGAGGACAATCCTATCTTCGCCACATTCTTTAGCTCTAGGAAGGCATTTTGGCATTTAAGGAAAAATCATACTTCTACTAGCCAGGCTTGAGAGTTGATACATTAGAATTTACTACTCCTTGTGATGTGTGTCAAAGAAATAAAGGAGAGCACAATCACCCTGCAGATCTTCTTCAGCCTCTTCCTATCCAGATCATGCTTGGAAACACATCTAAATGGATTTCATTAAGGGGATACCAAAATCTGACAAAAAGGATGTCATATTGGTGGTAGTTGAAAGATTGACTAAGTATAGTCACTGCGTTGCTCTCAGCCATCCCTATACTACTCCAACAGTGGCACAAGCATTCCTCAATCAAGTTTTCAGACTCCATAGTCTCCCAACTACCATCATTTTAGATAGGGATAAGATATTCACTAGTAATTTTTGGTAGGATTTATTCAAAGCTATTAGGACCACCCTCCAACTCAGCACAACTTACCACCCACAAATTGATGGTCAGACAGAGAGAGTCAATGCTTGTCTAGAGAACTACCTTAGGTGCAGGATAGGGCACAAGCCAAAGGCATGGAGTAAATGGTTACCACTTACAGAATGGTGGTATAATTCCAACTATCATACCAGCTTACACTCTCAATTTAAAGCATTCTATGGGTATAATCCTCCCTACCTGGCATTTCCCCTTGAAGTTACAACCTCTGTTAAAGATGTAAAAGACTATATCAAGGAAAGGAATAAAATGATTAATTTCTCAAGGAATCCCTACAAAAATCACAAGAGAGAATGAAGTATTTTTCTGATATGAAGAGAACTAACAGAAGTTTCAGGTTGGATGACATGGTTTATCTAAGGCTACAACCCTACAGACAAACTTCAATTGCATTGAAGAAGAATCTCAAATTATCTGCAAAGTACTATGGCCCTTTTAGGGTAATAAAGAGGATTGGGTCTGTGGCTTATAAGCTCTAGCTGTCATTTGATTCCAAGATCCATCCCGTTTTTCATGTATCTCAACTCAAGAAGAAAGTGGTAGCTGCAGTGACTATTATACCCCAATTGCCCTTGGTTGATCAAAAGGGACAAATCATAGTGAAGCCAGTAGCTTTATTGGTAGAAAGAATCGTCAGCCGCAATAACTTTTCAGTACCACAACTTCTTATTCAATGGTCGAATTCATCTCTTGAAGATAGTACTTGGGAGGATACCAGCAACATCAAGTCACACTTTCCAGAATTTTATCCTTGAGGACAAGGATATTCCTTATGAGGGAGCATTCCCATATCCCTGGGTAGCCCACATCTGTTTAGTTGGGTGCTCTTATATAAATAATTAGGTGTGCGTAGAATTAGTTAGTTAAGGTTTAATTACTAGCTAAGTAACAATTTTATTAGTTTAAATAGATGTTAGCAGTCGGTTAGGATGAAGTCCGAGTCACATCCCGAGGTAGGGTTTATGTAAACGATTATTTAAAAAGGCTTTTGTACTCTTCTCTGGTACAAGAAATGAAAAGATAAGATTACGTTGTTTCTTCATTAAAAGGCTGATTTTATTTTTGTGTGAAAGTTAGAGTTCTATATCAATTGTTCATCAGGACATAAACATTAATAACATTTCTTGTTTGTGTAATTCCTTTCTCAAAATGATTTTGGTGGTAATGATTAATCAATGTCTTGCTTGGTGAAGAAATCTAGCAAGAAGTTAGTAATTATTTTTTTAAAAAAACCTAATTTAATTTAGTAACGGGTATAGAAGTTGGTAATTAATACGTTGCTTTACAAAACATAAAAATAAACAACGTATACAAACATTCCAAATTAAAATAACCACCACAAATACTTGTAGTGGGACCCACTTTAGTATTTTCTAACTGAAATAAAGGATTAGAAACCGTTGATTAAACGGATTTTATCTGTTGTTTCAACTATCTAAGCAACGTACAAGAATTATTTCATCAATGGATATATATGTTGCTTAAATTTGTAGCAACGGTAATAATCGTTGCAAAATGATCAAAATGGTGTAGCGTTATATGCGGTTCTATATGCCCACAATGCATCAGTGAGACGTAAACTCCAATTCTTCCTTGATGGATTCACTGATTTCTCCTAGATGGATTTTACCTCTTGATTAGAGACTTCTGCTTGCTCGTTCGTTTGTGGATGATACGTTGTAGCAATCTTGTGAGATATGTTATACTTCTTCAACAACCCTTGAAAGAACTTGTATTTTAAAGTGTGCCTCCACCACTGATTATGGATCTTGGAGTTCCAAACCTTGCAAAAATATAATTTTTAAAAAACTCTATAACAACTTTAGATTCATTAGCATGGGTGGCTTAGCTTCCATCCATTTCAAGACATAATCAACAGCGAGCAAGATATAATATTTACCAAAAAAATTAACAAAATGACCCATAAAATCAATTCCCCGCGCATCAAAAATTTCAAGAAGAGGATAAACTTTTGTGGCCTTTGATTTCGAGCATCTAGATTGCCCGTTCTTTGGCATCTATCATAAGTTGCAAAAAAGTATACGCATCTTTGAATAAAATAGGCCAATAGAAACCACTCCTAAATACCTTAAAAACGGTTCTCTTAGACCCAAAGTGTCCTCCACAATCATAGGAAGAACAAAAAGACAAGATATATTTGTATTCATATTTAGGTGCGCACCTTGGTACAAGTTGGCTAAACAGTATTTTCATAGGTATGGATCATACCATATATATTGATTCGCTATCTTTTTGAGTTTGTCCCTCTCATCATGAGACAAATTACTTTGGATTTTTTAGACACTAAATAATTCACAATATCATCATACCATGGTTCTGAAAATACAATTGAGAAGAGCTGGTCATCTGAGAAGCTTTCACGCAACTGAGCAACTTTTTTATCTACAGTAAGACGAATCAAGTGATCTACAACGGTGTTCTCAGTTCCTTTCTTGTCTTTAATTTAGAGATCAAACTTTCGTAAGAGTAGTATCCATCAAATGAGCCTTGGTTACGCTTCTTTTATTTGCAAGTAAGTACCTAAGTGCTGCATGATCAGAAAACACAACAACTCTCGTACCAATCAAATAAGGACAAAAAATTTCCAATGCAAAAACATTTGCTAACCACTCCTTTTCTATGGTAGTGTAGTTTTGTTGGGCCTCGTTGAGTTTCAGATAAGCGTAATAAACATGAGGCAGCTTCCTGATGGTATTTTAATTATGCCACAAGTGACGGATATCGATAAGACAGTATACAAATACGGATTCGTCCACAGGCATTTTTAAAATTGCATATTCTAATTCATAATTAATTAATGTGCTAATAAAAAATATTAATGGGAATGGTGATTTTTTTTCTAAAATTCTAAACAAAAAAAACGGAAAATACTATAAATGATTCTGTACTCAAATAAAGTGAAAATCTAGGATTTCGAGACTCTACCGTTATTATGCATACTAGAAATAGATAATTATTTTCTATAGACTTCATCCTAATATCGCAAGACGATTTAGGACACAGAGTACGTATCGGAAAAATAAATCTTTTAAATCAATGAAAATTCTTTAATGACTAAAAATTATCTTTAATTGATTTGCTCGTGAAAATATATTTTACATGACAAACTCAAATCTAAGGACACATAAAGATAAATTTTATCAATACTACACAAGAATATAAAGACCATGGAGAATTGTTATAGAAAATTAACTAAAACAATCTAGCATATATAATAAGGCTTCCTTTCTAATCCTAAAAAACAATTTAGCTAGTCATAATAATGAAATCATTTAATTTAATTAGCTTTAACAACTTACGAATAGAACGAAAAGAGTTGTTGAATATTTCTTCTGGATGAACAATATTTTCTCGAGCCAGGACAAGAAGCTCGTTCTCAATAACCACCAAAATCCAAAGTAAACAACTCCCTCCCTATATGTTGTTCGGATGAATAAATGATAAAAAAGTCAAATACCAAAAACGCTCTACAATTAATCAACTCTGCCTCACAAATTGAGTATCGTACCAAAAACCAAAAGATGCATGTACAGATGAATACCGATTCCCTTTTATATCTAACTACCTCCACTACGTTCCATAGGTATAAAATATATATGCATTAATCTCCAAATATGGCCATATACGGTAGGAAAGTAGAAATATCATTCAAATCTCATGTTGCCAGCTCCCTTTTGTCTCTTGAATGACATCTCATAAGGAAATGAAGTTATATTAACAAATGTGCTCTTGCACAGATGGTAAGATATCACGCCCTCTTAATTAGCTTCCCTTTTATCCCATTTCATTTCCTAATGCAACGACCACCTCCTTTTATAGTTCCCAATGCCAACTGTTTATAGGCTATTCAAAGTCTCATGATCAAAAATAGTCAGCATCTTATATTTATGTGCAAATATATTTTCTAGCTCTTACTTTACACATTTGAAATTAAATTTTTTTAGGCTTTCCTTATCCGTCCAACGGTGACAAAGAAAGGTAATTAGGATGTCCATCCGGCTTTATTTTTGCTACGAGCTAGAGACAATGCATATATGTTGATGAGATTGCCTTTTATTTTTGTAACACGTTAAAGGACAATCTGCTTGGCTATTTTGACTTCTCCGATCCATATACGTACTGTTTACGTCCGGTCTTGAAATCGATGAGAGCAACTGGAATTGGTATCTGACTGTTCTACGGCATATTTCCATATTTTTATCCATTAAGCTTTATTTATTAGTTTCTACAAAACTAAATAAAACCGTCGAATTAATGCAAAATAAAGAACTAAATAAATATAAATTTTGATGTAAAAATATCGTGTTTACACACTCATCAAATACCCCCAAACCTATATTTTGCTAGTCCTCGAGAAAATCTAATCTGAAAATAAAATAAAAATCTAACTCACTTACGTAGGAATCACGACTACACTTAGCACGTGCAGTAAGCCGTTAAACTCATAAGTGACCTTAGCAGACGAGTGTTGTCTCGTAAGGGTTTACAAGAGGTATACCCACAAAACCTTCTATTCCAACTTCTAATGTCACAAATATCCGAAGAGCTGAGAGGACATAAAGTTTCACCTCAAAATGCCAAGAAATTAGAAGTGCCAGAGAAAATAAATGCTAATACGCTTAATCAATAAGAGAAATATTGTGACGAGTTGAACCAGTGCCAAAGATGTCTTTTGCCAGATAGACAACGGACTAACATAGCAACCGAATAAGCATTTTGCCTCGACTTTGCCTCACCATAGGGTTTAATAAATTTACAGTTAGAAAAACGATTCTAAGGGTCACACCGGTGTATAAGCAGGATTGAAGAGAGAATACTTACATACTATTGATGATAACGCTTTTTCTGAAGATATCAAACCAAAATTTTTTTCAGATGATCTCAAAGTAAATTTTTTTTTGATGATTTCTTAGGAAGTCAACCATAAATGAGGATGGGAACATACTCTGACCTTCTAGTCTCACAACTTTCTAATGGTGTTCAATGAAAACAACTTTGTCTTCTGTCTTCGCCTTCAACCCTTGATGATAAACTCTTGAAACTTGTATAACTTTACTCTTTGTCTTCAATCACTTACAGTTTTGAAACTTCCTTTTGAATTTCTTCTTCTCTGTGGCTTTTCCTAATGACATTATTACACAATTTTTTTGAATTTTTGATTTTTTTTGATTTTTTTGATTTTTTTGATTTTTGATTTGTTTATTTATTTTTTTTGATACAAAATATAAAAATAAAATCAAAAATAAAATGAATGATACAAAACAATAAAATTTACTTGCCAATGGAGAAGAACTTTTGCACTTGAATCTTCAACTGTTGGTACACAAATATTCAAAAATTTACATCTTTGTCACTTCAAATATGTCATGTTCTTTGCCTTTGTTGCTTGTAAACCTTGGATGTCTTTAACTTCTTAATGAATTGATGGTGTTGCTCCGCTTGTTGATAATGTTGAGTTTTTATTGAGAGAGAGTTGTAATTGTTGTGACTGTATAGATGGTGGGTTTTTAACAATGGCATGAATTGTAAAAGTTACCTTGCCTAGCTGTTAAAATATAATAAACAAATTTATGACCCAGCATCAGAATTATGGATACATACGTCTATCTTACAACCCGCAAGAGAATTGAGAAGGAATACTCATCTCGTGGATAAATTAGCCTTGTAGCTGTTTAGCATATATATATGCGCCCATAGAAATCTCAGGGCTTTACTAGCTAAACCCTCGTTATTTCTTGTGCAAATCATCGGTATTAATCATAAATCGTTGATTGTACAAAATTGTGAACATTCGAAATGGACATTATGTCCTTTCAGAATAAGAATGCTAATTAGATGCATATCATCTAAATACAGATTCGTATCGAACATTATCTCAAGTCGTAAACTTCCATGGTTGAATTCCTTGAATATGTTTTGTATGTGCTACATAAAGGCCAAGCATAATGCCAAAGAGTAACTTTAGCGCCAACGTTACCCAAGAAATGATAGCACCTTACCAGCGCCAGCCTCATGGCCACGCTGCCGGCACCAACACCACAGACACGCTGTCAGCAATATCGCTACTCCAGTACCAACGTTACCTGGGTAAGGTTGGCGCCAGTACTCCATATCGCTCCTACCAACGCATCCACAACGCTCCCACTAGCCCGCAACGATCCCAACACCTCTAGCGGCAACAGTTCCAGTGGTCCAGCTTCAATGCAGCGGCCTCAGCAGCTCTAGCGGCAGCAACTCCGGTTCAGCATCATCTCCATCCCAACAGTCCCATAGCATCTCTATCTTTTCCCGCAGCAGCTCCACTAACTCCTACGAGAAATCAAAACATATAAAATGAGGGGATTAAACATGGGGTTTTGGTCTGGTGGTTACGAAAATATTAGCGTGGAAATACCCCATGACGAGGAAGTTACAAAGTAGTGGTGATGGTTGAAGTGGTTGATGTGGTAACAGGATAGTGATAACTTCCACGGATAATGGGAGGTTGAACCATTACCCTCATAATCCCCATTGCTCCATCTTTCCACTACCTCTACTACTTTACAAGGGAATGTGTGTATACTAACTACTATAAATAGGCTACTTAGCACATTTCAGAAACACACAGAACAAGGTGATCATTCTCACAACTCTGTTATTCTCCATCTCTATGCACAATTCAACACACAAATTTCTTCAACTTTCTTTGCTTCCTTCCCCTAATATCAACCTATTTTCTCTCCTCGTGAACGAACAAGGTGATTATGAATATTACTACTATCTTACATTCCAAGAGAAGTCAGAAGGGAAATTCATCTCTTGGCTAAAATAGCCTTGAAGCCCTTCTATCGCTTTCGCATAGATGCAGAAGCATGAAATAAGTATACATAAATTCCTGATCAAGTATCAAAATTGTGAATATTACTCTTGTCCTACATTCTATAAAAAAAGTGAGAAGGGATATTCATCTCCTGGCTAAATTATCTTTGAAAGTCTTTTGCATATATGGGCTTTAGTAATTGCAGGGCTTTAGTCAGCTAAACCCTCGATTATTTCATAGGCAACCATGCAAACTATTTATATTAATCAGAATACACTAATTATACAAAATTGTGAATATTCGGAAAAGAGGCGATACTATTTTTGAATAAAACGCTAATTAGATGCATACCATCTAATTACAAAATCGCATCGAGCATTACCTCAAGTTACAAGCTTCTCTTGAAAATGTTCTTCATGCACTGCATAAAAGTTAAACGTAAATACTAATATTAAATCTCACATGATTGAGAAATCCTAAACAGGCCATAAATATGGCCACATAATTAATGTATGCCAACACTAGCGGTGCGTAGGCAATGTCCATAACACTAACAAGCGCAAAGCTTAGCAATCCCTAGCAATCCTCCAAATACCTGAGAGTATAATCGCATAAAAAACAAAACTTGCTCATCCAATTGCTACTCTTCAGGTAATATTTGACCATTAAATGATAAAAGTCACAGTTTATCTCGTCTAGTAGACCAAAATCTAGTGTTTACCACGCAACATTACTCGTTCCGTGTTAAGCAGTGGACTTAATGTATATGGTGGGTTTTTGACAAGGGCATGAATTTTAAAAGTTACCTTGCCTCGCTTCCAAATTAAAATAAACAAATTTCTGACCCAACATCATAATTATGGATACGTACGTCTATCTTACATTCCGCAAAAGAATTGCGAAGGTATACTCAGCTCGTGGCTAAATTATCCTTGTAGCTCTTTTGTATATATATATGCGCCCATAGAAATCTCATGGCTTTACCCAGCTAAACCCCCGTTATTTTATGTGCAAATCATTTGTATTAATCAAAAAGTGTTGATTATACAAAATTACGAACATTCGAAATATACATTACGCCATTTGTAAATAAAAACGGTAATTAGATGTATACCATCTAAATACAGAGTCGTATCGAATATTATCTCAAATCGTAAACTTCCACGGCTGAATTCCTTGAATATGTTCTATATGTGCTATATAAAGGCCAAGCGTAATGCCAACTATTAACTTTAGCACCAATGTTACCCAGGTAATGATAACACCTTGCCAGCGCCAACGTCATGGCCACGATGTCGGCGCTAGCACCAAGGACACGCTGCCAGCGCTACTCCAATGCCAATAATGCCCGGGTAATGTTGGCGCCAACACTCCATATCGCTCCCAGCAGCGCAGCCACGACGCTCTCACCAGCTTACATCGCTCTCTCCAGCATAGCCACAACGCTCCCACCGGCCATAATGCTCCCACCAGCCCGTGGAGGTCCCAGCAGCTCCAACGGTATCAATTCCAGTGCTACATCTCCACCGCAGCGGCCTCAACAGCTCCAACGACAGCAACTCCGGTTCATTATCATCTCCATCCCAACGCTCCCGTAGCAGCTCTATCATCTCCCGCAACAGCTCCACTAATTCCTACGAGAAATCAAAACATATTAAATTGGGGTATTAAACATGGGGTTTCGTTCTGGTAGTTACAATAACATAGGCGTGTCAATACCCCATGACAAGGAAATTACAAAGTAGTGGTGACGGTTGAAGTGGTTGAAGAGGTAATGGGATAATGTTCTTCCAGAAACTTCCAAGGATAATGAGAGGTTACACCACTACCCCTATAATCCCCATTGCTCCATCTTTCCACTACCTGCACTACTTTATAAGGGAATGTGTATACTAACTACTATAAATAGGTTACTTGGCACGTTTCATACAGAACAAGGTGATCATTCTCACAACTCTGTTATTCTTCATCTTTACACACAATTCAACACAAAAATTCCGTCAACTTTCTTTGCTTTCTTCCCCTAAGATTAACCCATTTTCTCTTCTCATGACCGAAGAAGGGTGGAACGGCTACTATAGTGGTTTAGGCTTGCCCTGTATGATTTTGATTTCTGAATCTAAAGAAAGTACTTCTACAGTATATTGTTTTTACTAGAATCAATTTTTAGGTACTAACAATTGGCGACCATAGTGGTACATCAATCTTTTGCTCACAAAATCAGGTTATTCAACATTTAAAAATGTGGAGCTTACATCTAGTTCAAAATTGAACTTCAACATGCGGGTACTCAATTGGAACAGTCTCCATCATATAAGCATTCCGTACAACGACACCATTCAGAGTGCTTTCTCCAACAATCTCCTCAGAGAGAACTTGGTCGTGATTTTGATTCGGAAAAAACATGTCACCGGCATCACGGATCATTGTAATCTCCAATCCTTCATCTACAACTTCATCTCTCTGTGTTTGTTTGCTCCCTCCTAAAAATAGATGCATTATAAATATAATGAGTTAAAATATCTCAAGCACAAGGGATTCAATCAAAAATCATGAAGTTTATAAAATATGTTCATTAGAAACCTAAACATTCATTACAAAGTATTTTGGGTCATGGCATATGGTTTAGAAAGGTTACAGGTCGTTTTGCAAAATCGCTGTCAGAAATGTTTTTACGCTGCCCTCTGGAAGAACTGAAACTGGCGCTAATTGGTTAGGAATCTGGGAGTTAGTTATATACCGTATGATTCGTATGGATATATACTACAACATATTAAAAGGGCACATAAATCGTGTGAACAAGCTATAAATGGTAGCCGAAACGCTCGACTACATGACAACTGAAAACCTATAGAATTCTGCCTGAAAAGTTATGGACTCTCGGTGTCAGGTCCTTTTCACCTAGCAAACGGACTCCAAATCCAGAAATTCATTTTGCAGAAGTTATCACTTCCTCTTATCAAAATAATGATAGGTCAACCACCAAATTTCGACTCCGGACGAAGATTTTGCGATTGTTACGGCAAGAAAATCTGAATATGAAGAAAAAAAAATCTAAAGACGAAAATCGCTAAAATTCTTTGTAAAATCATGTATGGTTCTACATATCGTGCAAAATAAGATGGGTCCAACCAACATACCTAATGCTACCAACATCAGCACATCCAAAACCAACCAGGGATGCAGCAATCAAACTTCGTCATTCATAAAGATTTAGAGAGACCACTACCACTACCATTTTGTGGCCAGAATGTATGCTACCACCTTATCAGCAACAACCATGTAGATCCATACTACGACATGGTTCTAGGACGTCTGTGAATCCATAAAAATAAGGCAAGGCTCGACGCATCTCTGGAGAAATCATCACCAAGGGACCCATCTGTAGGCGCCAACAAGCCAGCAGACCCTGAAGATTTCTTACCTCTAGAACATTACCAAACAACGGATATAGACGCTAAACAATTGCATAGATGAGAGATAATACCGTACGCCCATGGATTTCGCCTACAAGTAAGTCTTGTTCATCAACTCTCTTTACAACCAGTTATCCCACGTCCCATCAAGGCTTATGGACTTGACCCGAGTACCAACCTCATCGTGCCTTGATGATGTGAATGGGAAGTTGATCCTTTTCAAAAGTTTGTCGAATGGATAGGGGTCGTCTCTACTGAGAATATTAAAACCAATAACCCAATCATCCTTATAATGTTTCATCAACCTATGATACTGAAACCTAACCTTTTCCAAATCGGAGACACTACTGCCTCTTCGGGAGAAAAGCCACATCTGATCATTAAAACTATATTAGGTGGGCACTACAAACTCGTCAATACTGATAAGCCAACAGGGGTAGTCGTACATGGCAAGTGGTTTAAAACTTTCAAGGCTTAAACAGTTTACCACCCCTGACAACGCTCTCAAGGCTTAAAGAACTTTACCACCCCTAGCAATATTTCTCTGCTTTTACGCAACATTTGCAACTCCTTCAAAGTATTTGCAGTACTTTGCATTCATACTTAGGATTTCAATTTACTTAATTGAACAACAACTATTTCCCTTTCTACAAATCCGTCGCAAACATTCAAAATCTACCTACTCAAAATCCCAAAACCACAGAAAATTCGGGTATCTCAGAAACACATAGAAACCCTCAAAACTTGCTACTTAGAAAGGATCTTTGAGGACTAATTCAACATCATCATCATACACTCTTTCTACATGTACAAGGGATTCAATTGCAAGCCTCAATTCTCAGGATAGTCTATCAGCATCACCTCTAGCCTTGGTAATCATTTCTAAGACGAAGATGCACCTACTTCCTTCAAGTTCTACTGAATGTCTCCCATATGACGCCAAATCCATCCGACAACAAGATTAGTCATCTCGGCATCCTCTAAGAATCGAGTCCTGTCAAACGCAAAGTCAAAGTCAACTCCAGTATTCAGATACTCAATTGGTGCAGTTTTCATTGCATTGGTATCCTACGCAACGACACCATTTGGAGCACCAACTTCAACAAACTACATCTGAAAGATCACAAGAACCGCACTTGGGAACTGAAGATTTGCACAAGATCCCGTCGTTGCCAGGAACCTCTCCAGCCTACAAAAAATGGTTAACCAGAGAGTCACAGTCTTGATAAGACCTTTTAATCACCAAAGACATGCCACAAAGGTATCTTCACCTCTCCCAACTACGTTGTTAGATCTGATACGCCTGCAACCCCTGATGAGGATGAGACGCATCCCAAGCCTACTCTAGAAAATATAACTTTAAAAATCAAAGATAAGTGTGACATGGGACTGCTCACCACAACATATCTCATAACAATCAAGGATTCATAAGATGGCTCAAAAGACGCCTCTTGGAAAATATTCTTTGAAGACACCCGCAGCATCACGTCTTCAACAAGAAACCTTTCAGCTCATCCTCTTCGCCTTCGATGTCTCCAGAAGACTTCACCCATATATGCATACCATAATCATATCTAGAACGGTAAAACAAGCTTATGATCCAAGGGGTCAGAATAAGACACAACTTCATTCAATACTCACAAAAACGTACCAGTTGCGACTCAATAGCCAAGGCACAAACAAGGGCTCCAACTTAAATTCAAGTTCTTTTTCTAGCCTTGGATCGACAAAGAAAACGACAGGAGATATCAACCTCCCTGGATCCCTCGCCTGATCATACCCTTGAGGCATGGACTCATGACGTTACTATTAAATCATCCCTCATCGAGTAGCAGGACAAAGTAGCTACATCTGGGGACTGAAGGCTTCTTCAATTTTAGAAATTTAACGCAGCCACTTCCTTCGACCAGATTATTTGATCAGCAGCGGTAGTAGCAACAAAACTTCACACTCACATCATCCCGACAAGAATAGGGCTACATCACTGCTTATATCTGCTTCAACAACACTATACTTTAAATTGGAGACAAACAATGAAGTCAAATGCATCCTCCCAAGAGCAGACGATACTAGCAAAGAAAAGAATAGTAGCAGTTGTTCCCTGGAATACTAAATCCGAGAAGGAGATGGTCTCTCACTTTTTCATCCATACATAACCTCTCACTTGTCCATCCAAGTCAAGACCCTTTGCTTGTGTGCCCAACCGTGGCCTCCTTCTTTGCATGCTGACCATATCCATCAACGTGACGAATATTCAGAGTTCAAACCTACTGCCATATCTCTGGTAGTATCTAACAACTAAAGATTTATTATTTTATTTTCATCTAAGAAAGTAAAACATTGCATCTCTGACCCCGGTCTCAGAGACATTGAATTTCAGAATTCCGCAAGAGAATTCCCAAAAATTTCCTTATGTCAACATCCATTTCAATTGAATAATGTTGACTTATAACTTTTATAAGCAAATTCCAAGCTCATAGATGGATCGACTACTAGTATAAAGCGATAACGTTTTCAGAATATCACTGGTGACGGTTGCAGTTCCTGTCCAGATGATCTTTGACTATACATAACACTGAACCAGTTATAAGTTGCAATAATTCCATGGCTGAATTCCTTATACTCGTTCCACATATCTTTTGCATATGTATACGTCCGTAGAAATTTCATGGCTTTACCCGGCTAAACCCTCGTTATTTCATGTGCATCCATGCAAACTGTTTGTATTAATCAGAACACGTTGATTATACAAAATTGTGAACATTCAGAATAAAGGTTATGCCATATCTGAACAAAGATCGCTAAATTAGATGCATACCATCTAAAATACAAAATTACAAACAATCAGAATTGATAATATACCATTTTTGAATAGAGATCGTTAATTATATGTACACCATCTAATTGAAGAGTCGCATCGAATATTATCTCAATTTATAAACTTCCATGGATGAATCTCTTGAATATATTATGTATACACTGCATAAAAGTTAAGCACTTCATGTCACGGATGAACTCGCTTCAAGTCGCAGAACTTCCATGGATTGAATTCCTTGAATATTAATGTTCAATTTCTAACCATCTTAGTGCTCACAACTAACACTCATTTTTATGTCTGACGGTAGAATCACTGCCTCTACACCCATCTTAGTGTTCAGGGCTAACACTCATCTTTGTGTCTGACGTCAGAATCACTGCCTCCACATTCATCTTAGTATTCACGGCTAACACTCATCTTTGTGATTGACGGTAGAATAACTTCCTCCATACGCATATTAGTGTTCATGGCTAACACTCATCTTCGTGTTTGATGGCAGAATCACTGTCTCAACACACATCTTAGTATTCACAGATAAGACTCATCTTTGTGATGGTAGAATCACTGCCTCCACACTCATCTTAGTGTTCACGGATAACACTCATCTTCGTATTTGATGGCAGATTCACTGCCTCAACAATCATCTTAGTTTTCACAGCTAACACTCATCTTTGTGTCTGACGGCAACAATGCCTCAACACTCATCTTAGTGTTCTAACGGCAGCATTGCCTCAACACTCTCTACAACCAACCAATGTTCCAAATACCTTCACGTTGTTACTACAGTAGAAGAATGCTTCAAATATCTAAGAGTACATAGAAAAACTTGTTCAGCCAACTGCTACTCTTCTAGTGATAATAAACAATAAAAAATTATATATTATTTCGTCTGGCAGACCAATATCTAGTGCTTACCACACAAGATTACTCATTCCGCGCTAAGAAGGGGACTTAATGTTGATGGTGGATTTTTGACGAAAGAGAAAATTATAATATTGCCTCTGCTCAACTTCAGAAGTATGAAATGAATAGGCATAACTTTCTGACACGGCATCAGAATTATGGATATGTATTTTTATCTTACATTCCACAAGAGAATTAAGAATGCATATTCATATCATAGATACAATAGCTATGTAGTTCTTTATATATTTATATACTTTCAAAATTTCAGGGCTTTACCTAGATATACCCTCGTTATTTCATGTGCATCCATATAGACTATTTATATTGATCAGAACATGCTGATTATGCAAAGTTGCGAACATCCAGAATAGAGGTTATGCCATATATGAATAAAAATACTAATTAGATGCATACCATCTAATTGTAGAGTCACATTAAGCGTTATCTCAAGTTGCAAACTTTCACAGTTGAATCTCTTGACAATGTTCTGTCTGCACTGCATAAAAAGTTAAGCATAAATGCTAACATCAAATTACATACAATTGAGAAACCCTAAACATGACATAAACATGGACACAACATTAAAAAATGATAAAGACAGTGGTACATAATTAATAACCATGGCACTAGCGAGTGTCATCCTTGGCAAAGCCATAGCCACACTCTCAACACAAATAAGTAGCACACACACGTACCAAAAAAATAAGGAGCCGAAAGCTAACAGAGCACGGACCAAACAAGTACTAGCAGTGCTACTGGTAGCACTAGCTATAGCTACCAGCAGCGTTAAAGATGAAGCGCCAACGTTGGCGCTACTAACAGCGCTGAGATGAAGTTAAAATGCTGGCGCTACCAGCAGTGCTACACTAAAGCGCCAACAGTAGCGCATTTCCCCTCTTCACCTTCGGCTAGGGTGCAAGCCTTCCCCTCTTCTCCTTTGCGTGACTTCGCCACATACACGCCTGCTTCTATGCTTGTGCTAGTACCAATTACTGTCAAATTATTCACATTTTTTTGAGTCCATGACTCCACTAACTTTACGAGAAATCAAAACAATTAAATGAGGGAAAAATATAGGGTTTTGGTCTGGAGGTTACAACAACATAGGCGTGGAAACACCCCATGGTAAGGAAGTTACAAAGTAGTGGTAAGGCTGAAGCAGTTAATGGAGTAATAGAGTAATGGTTTCCCAAAGATTCCAAGGCGGTTGAACCATTATCCTCACGAATTCCACTTCTCCATCTCTTCACTACCTCCACTACCTTACAAGGAAACGTGTGTACTCTATATTATTATAAATAGGCTACTTAGACCATTCAGAAAAACAACAAGCTTACGATTCTCATAAGCTCTGTGATTTTTTCTCAATAATTCTACAACTCTACACATAATTTATCACACAAATTTCCTTCAACTTTCTTTGCTTCCTCCCCTAAGATCAACCCATTTTCTCTCCTTGTGACCGAAGAAGGACGGAATGACTACTATCGTGGTTTAGGATTGCCTTGTACGATTTTGATTTTCGAATATAAAGAAAGTACTTCTACAGTATATTGTTTTGCTTAGAATCAAATTTTAGGTACTAACAGAATGGAAAGCTGATCCTTTTCAAAAGTTTGTCTAATGGATAGGGGTCAACTCTATTGAGAATATTAAAACCAATAAACCAATTATCCTTAAAATGTTTCATCAACCTGAGATACCCAAACCCAAACCTTTCCAAATCGGAGACACTACTGCCTCTCCTGGAGAAATTCCACATCTGATCATTAAATTTATATTTGGTGGATACTACAAACTCGTCAATACTGATAAGCCTCCTAAGGTAGTCGTACGTGGCAAGTGGATTAAAGTTTTCAAGGCTTAAACACTTCACTACCCGTGACAAAGTTGTCAAGGCTTACCACCCCTAGCAATATTTCTCTGCTTTTACGCAATATTTGTAATTCCTCCAAAATGTTTGCAATGTCTTGCACTCATACTTAGGATTTTAATTTATTACACAAAATATTACTATCTCCATAGAAAATCCTTTGCAAACCATTCAAAATCCACCTACTCAAAATCCTAAAATAAAACCACAGAAAAATTGGGTATCTCAAAAACACATAAAAAAAAACCCTCAAAATTTACTACTTAGAGAAGATCTTTGAAGACTGATTCAACACCATCAGCATATGCCCTCTCAACCTGTGCAAGGCCTTTAGTGGAAAGCCTCAACTCTTAAGATATTCTTTCAGCATCACATATTAGTAATCACTTCTAAGCCGAATATGCACCTACTTCCATCAAGTTTTCCTGAATGGCTCACATATGACGACAAAGCCATCCGACAACAAGCTTAGCTGTCTCAGATTCCTCCAAGAGTCAGGTCCTGTCAAACTCAAAGTCAAAGTCTACTACAACATTCGCATATTCAATTGGTGCAGTTTTCATCGTATTGGCATCTTATGCAACGACATCACTTGGAGCACCAACTTCAACAAACTGCATCCGAAGGACAGCAAGAACCACGCTTGGGGATTGAAGATTTGCATAAGATCCCCTTACTGTCAAAAACCCCTCAAGCACACAAGAGACAATCTACCAAAGAGTCATAACCTTAACGAGGTCCTCCACTCTCCAAAGGCACGCAACAAGGATATTTTCACCTCTCCCAACTACGTTATAGGATCTGGTAAGCGCTTGCAACCCTTGACAAGGATGAGACACATTCCAAGTCTACTCCAGCAAATGCAACTTCGGTAACCAAAGAGAAGTACGCCAGGGGATTGCTCACCGCAGCCCATCCCCTATGACAATCAAGGAGTCAAAAGATAGCTCAAGAGACGCCTCCGAGAACATAGTTCTTGAAGACACCCATAACACTATGTCGGCAATAGGATACCTTTCAGCTCATCTTCTTCACCCTCGACGTCTCCAGAGGACTTCGCATATATAAGCATACCATTATCACATCCAAGAGGGTAAAAGAAGCATATAAACAAAAGGGTCAAAAGAAGACACAATTTCATTCATTCAATGCTCGTGAAAATGTTCAAGTTGCGAATCAACAGCCCGTACACCAACAAGGATTCCAACTTCAATTCAAGTTCTCGCTCCATCCACAGTGCGTAAAGACAACAACAATAATAAGAGATATCAACCTTCCTGGCTTCCCTTTCGTGATCAGACCCTAAAGGAATGGACTCATGATGATACCATTGAATCATCCATCGATGATCACCAGATCAAAGTAGCTACACCTAGGGACTGAAGGCTTCTTCAGTTTCAGAGATTTAACGCAGTCATCTCCTTCGACCAGAGTATTTAATCAACAATATAGTAGCAACAAGACCCCTCACTCGCATCATCTTGACGAAAGCATTTGTACGTCGGTACCTCTACAGCTTGTAAGCTTCATCTCCCAATATGATCACGCCCATGGCATAGGGACTTCGTCTCTGTTATTATTGCTACTGATTTCAACCATACTAGTCAACTATGTAAGACACAATGAATTTAGAATTCTCAAGGTGATGTCACCAATTCCCTCTCATGCTCTAAGCAAGCCCTAACAGAAAGTATCCATGGTTATGATACTTATCTCAACTATCACGATAACAAGGCAGCTACGACAATCTCCAGTACACAATGAACACTCAAAAGGCCTGACCATTTCAGATTCAAGCTTCTCCTCTCAACATATGGCATATGGGTTTACAAACTGCTGTCATGAATTCATCTTCTCTGAAAATATGACTGTGATGAATCAACATCACACACGAGTCATAAATGTTCTAAAATGTATAAAAAACGCCAAACCATGAGGCTCTCACTGTTTTTTATGAGGTTGTCAGCCATGAATCCTATTACAAGGGATTACTTGACATGAAGTCCTAACTTCTACTGAGGTCCCCACTTACGTCGCATCATGTTGGAGATCTCACGATGCCAACATACTCACGATATGTCAACACCTACAGCGCTAGTCTTATCCACAGAACAAAGGATATTCTACCAGACGAGGGATATTCCATTGCAGTAGGATTTCACACGGGTCTGGGACATTATTCACATAGCTAGCGTCTTCAAGAAGCTCATATCCTCACGGTGCTAGCACCTACCACCACAAGCTCCTTTATTCGTAGTCGCTCCTAAAGTTTCACCTTATCCTGTAAACTCTGAAATTAGCAATAATCGGTGGAGAACGGGTCAATGCATCATTAAATATACATTCATGTCTCTGTTATGACATACCAAAAGGGCGTGTAAATCGGATATACAGGTTGAGAGATATGGTTTTTATACTAAAGTCAATGGAGTTTGAAAATTTGCACGGGATTATAAATTACAAATATGCAGGCATGCAAGCTCCGAATAAGAAAACGTCATCAACTTCATTTCATCATTGTTTTGCTACTGTGACCTTTGTCGTCTCAACTTCTTATATTGTTGTTATTCCTAGGCGAGAGGAGAAAGAAAGAGAGTGCTGATGGTCGTGATGGTCAAACAAGGATTTTATCTTTGAAGCCATGGTCTCGTGCTACGCACAGGTAAATTTTGGTCTCTCCATCATACAAATCAACCAGGCTTTACTAGTTTATGCTCTCCAGACGACGTCCTATCATCCTACATGTACTACTACATCAACTATTGCTCCTTCAGAGATTATTTGGCATCATCGGAGTGTCATCAAATCAAAATTCCTGGTAAGACAACTAAGCTCGTTGATTTATTTTTCCTAGCTGCATAAGCATGAAATAAATACGTATAAAATTCTGACAAACATCAGGATTATAAATATTACTCATATCTTATATTTCAATAGAAGTGAGAAGGGATATTCAACTCCTAGCTAAATTAGCCTTGAAGCTCTTCTATCGCTTTTGCATAGATGCAGAAGCATGAAATAAATATAGATAAATTCCTTATCAAGTATCACAATAACGAATATTACTCATGTCCTACATTATGTAAGAAAAGTGAGAAGGGATATTCAGCTCCTGGCTATATTACCCTTGAGGCTCTTTTGCATATATGGGCTTTAGTAATTGCAGGGCTTTAGTCAACTAAACCTCGATTATTTCATAGGAAACCATTCAAACTATTTGTATTAATCAGAATACACTAATTATGCAAAATTACGAACATTCGGAAAAGAGGCGACGCCATTTCTGAATAAAACGCTAATTAGATGTATACCATCTAATTACAGAATTGCATCGAGCATTACCTCAAGTTACAAGCTTCTCTTGAAAATATTTTGTATGCATTGCATAAATGCTAATATTAAATCCACATGATTGAGAAATCCTAAACAAACCATATATATGGCCACGACATTAATGAATACCAACACTAGCGATGCGTAGGCAATGGCCATAACACTAACAAGCTCCATCCTTAGCAAGCCCTAGCAATGCTGCAAATACCTAAGGGTACAATCACATAAAAAGCAAAACTTGCTCATCCAAATGTTACTCTTCAGGTAATATTTAACTGTTAAATGATAAAAGTCACATTTTATCTCGTCTAGTAGACCACTATCTAGTAATTACCACGTAAAATTACTCGTTTCGCTCTAAGCAGGGGACTTAATGTGAATGGTAATTTTTGACAAGGGCATGAATAGTAAAAGTTACCTTATAACCCAGCATCAGAATTACGGATACGTACGTCTATCTTACATTCGGCAAAAGAATTGAGAAGGAATACTCAGCTCGTGGCTAAATTAGCCTTGTAGCTCTTTTGCATATATATTTACGCTCATAGAAATCTCAGGGCTTTACATATCTAAACCATCGTTATTTCATGTGAAAATCATCTGTATTAATCAGAAAGCGTTGATTATACAAAATTACGAACATGCGAAATGGACACTATGCCATTTCCAAATAAATACGCTAATTAGATGCATATTATCTAAATAAGAGTCGTATCGAATATTATCCCGAGTCGTAAACTTCCAGGGCCTGAATTCCTTGAATATGTTCTGTACGTGCTACATAAAGGCCAAGCATAATGCCAACGGGTAACTTTAGCACCAATATTACCCAGGTAATGATAGCACCTTGCCAGCGCCAACGCCATGGCCACGATGTCGGCGCCAAAACCACGGACACGTTGCTAGCGCTAGCGCTACTCCAGTACCAATGTTACCCGGGTAATGTTGGCGCCAACACTCTTCATCGTTCCCACCAGCGCAGCCACGACGCTCTCGCTAACCTACATCGCTTCCTCCAGCGTAGACACAATGCTTCCACCATTCACAATGATCCTACCATCCCGCAGCGGTCCAAGCAGCTCCAACAACAGCAGTTCCATCTTTCCATCTCCAGCGCAGCGGTCTCAGCAGCCTCGATTCAGCATCAACTCCATCCCAACGCTCCCGTAGCAGCTCTATCATCTCCCGCAGCAGCTCTACTAACTACTACGAGAAATCAAAACATATTAAATAGGGGGATAAAACATGGGGTTTTGGTCTGGTGGTTACAGCAACATGGGCGTGGTAACACCCCATGATAAGGAATTTACAAAGTAGTGGTGACGGTTGAAGTGGTTGAAGAGATAATGGGATAATATTCTTCCAGAAACTTTCAAGGATAATGAGAGGTTACACCACTACCCCCATAATCCCCATTGCTCCATCTTTCCACTACCTCTACTACTTTACAAGGGAATGTGTGTATACTAACTACTATAGATAGGCTACTTAGCGCATTTCAGAAAGACACAAAATAAGCTGATTATTCTCACAACTTTGTTATTCTCTATCTCTACACACAATTCAATACACAAATTCCTTCAACTTTCTTTGCTTCCCTCCCGTAAGATCAACCCATTTTGTCTCCTCATGACCGAAGTAGGACGGAACGGCTACTATCGTAGTTTAGGCTTTCCATGTATGATTTTGATTTCCGAATCTAAAGAAAGTACTTCTACAGTACATTGTTTTGCTTATAATCAATTTTTAGGTATTTACATACTGAGACTAATAGATGAGGCTAATCCTGATGTCACCCTCATGGTGATGTGAAGTATCACTAAAAGATCAAGTAGTGCTGAAAGTGGTGCAAGGTTGAGTAGCTCATCATTCTACTCTGAGTTTATGCAAATGAAAACTCAAAGAGGACAGTTGAAGGTCTGGTGCCTCGCTCAAAAGGGTAGTCTCCATTAATGATAAAGTTAGTTCTATTTATATTCATTCCCCTCTGACCTAATTGTCCCCAGCATGGATGGTTGGGTCCATCACAATTATTCTCTCATAAGTCAAGAACACAGATGTTGTTTTCTCTAACAATTCTAATTTCCATCTTTTTGGGGAGAATTTGTATGTAAGCTTAGCTAAAAGGCTACTACGTGACTCTAAAAGTTAGAAAATAGTACAACTAAAATTTAATTTTTTCTCCCTCACCCCCAAACTTAAATTGAACATAGTCCTCGATGTTCCAAACATAATTATATGAATGCAATGAACAAGGAGAAGTACCGAGCAAAGTAAAATAGATAGGGAAAGATGTTACCAACACCATATGCCAACAAATATGGGTTGCCTCCTATAAAGATCTAAGTCTAATGTCTTTAGACATACAAAATATAACTGCAGAAAACTAGTCATGATAAACGAGATCCTCTAAATTTATATTTCCACTTCAGGATTGGTCAATTCGATAAATCGTTTCAATCGTTGTCCATTGACTTTGAAAATATCTTTATTAGTATCATGATTTATAATCTCAATAGCACCTTGCGGAGACACAGACTTAACATAGAATGGGCAAGTCCACAAGATTTAAGCTTACCAAGAAAGAGGCGAAGACAAGAATTATTCAAGAGAACCTTTTGGCCTGATATAAACGACTTTCAAATGATCGATTTATCGTTTAAAACTTTAGTTTTCTCTTTGTAAACTTTTGCACTTTGGTAATAATCATTTTGAATTTCTTCCAACTCATTGAGTTGTAGTCTATGGTTGGCTCCAGGAGTGGACATGTCAAAGTTCAACTGTTTTACGGCCCAATAAGCACGGTGTTCTAACTCTACTGGCAAATGGCAGGCTTTACCGAAGACAAGTATGTACGGAGACATCCCTAGGGGAGTCTTAAAAGTAGTTCGGAAGGCCCACAAATCATCCAATAAACGTAAAGACCAATCTTTTCGGGAAGGGTTTACGTTCTTTTCCAAGATTTATTTTATTTTCCTATTAGACACTTCTACTTGGCCATAAGTATGTGGGTGGTAAGGTGTAGAAACCTTATGGGTAATGGAGTACTTTTTGACGAGGGCCTCAAAAGATCGATTGCAAAAATGGGAACCTCCATCACTAATAATTGCTCAAGGCATACCAAAACGAGAAAAAATGTTCTCTCTAAATAACTTGATCACAACGTGGCGATCGTTTATCTTGGTCGATATAGCTTCAACCCATTTGGACACATGGTTAACATCTAGCAGAATATAAGAGTTTCCAAAAGAATTAACAAAAAGACCCATAAAATCAATACCCCATACATCAAATATTTCTATTATCAAGATAGGATTCATGGGCATCATATTACGGCGGGTCAACTTTCCTAATTTCTGACACCTTTCACAAGTTTGACAGAATTTATGGGGATCTTTATATAAATACAGACAATAGAAACCAGGTTGAAGTACCTTATCAGCTATTTTTTTAACTAAAATGACCCTCACAGGCTCCAGAGTGATAAAAAGTAAGCACACTAAAGATTACGTTGTCAGGAATACAACGACGGATGATCTGATCTGGACAATACTTGAATAAGTATGGATCATCCCAGAAAAAATGTTTGACCTCAGACAAGAATTTTACTCTATCCTGTTTAGACCAATGCTCATGTATTTGACCAGTTACCAAATAATTAATAATGTCAGCAAACCAGGGTAACTGAGAGATGGAAAACAATTGTTCATTAGGGAATATGTCAAGGACTGGTCTCTCTTCATCTCTAGACTCAACAAGGATACGCGATAAATGGTTAGCTCCTACATTTTCGGAACCCTTTTTATAATTTCTAGAGTATATTCTTGTAACAGTAAAACCCATCTAATCAGCCGGGGCTTCGAGTCCTTCTTAGAGAGAAGATACTTTAGCGCAACATGATCGGAAAAAACTATGACCTTTGACCCAAGAAGGTATGATCTAAATTTCTCAAGAGAAAACACGATGGCTAACAATTCTTTCTCAGTGGGTGTAGTTCACTTAGGCATCGTTTAAGGTTTTACTTACATAATAAATCACAGAAGGTGCTTTATCATGTTGTTGGCCAAGGACAACACCAACAGCATAATCCGATGCATCACACATGAGTTCGAAGTGGATGTTCCAATCACGTGATCGGATGATAGGGGCATAAGTCAACAAATATTAAAGCTTCTCAAAAGCTTCAACATAGGCTTCTTCAAATACAAAGGCAACATCTTTAACAACTAGGTTTGACAGAGGTAAAGCAATCTTAATAAAGTCTCTGATGAAATGACGATAAAATCCAACATGACCAAGGAAAGATCTAACACTTGTTATATTTTTAGGAGACCTTAATTTTGAAATTAGGTCAACCATGTCTCTATTAAATTATATTCCCTTAGAGGACACCACATATCCTAACACTATTCCATATTTAACCATAAAATGACATTTTTCCCAGTTAAGGACTAAGTTCTTTTCTTTACAACGTTCTAGAACTAGTGTAAGGTGGTGCAAACATTCATCCAAAGAAGAACCAAAAACCGAAAAATCGTCCATAAAGACCTCGAGAAATCGCTCAACCATGTCCGAGAAGATACTTAGCATGCAATGTTGGAATGTTGTGGGTGCATTGCACAACCCGAAAGGCATACACCTGTAAGCAAAAGTACCAAATGGACATGTGAAAGTCGTTTTCTCCTGGTCTTCTGGAGCTACGGGAATTTGGTTATACCAGAGTATCCATCTAAAATACAGTAATGTCTATGATCGCCTAATCTTTTTAGCATCTGGTCAATGAATGGTAGAGAAAAATGGTCTTTCCTAGTGACTGAGTCCGGTTTGCGGTAGTCTATACAAACTCTCCACCCGGTAGTAACACGGGTGGGGATCAATTTATTGTTCCAATTCTCAACTACTGT
This sequence comes from Papaver californicum, assembly GCA_023531435.1. Lineage (NCBI taxonomy): Eukaryota > Viridiplantae > Streptophyta > Magnoliopsida > Ranunculales > Papaveraceae > Papaver > Papaver californicum. Next base: position 3,597,278 of record JAJJMC010016780.1, read on the forward strand.
AATCCCATAATTCTTTAGGAGAACCTGGACAGGGATGACCTACTTACTATCAAAGATGGGGTATATAATACCCGCATCTAACAACTTCAGCACCTCTGTGCGGACAACATCTTTCATGTTGGGGTTCAATCGTCTTTGCATTTCTCTTGAAGTTTTGGCACCTTCCTCTAGGTAGATTCGATGCACATAATCAGCACGACTAATACCTTTAAAATCTACTATAGTCCACCCAAGGGAAGTCTTGTGCTCTCGGAGAATGCTAACAAGTTTAATTTCCTGATCATGCTCTAAGTCAGAGGCAATTAGAGTATTCTCGTTACCTAGAAACATATATTTCAACGTATCTGGTAACAGATTTAACTCAAGGGTGGGGGATTTAACTAATGATGGGACGGGATTATCTATAGTAGGTGGAAGAGGTTCAGGTTTACGTTTATATTTTCTATAATTCATTACTGGTGCGAAATCTAACAACGCATTAACTTCTTCAAAATGATCATCATCATCGTAGTAGGCTCCAAAATGGGATAAGAAGGCCTCTAATGGAACACTAACACTATTGGTTAAAAATGTATTCTCAATTAAAGAGTCAAACATGCACACAGAATCATAGTGATCATTGTCCGATGGGGCTTGGAAAGCTTTAGAAACATTCACCGAGATCTTATGATTTCCAAAAGAAAATTCCACTTGACCATTTTGACAATTGATTATTTCATTAGCAGTATCTAAGAACGGTCGGCCTTGGATGATCGGGATGTTGATTTCTTTGTTTGTGATAGGTTGAATGTCTAGAATCACAAAGTCAACTGGATATATGAATCTGCCTGAACCAAAACGTTTTCGATAATTCCACGTGGAATCTTGATTGACCTATCGGCTAACTGGAGATAATTGATTTCATCTCACCTAGTCCAAGTTCATATACCGATAATGGCAAAAGATTCACATTAGCCCCAAGATATAGTAATGCATTTTTTATCCGTTGATTGCCTATAGTACAAGTAACAATGGGACAACCAGGATCTTTGAATTTTACTGGGTACTGTTGTGAAAGTATATAACTAACTTGTTGGGTCAAGAATGCCTTTTTACGCACACTTATGTCTCGTTTGACCGTACAAATATCCTTTAGGAATTTGGCATAAATTGGCATATGTTTAATTGCATCTAACAGAGGAACGTTGATCTTAACCTGCTTAAAGATATCTAGGATTTCAGCATAAATACCAGGCATTTTCTTGGAAAGTCTTTGAGGAAATGGTGTGGGTGGTGTGAACAGTCTCTCAGGGATATTTTCCTTACTTGGACTCACATCTCTCTCAGGCCAATTGATATATCTAGGAGTTTTATCGACCTCGGACTCTTTTTCAGTTTGATCACTAGCCTTAGGTTGTTCAACCGTGTTTTCTACTGTCTTACCACTCCTGAGGGTAATGGCTGCTTGAACGTGCTCAGTAGAACTACATGACATATTTACCTGGTGAACTCTTTTTGGATTCAGAGTCGTTTGGCTAGGAAATTTCCCATTTTCCCTATCATCAAGGTTGTTTGACATTTAACTAATTTGAGTCTCTAAGTTACTGATAGATCGTTTAGTATTTTGTTGGTAATGTTGACTAATCAAGACAAAGTCATCAAAGTTTTGGCTTCTTTGGGCAGTAGTATTGACTAAAAGTTTCACAGATTCTTCTAAAGACATTAAATTTGAATCAACTAGGCGTCGTTATTGGGCTTGAGTTGGGTTACTAGGAAAACCTGGTGGTGGGTTGTTAGATGGGCCACCCTGATGGGTACCTTTATACCATGAAAAATTGGGGTTATGTCTCCAACCAGAGTTATAAGTATTAGAATATGGGTCGAACTTAGGTCGACCCTCATATTTAGAGTTCATACTGCCATACAAGACACTAACCTGGTCACGGGTAGTTGAACTTGGGTAAAATTGAGGCTCATTGGTGTATCCGATAACCTGACTCGACCCTTCTTGGTTCCTAATATCTAAGGCCTCTAGACGCCTAAGAATATTTGAACTATTATTAACTCTATTGACCATATGGATTGGATTTCTAGTTACTTCTAGTTCTCTCATTGAAGCTCATTGTCTAGTTTTCACATCTAACTTGATAAACGAGTCAAAACAAGTGTCTGGATCCTGATGAGTAAACTCTCCACCACTCATTGTTTCTACCTGCATACGTGTTTCACTATCTAATCTGTCATACAAGATTTACGCCGTGTGGGTTTTTCAAAACCATGATGCGAACATTGGTATAACAACTCATTAAACCTTTCTACATATTCGTGTAGGTTTTCACCTAATTTTCCTTAAAGGTTTGAATAGACTGATGAACAGCATCAGTCTTATGATGTGGGTAGAATTTCTTAATAAAAATCTCTACAAGGCCATCCCAAGTGGTGATTGTTTTAGATGGAATGAAATGATACCATTCTTTAGCCTTCTCATCGAGGGAAAAAAGGAAACAAACGCTACCTAAGCACATCTATCGAGATATTCGGATAACTCATGGTCCCACAAATCATTTCAAAGTCCCTAATATGAGTGTAGGGATTTTCATTGTCTAACCCCCTAAATGTACGAAGCATGCTAATTGTTCCAGGTTTGATATCTAATTTTCCATTAGAGACTGGTAAAACTACCCCAGGGTCACTTACTACTCTTGAAGGGTTCGTACGATCTCTTAGGGTTTTGGTTGCCTGGTTGCCATTATCATTATCACTCATTGCAGAAAATAAATATGTACCACCAACAAACGTGCTAGAAGTCGGACTCACACAATACAAATCGTTATTCAAGTCTATTTTCTACACGTATCCAACGAGGCATACACAAGCAGAAATACTAGTGTTTAGCAAGAATTGTGCACATGCAAATAATCCTGGGTTCACTATTTTAGGTAAGTTTGGTTTACCTTAGCAGAATATACCTACAGTCAAAGACTGGTCAAAGGTAAAAGGCTAAGGCTTGTGGTGGTTCGGCTGATAATACTCAGAGAGTTCAGCATACTATCCCACGTGTTTTCCTAAAATCGGTGTCGGAAGATGCAGAATGTTATGCACCTGTTTTTTTAATAATAAAATGAAAAACAGAAAACACACCAAAAAATAAAATATAAAAATTAAAATTGTTTTTAATCAAATAATTCAATAAAAACCTTAAAAAAAATTAATGAAATAAACTTGGATTTCACTAACCTTTTATGGCAGGAAATTTCCACAAAAATTGCAAAGAATCACCCGCGCATCAAAGACAACAAAATACCCAAATAAAAATCTAAAAAGAAAATAGAATCCTAACTACTTAGCACAAAATTAAAAAAAATTTAAAGATCACAATTCTATAAATCCCCGGCAACGGCGCCAAAAACTTGATGGAATTTTAGTTATACCGCAAATGTACGGCTATCGATAAAACAATATACAAATACAGATTCGTCCACGGGGATTTTTAAAATTTCAAATCCTAATTCTTAATTAATTAATGTGCTAATAGAAAATATTGATTGGAATGGTGATTGCTTTTCTAGAATTCTAAAAAAAAAACTAGAAATGATTTTACTCAAATAAATTAAAAATCTAGGATTTCGAGACACCAACGTTATTATACACACTAGAAATAGATAATTATTTTCTATAAACTTCTTCCTAATATCTCAAGACGATTTAGGACACAAAGTACGTCTCGAAAAAATAGATCTTTTAAATCAATAGAAGTTCTTAAATGACTAAAAATTATCTTCAATTGATTTGCTCACGAAAATATATTTTACATGACAAACTCAAATCTAAGGACACATGAAGATAATTTTATCAATACCAAACAAGAATACGACCATGGAGAATTGTTATAGAAAATCAATTAAAACAATCTAGCATACATAATAAGACTTCCTCTCTAATCCTAGAAAAGTAATTTAACTAGTCATAGTAATGAAATCGGAAACGAATGAAAAAGACATTCTTTTGTTAATTAGTTTTAACAACTTAAAAATAGAATGAAAAGAGTTGTTGAATATTTCTTCTGGATGAACAATATTTTCTCGACCCAGGACAGAACGTTCTTTCTCAACAACCACCAAATTGAAAGTAAACAGCTCCCTCCCTATATGTTGTTCGGATGAATAAATGACAAAAAAGTCAATTACCAAAAGCTCTTTACAATTAATCAGCTCTGCCTCTCAAAGTGAATATCGTACCAAAAACCAAAAGATGCCTGTATAGATGAATACCGACTCCTTTTATATCTAACTACCTCCACTACGTTCCATAGGTAGAAAATATATATGCATTAATCTCCAAATCTGGCCGTATACGGTAAAAAAGTAAAAATATCTTTCAAATATCATGTTGTCATCACCCTTTTGTCTCTTGAATGACACCTAATAAGGAAATCAAGTTATATTAACAAATGTGCTCTTGCACAGATGGTAAGATATGATGCCCTTTTAATTAGCTTCCCTTATATGTCCAATTTTATTTTCTAATGCAACGACCACCTCCTTTTATACTTCTGAATACCAACTGTTTATAGGTTGTTCAAAGTCTCACGACCAAAAATAGTCATCATCTTATATTTATGCGCAAATATATTTTTTCTGAAAAACTAAATAAAATTATCAAATTTATATAAAATAAAGAATTAAATAAATATAAATTTAGATGTAAAAATAACGTGTTTACACACTCATCACTTCCCAATACGTCGTCCCAATACTGCACTGACCGTATAATCACTAGCATCACATATTAGATCAAAAGACTTGCTCCAGTCCGGTGGTCTAATGATTGAGGCCGTCATCAAAAGTTCTTTCAAACGATTGAATGCCGTGAAACATTTCTCGTCAAAGTTAAGAACCACATCTTTTTTCAGTAGACATAATGGTGATGCCACTTTGGGAAAATTCTTGATAAACCTACGATATAATCCTGCATGACCAAGAAAAACACGAATCTCTTTTACCACCGTGGAAGGGGCCGGTAAGAGCACGAATAAGATTTATCTTAGCTTTATCAACTTCCAAGCCTTTAGAAGATATAATATGGGCTAAAACAATGCCATGAGTTACCATAAAATTACACTTCTCCATATTAAGCACAAGATAAGTTTTAACACATCGTTTAAGAATTAATGTAAGGTTATCCAAGCACAAATCAAGTGAATCTATACATACTAAGATCATCCATAAAAACTTCGATAATGTTTTTAACATGATATGAAAAGATACTTACCATACGCCTTTGGAATGTAACGAGTGTGTTACATAAACCAAAAGGCATCCTTCTATATGAAAATGTTCTGAAAGGGCACGTAAAAGTAGTCTTCTCTTGATCCATAGGTGCTATAGCAATCTGATTGTAACCTGAATAACCATCAAGAAAATTGTAGTGAGAGTATCCAGACAATATTTCTAACATTATACCAATAAAGGGTAAATTAAAGTGATCTTTTCTAGTGGTTGAATTAAGTTTCTGATAATCAACAAAAACTCTCTAACCGGTTTGCACTCGACTTAGAACAAGTTCATTGTCTTGATTTTGCACCACTATGACGCCTAACTTCTTTGATACAACTTGTACCAAGGTTACCCACCTGCTATCAGAGATAGGGTAGATAACTCCCACGTCTAATAACTTAAGTATCTATTTATTTACTACTTCTATCATCGGAGAATTCAAACGTCGTTGAGTTTCCCTTGTAGGCTTTGCTCCTTCCTCAAGTAGTTTTCTATGCATGCACATAGATGGGCTTATTCCCTTGATATCAACAATTATCCATCCTATAGTCGTTTTATGCTCCTTCATCACCTGAAGAAGTCCTTGTTCCTACAATTCGGTTAGGTCATTCGAAACTATTACAGACAACTCTTCATTATCACCCAAATACATGTATTTTAGGTGATCATGAAGAGCCTTCAGTTCTAGTTTGGGAAAAGTTAGTATTTTCTTTCTTCAAAACTTTCCCCTTAAGCTCTTCAATGCTTCTCGTAGCAGTACCTTTTGGTTACACAGTTCTGTACCGCTTCTCAATTGCACAACATTGACATTCTCTCTTGGATTAAAAAGTTAAGAATGAAGTTTCCCATTATTATATGCCTTTAACGGATTCAACTCACTTTCCATTGACGCAACCTATGTTTGTAACTCCTTTATGGCGTTATCAGTCTTTTTTTGGCTCTGTTGAAACATGGATATAATGGTGTAGAGCATATCATCCGTGTTAAAACCATGATTAGGTTGTTGTTGTGGCTGAAATTGTTGTTGTTGACACCCATTCTGGCGGTTGAAAATAGATTGCTGAACGAAAGCTTCCTTGTTATCATAGCTAAAATTGGGGTGATCTCTTCATCCTGGATTTTAACTGTTGGAAGGGATCATACCTAGGCCTCTGCTGATTTGGAAAGATCGCATTAGCTTATTCAATTCCCTCTTGTTTGTTGGTAAAAACGAATTCTGGTTAAAATGGTAAAAGTGTGGGTAAGCTGATGAGAAATACGTCTGAACCCTAAAACAAATGTATTGTGGAAGTACTTTTAGATTCAAGAATCAAAATCAATCAAGTCTGGCCTAAACTAATAAATAGTAGTTCCAATCATGCTTCGGTCACAAAGGAGAGAAAAGGGTTGGTCTTAGAGAGGAAAGCTGAGGAAGTGTTGAGGTCAGAGTACCAGACTCCGATAAGCATGATAGGTGTTTATTTCTATAAAGGATTCTCCGTGTATGACTGAGGGAAGGATTCGATGAAAATCAGATGGTAGACTTGTTCGGAGGTGGTGTCTGTGTATCTCTCCTTGCCTATTTTATATGTTCTGTCTGTTCAGATTTCCATAGATTAAAATAACCGTTCACCCTGACCTCTTATAGAAGTGGAAGTTATGAAGTAGTGGTGAGCTGGAGGTGATGGAGAGTGTGTTGAAAATTGTGTCCTACTTGTTGGGGAAGACTGGACGGTTACACACCTATCACTAACCGAACGCACATTCCAGACACTTTCTCATAATGGGTGTAATTCTACACCGCATGATGTAGACCGCCAGATCAATATCCTCGTAAATATCACCTCATTTGTGACATCTTTTATGTCTCGTATAATTTTTCATATAAAATACTACCTAGTGTGAAGTCAAGTGAAGCTTGGTTAGTCAGTTAGTTGAATAGTGGCTTGTCATGCCTGACTAGTCATGATTGTTGAGTCTCAATGAGTCTGAGAAGACTAGTGACACTTGTAGATAACAGGCCAACTAATATAAAACACGTATTTTATTTTATGTTATTTTAAGTCTTCGAGAAGCAATGAGAGTTTAAGTGTGTCAATCAGCATTGACATGCTTTCATGGAGGGTGATACCGTATGCAGGCATTGAGTTGGTCGAACACTGCATTTAATGTCATAAACGAGAGGTGATAGAGGGTCATGAAAGAGTGAAGAAGAGAATAAAAGAGTATTGAAGTGCAAAATCATATGTAGCAGGACATATATGTGAAGCCACATGAAATATGATATTTATGGTAAGTCATCCATGGTCAGCCGTATGTTGTGAATTGCATACATGGGACGTCATATATAACAAGTTAAATTTTATAGAAATATGGCTTATTGTGTCAGTTATACTTGTAAGTCATATGTGGCCAGTCGAAATTAGTGTACGACAACTTGGTAAGTCAAATTTGGGAGGCTATATGAGTTCAAACATGTGAAATATGTCGTATGTTCCATTACCATATTTAAAAGGAGTCTTATATACCTTTTATATAAACTGCAACATATATTACAACACTTAAAAGTGTTGTTCACTCCAAGCCCCCATGTTGCAATAGTTTTTGCAATGTTTATTGTATGTGGCAGTTGTTATAAGCGAACTGCACCACATATTGTAACGCTCGGCAGCGTTGCCTGTTCCAGTCTCCCACGTTGTGATGGTAGCTGCAACGTTTATTGAGAGTTGTAAACTTCTAGTTGTATCAGCACTGTTTATTCAATCGGCCATAAATTGGTTGCCTGACCAAGTTGGCTGGCCAAAGTGTGTCAGCCAAGAAAAATGAGTGGCCAACCAACTTGGCCCGCCAAAGTTGGGAGGTCAAGACTCCTTTAGTGTTATATATTTAGGGGTGTCGTATATGACTAAAATCAGGGTTTTCGTTATTTTCATATATTGTTGGGATTTTGATGTGACCAACCATTGGAGATAATTACCCTAAGATCGGCCAGGGTAGTGTCTAGCCAATGCGAGCTTTGATTTTGTGACTGGCACCAAATTGTAGCTGACATAAAATTGTGTCTTGCACAAAATTGTGGCTAGCGTAAAATTGAATAGATTTTGTGGTTGACACAAAATTGACTTGATATACAAACATGGACGTGATGTTCAATCAAATATGTTCATGTACATCTTATCATGTGCTTTCATACAGACTCGTGTGGAAACTATGATAAATCAATATCATTCATCTAGGATTTGAATATTAATATAAAGTAACTTTTTAGGAATTCAGACGGGGAATATAGTATAAGAGAATGTAATTTGAAGAACATAATGGTGGCAATACCACGGCTGTAATTTGTTGCATCATTGTTATTAGGTTGCCTATTTGTTGACGGACTTCAGTGGAATCGCCAACTTCATTAACTCTCATAATGAGTAATTCTGACCCACGACTTGAAATTTTTTGAGAATTTTCCGCCATGTTCTAAATTTACTTTCTAGCCTGCATTACTATTGTTTTCACTAATGCACCACCACCTACATCGTTATGGAGATTTATGTCACTTGTTTGGTATCATTCGTAAAAATATTGGATGACCAATAAGTCACTGAATTGATGGTGCGGGAAGATGACCACCAAATTCTTGTAACCTTCCCAACATTCGTACAATGTTTCTCTTGCCATATATTTAATGCATAATTTTTTTTCCAAATTTTAGTCGCTTTTGATGCAGGAAATAAATACCTCTCTAAAAAGGGTTTCTTCAAACCGTTCCAGGTTGTGACACTTAGAGAAGGTAAATAGTATAATCATTCCTTAGCGGTGTCTACCAAGGTGAATGCAAAAGTATGTAACATGATTCATTTGCATCAGTCTCCTTTGGTAGCATGGCCATGAATATGTTATGGAAATTCACTAATGTTTATTTGGATCTTCATTAGCTATTCCATAAGACTTTGGCATCTCTCGGATAAACTCTTACGTGATCTAGAAGGTAGACGTTGTTTTAATAAACCATTTCTACATGTCCAACTTTTGAGAAGTTAAGTCCTTAAGTCTTCGGTTTACCTCCGTAGCCATTGTTTCCTCTTGTTTGTCTTCCAGTTTATCTTTCAGTATTGTCCTTGTGAGTCTCGATTCCGATCTGTGGATAAGCAAGATGTTTTGGTTTCGGTTTCAGTTTGGGAACCAGAAGATAAGTACCTGAAAAACAATTCTCAAAAACTAAGTTAAAAACTAAAACCAAGAAATCGAAAACAAAATAACAATACGCTAGGACTCCCTGACAACGATGCCAAAATTTTGTCGGTTGTCATCCAAGCAAAATTAATTCACGTTTTTACTTCACCCATATAGACTAGAGCAAAGTAGCAAGAAAAAGTTTGTTCCCACAGAGAGGATGGTGATTGTCAATTATGTTTGATTACTCATGTAAATAGGGGGTTTTGATTGTGATTAAAAAAAATTATACTAAAGCAAGTAAATTAATACAAATACTAGAGGTAAAGAGTACTGGTTAGAGGTTTCATATTCCATCTTCCAACATGTTATCAACTGAATCATATTAAACATTTATTCTCTCTCAATATCAATATCCCCAAAGCATCCTATCGTAGGCTTACTCCGGCAAAACTCATATTATCATCAAAGGCGCAAGAGCCACACTTTGAATCCTTTTCACTAAATAACATAGCGCAAGAGCCACTAGAGGTTAACCCAATGAAAGCAATGGTCTTTGTGAGTTGAGGTTATTTTAAGAAATCTGAAGCAAGAGCCACACGAATTTAACTTAGGTTATGCTTCTACACATAAATGCATGGCAATATCCCGTCGATAACAACTATATTATTCTACTTGTAATAAGGATCTTTCGACTATTCCGGATATCAAATCCAAGTTTAGCTATAGATATGAATGCATGCTTATTTAATTCGTGACTTAAACAATCAAAGAATCAATCATACATAGTGTTATAAACGGTAGAACATAAATAAAGAGATTATAAACATATGAGAATGAACACTTTAATTAATAAACATATTTTTTAACTTCGAACTACATCTCTAACCAAAAATAAAGGTTTGGTTATTCATGGATTTCTCAAAATATATGGAAAATATGCAAGAAAGCAAGTAAGCAAACCCTAGAGATCGTGATGATCAATCGCAACTCCAATCCCTGGCTTCTTGTTCTCCTTGTGGTTAAGTTGTATCTGTTTGTAAAAAGGTGTCTTCTTAGTGTTATGGAAGTATTCTTATACAGTAATCATGAAATCTAGGTGTTAGAGTCTTAACGGGACCATGTTACCTTTATTTAGAAGTCTAAAGCACGTCCAACAAGTTCCCCATCGTGTCACAATCGTCCAATACAATCCCCCATAAACACCGATTTGTAAAGCCTCAAAAACAAGAGTTTTTCCGTATAAAATATTACCTACAATCGGTGGACACAATCTTCCATAAGTGAAAATTGTAAAAGGCTTAAAAACGGATTTTTTTTGTATAAAATATGGTCCAAAATCGGCCAATATAAACCCCCACATCCACCGATTCTAGGTACTTCTCTTTTTCTTCATTGTTTTGCTCATAACTTCTTCATACGAACTCGGAATGACCTTATTATTTTTGCATTAGCTTCGTATTTCAATTATCTACAAGATAATGAGAAGAAATCATGTATTTGAAAGATTTTAGCTTGGTATTTGGCTCTTCTTCACTTGTAGAATTTGACTTTTTTATTCATTTCATGTCGCAATGAACTCCTTTCTTCTTCTTTGTTTGAATCAACTTCAAAACTCCTAAAGAACTCAAAAATAAATAAAAATTAAAGCATAATAATATGAAAACTATAAAAAAATGTAATTAATTAGAGTACCAAACTAGTGAAAATAATGAACCTATCAATAATCCGTTAGCAGGTGATTTTATGTGCTACATAAATTATTAGAAAAACGAGACGATTATGTTGGCTAATACTTTTGATAATATGTATAAAAGTTTATTATTAGGCGGGGAGTATGAATAAGCGATGTAGGTATGATTTTCTATTAATAAAACTAGAATAATTTATTTATTTTTGCACTCAATTATTTTGTAACGATTGTTATAGTAAGCTACATACTCTATACTATACGATCTAATGGGTATGTGTAATATCACTAGCGTTTCACACTTGTTAACCGTCAATAAATTACTTGTTAAGATTATGCAGTAGATCTGTGTGTTACTTTTGCACCACCATGAACCTAATAAATAATCACTTGTTAGATCTTTGGATAGGTTTGGCGACACCGTGATAGACCATATGTACACTCATAGTCAAATTTACCTTTTTTCACTCAGTTGTTTGGATGTTTGTTTCATGGTGAAATATATAGCTCATTTATGTATTTCTGTGACCATCCATTTTATGTTGTTTGATGCTTACCCTTTGATATATGTACTACTTTTAGACTACTATAATCCATGAACATTGACTTTGTATATATAAACAGATATATCATGAAGAATATTGATTGCATAGTCTGGAAACTTATCCAATATTAGTGATTGGGAAAAAAATATTATTAATAATAAAATTTAGCCTAGGATGTTAGTTTTTAACACATTCGGTATATCCTATAGTGTAATTAGGTAGTAGGTCTCTAATAATTGTTAACCAAGTTCAAGACCACAGTTATAACTAGCTTGTATGTTACAGTGGGTAGTTCTCGCTAATAATCTAGCTTGTTTATTGAAAGTCATATTGATTGGAGTTGTTATCTCGGTGATGTTGATTTAATATGCATGCACATGGTATACTTAATATCGAAGTTATCTTTCGGAATTGATGTTTTCATGAGATGCATGATTATTTATATATATATATATATATAAACTTTTTATAATGAGACGAGGGTTCTTCGGCAGCGACCCCTATATATTCTGGCTGAAAGGGTATACTTTATCTTTGGGAATGACTGATCTTCCTAAATCCACATGGACCCCTGGGGAAGCGGTTTTTTTGTGTTTATTTTATACACGCTCCAGAGATGTGAGCAGGCTCCCACTGGGAGAGTAGTATTTCAAATGGTTTGAACAAGCGTCTCAGGTAAGGATAAGTTTAATGGGTTCTGCTATGTTCTCCTTTGGTATATTATTTTATAAATTACGGTCATGCTTGATGCTTTTGGATATATATGTATCCGAGATGTCATATATGGATCCGAGTCAAAGCCACAATGGGATAAGCAAACTAGCAAAATGGATTGACAAACCCACAAATATAAGGGTTTTCCATGCGCGTCAACCTAAGACGATCGAATTAACTTGAGTCTCTCATCCTAGCTTGAGCCGAGACTCATCTCAAGTTGAGACGAGCGTCATCTCAGGTTGAGACGCTCAGTCTAGGTTGAGACGCCAACGGCTCTTATTTCGCTCCCTAAAAATTCAACCAATTTCAACTCCAAAATCACACTTTTTACACCTAAAAAATCTCATACTTTCACTTTAATCTTAATCTTTCCATTTCAAACTCTTGATCTCAAATTATGTTCATTTTTTTTTTAATGGCCAGCTCATCCTTAAATATAATCCTATATTTTGAATTCTCTCTTCTACCATTTTATACTCTCTTAAGGGCACACCATGAAGGGGTGAACTTCTTTCCTCAAATATTTATATGGATAACTTGTCAAACTAGGATCCCGTCGAGACTCCCCGATTACCATATTATGCAAAATGATGCAAGTGAGCATAACCCTATTCATTTCTATTGGTTTAAACGAACGATGATTAATGTTGAAATGCCGAACTGATTTTGTTTGGATTTTGTTTCATTTGTTTCGATTTTGTTTAAATTTCATCGAAACGTGATTTTATAGAGTTTGATTTAGAATGAGAAGTTCTCCATTGTTACAGAGATGATGATACATGTTAACATATGGAACTGATTTAAGTAGATGGAGGTTTAATTTGTTCAGATATAGTACTATTTTGTTTGATTTCAAATAGATTTTAATTTTTGATACTTTTATTAACTTTTTTTATGATTACATAGTAATGTTGTTATAGTTTATTGTTGCATGTGATCTAAACAATTTTGAAATTTATTGTTGGTGCTAATATCAACTTATATAAGAGAAAAAATCAAATTACATAGGAAAAAATCTACAAAAATCAACTGATTTATTTGTGAACATGTTAATAATTTTTGTTAATGTGATGTAGTTGACTACTTTTTTGTGGCTTCTTTTATTTGTTGATGTTCAATGATTCTCCTTTGAACATGTTGATAACCTATTATGTTGTATGTTTCTGCATATGGATAAATGTTCGCATGCTATAAAACTTTTTATCAAATATATGAGATTATGTTGTCATTCAGAGGTTATGGTATCAACAAAATAAAGTTGATGCAATAAAACAAAGTTGAATCAAGAATCTAGTGTTATTCATAGATTATGGTGTCAAGACAAAAAAGTTGATACGAAGAAACTATAACCATTCAGAGGTTATGGTGTCAACAAAATAAAGTTGATGCCATAATCTGGTGTCATACATAGTTTATGGTCAACAAAGAAAATTTGATACAATAAACTGGTGTCATTTTATAGATTATGTTGTCAGCAAACAAAAGTTGATACCATAAAACTGTATTTTCGAAAATAAAAAATTACATGCTACCTATAATTGAGAGTATTAACTATTTTTTCTTGTTTGATAACAGAGAGAAAATAACAAAAAAATGGCAAAAACAAAAAGAGCAAAAGAGAATGAGCAATCAATTGAAAAAGAGAAAGCGCAAGAAACTAAAAAAAGGTAAAACAAATTGATTTATTTGTGTACAACACTTAATAAACCTATATGACTCATTGATTAAGAACATTTCAACTAAGTTTCTTACAAAAAAATTGTTTGTTGTGTATGTATGCAGGTAAATCAAGGGCATAAGAGGTTAAATTTAAAGCTAGTCTTCTGCCATTGATTGATATGGGAGATTCGTTATACCGAATAATTGAAATAGAGGATAAGAAGCCCATCATTTCAGCAGCACTGAAAGCATATCCATTATACGTCTTGTTTAGACCATTCTACAAACTAAAGGAAGAAGCTGATGATGGTAAAGAAGACAAAGGAAAAGTTATTGTGCTAGTTGGGGAACCTAAGGATGATAATATCACAGTAGATGATGACAACGAAGATGTGGTGGGGAAGGAAACTAAGCAAATGATTGATTTGAAATTCTACGAACTTAGAACAAGTGATTTCATTGTCATATTTTCAGTGCCAAGTGTCCTAGAGAGTGATGATGTACAAAATAAATTAGAACAAGGAGTAAAAATGAACATAAGAAGTGGTTGAATGAAAAGCTTAGACCAAATTTTGGCGTGACAGTAAAGTGAGTATTACCAAAAAAAGAAACAAAAAAAAATAAAGATTGTTGCAGCAAATGAGAATGACCCAGAGCACTTTCTCAGATTGTTCGCAGTGTGGTTGTCCACCGTTCTATTTTTCACAGATTTTGGAGGTATCAACTTTGCATATAAGTGGTTTCTATACATTTTCTAATGGACTATGTGTCGTGGCCATACCACATTGTTAACTATCTTTTGAAAAAGATTGCAAAACAACAAGGAAAAAATAGGAGTGTAAATGGTTGCACCCCTCGTATTGATATATAAAAATGTTTTAATTATTAAGAATGAAACAATTAGAAAATAAATATTATTTAGATAATTAACCAATTACTTTATGGTTTTGCAGTACTGGTTCTGTGAGCACACAAAAGAATATATCCCGAAGAGAAAAGGGTACGGAAAAAGCAACTCCAAGATTCCTGAGGTGGAACCAAACAGACTTCTGCACCAAAATCACGTAACATTATTTCAAGAAAAATGAGAAGAAGCAGAAGAAGATACATATGGGGTGGGTCGACGTTGTTGTAAGTATTTTTTTTTTATTATTGTGGTGTCAACAAATCAAAGTTGAAACCAAAAACTGAAATCCAAGTACAGATAATGATGTCACCAATAAGAAAGTTGACATCAAAGCTGAAGACACAAGAACTGTTGTGTTCAGATTACGGTGTCAACAAAGAAAAGTTGACATAAAAACAGGAACCCAGAAACATATATGGTGTCGACAAAAGGAAAGTTGACACCATAATCTGGAATTATGGTATCAAAATTATTTTGTTGACACCATATCATGCAGAAATTAGCAGAGTTAGCACTTTGTAATTCTCATTCTAATCTCACATATATTTTTCTGTAGTTTGATCAAAATTTTATTGATGAATTATCATAAATTGAAAATCTTCTAATTGAACTAGCAGCAGTTAGAAAGGAATTGGAAGAAGAGAAGCAGAAGAACAAGGACCTGGTAGAAGAGATCATTCTAAAAGACTGTGATAAACATGAAGTGAGGTACCAGTATAAGAGAAAAAGTAAAAGCAATATGTTCATCAATAACACAATGTTCTTAAGGAATTTCATTGAAAAGCACAAAAGCATTTTGCCATTTGAAGATGAAGATTTGAAAGAAATTGCTTTGATTGACAAACAACTTAAAGATTGGAGTGACAAGGAAACCAAGTTTAAAGAAGCCATCAAATCTACAAACGCACAAATGGGTGCATCCTTCCAAGCTGAAGAAACAAAGAAGAATCAAGTAGATGATTCGGAGTTAGAAAGTCAGTTGTTGACACAAGAAATTCCAAGCAAATTGGGCACACAAGAAAGGGAATTTGAAAAGGGATTTTGAAAGTGGAAGGCTATCGTTGCAGACGAGAAAAAAAATGATAAATAAAAATACGAAAAAATTGGAACAATGGAAGAAAAGCTTCCATAAAGTAAGAGAGGCTGAAAACAAAAAAAATGAAGCTGGAATAGAAGAAGATGGAGCTGAGATAGAAAAAGATGAAGCTAAGAAAAAAATGGATGTTGTCCAAGAGGTTGAAACCTAAGAAGATGAAGCTCAAAAAGAAATGGATGTTCGATTAGAGAATATCATCACAAGCATCGCAGAATCAATACAACAACCAGAAAAACTTGTGCAAGATGCTGATGACAAGAAAAAGGTAGTAGATGAGATGGTGTCAGACCAGGTTGTTTTTGCAACACCACTAATTAAACCAACGCTTCCAACTACATCTGCATATGAGCCTACTGGAATTACGCCAACTTTCAACTTAATAATTGTCGGATTAGATATGACTTCAACAGCAGAAATGGATGTGGATGTTCCTACCAACAGATCAAAAGAAGATATAATAAGAGAATCATTGAAGGAAGTTTATCAATATGATTCAATTGAGGGAACAACAGAAGAGGAAGATATTAAAGAACAAACAGCTTCCCTGGATGATACCGAAGAATTTGAGAAGCAAGAAGAAGGAGCAAAAGACCATCTGATAGGTTCAATAGAAAAGGGAGTGAAAAATATAACAAGGAACAGAAAGAGGTTGGGAATTATAGATGAATACACACTTGAAGATAAGGCTAAAGCTAAAAAGAAGCAAAAGAAGGGGAAGAAACCAAAAGAAGTGGTTGACGTAGAGGACGACGTCGAGAAAACTCCACCTGAACCCAGAAAGCTTATGGAGCCAGAAAAACTTCATCTCTGGAAATTATGCAGTGAGCAAGAACAAGAAATCATCCGGCCATTCTTTGAGAATGCAAAAGAAAGGTAAAAACTCAAAATTTATTGAATGATTTCCTTCATATATTTGCTTCTCTATACCATGAATGAATGAATTTTTTTCAAATAAAAAGTAGTATATCAAATTATATTTGTTAATAAAACTGATTTCAGGTATGGACTGGTATCAAACAACCAAAATTGATACCATAAAAAAAATCCAGAAACACTGTCTTCAGATACTGGTGTCAACAAAATAAAGTTGACACTGGTTTTTGTTTCAACAATCAAAAGTTGACACCAAAACACAGGATCCAGAAAAATACAGTTTCAAGATACTGGTGTCAACAAATAAAAATTGATATAATTAAGTGGTGTAAACAAATTTAAGTTGATCCCATAAAATTGATAGAAAAATGCACTAACTCTATGATTTGTTTGAAAATGCAGTGATACAGCTTGCAGTTTTTACTACTCCTATGCTAAATATCAAATGACCATCACTGGGAAACACATTCATAATTTATTGGATAACGAGTATGTGAATGAAAGTGTAGTTGACTTTACATCAACATTTTGAGCAACAAGATGGAAAGGCCAGATGAAAACAGATACAAGAAGCACCTGATTTTGACGACAAATGATTTTGTAAGTAAAATAAAACTCTTATGCTTCAATGAATCAAACTCAAAAAAGAATTTGATTTCTTTAAACTAATACCTATAATAAAACGATACAGACAATGTTGAAGATCGATTTAGCAAGAAAAATAAAGAAAAAAGAATTGACAACTCTCAAACTTTCAAGCGGATAAGAGAAGGTTACCCAGCCAGTGATGAAGCCAAGTACCTGATCATACTTATCCGATTAACCAACGAAGGTATTGGATACTATTGGGTGGTACTTAAGCTGGAAAAGGGGAAATGGAAAGTTTACAACTCGGCTTTTCACAATGGAGGGTACAACACCCAATATGGTAGCATAATCAGCCAGTGACTGATATTCTGAATCAAATGGGCCACAGAAACCAACAAAACATTGAAGAAGTACTTACAAAATTCTACAACTACCTGGTCCCAAATCAAGGAGAAAGCCCAGATAGTACCCTTCACACATGTTTGTATATGACGACATTGTGAAGTATTGAAGCTGTGAACATGGACAATAAAGATGGCATAATTGAGAAGATACAAATGAAGAGAACTAAGATGGCAGTAAGAATTTTTTCGGATGTCGGTGCGTGGAAGCTAGAAGACCAACAACAACAGCAACAAGAAGTCCACCAACTACTACAAGTTGTTGACTCTGTAGAAGAGCAATAACTTACTGACTTTTTTCAAGAGATATACCAAGTCAATGACTCAATTGAAGATATAGTATAATATTTGTCTTATAATGGTCTTGAACATTTTACTAGTAGTTCTGTCTAATGGTCCTAACCAATTTAATGTAGGTTTTAAAAAACATCTTACTATAGCATTATGACTAGTGTTATTGACATATTATTGTAGTACTGTTACTTGTTAGATGAGTGTCTAAAAAATATTATTGTAGTATTGTAACTTGTTAACGCTTTCTTTAATGGATGAAAGAGTTAAAAAACTGCAGGGTAGATGACTAGAAAAATACAGATGGAACCATGCAAAATTTTGGTTTTTTTTTTGTCAACAATCAAAAGTTGACATAAAAAAACATGGTGTTTCCAGATTATTGTGTCAACAAAACAAAGTCGAAACCAATAACTGGTGTCAACAAATAAAACTTGATACAACAAAATGGTGTCAACATTGGAAGTTGATGCGTGTTGTAGGTGCAATCAAATTAGTGATATTTTTTTCCATTCAATTAAAGAATAATATAATAGAATTCAAGTTCGTTCCCACAAGGGGCGAAGTGTTTCAGTTGTTTAAATTGTCACAATGGGGGGTTTTGTTTGGGTTTTTAGCAAAGTAAATAAGAAAGCAATTAAAAGTAAAGTTGTATGCAATGGAGAGAGATATGATCGAGGAATCCTTCTTCGTTACAAAACATTCATCAAGTTAATATATTCATCTACTCATTGTTAATCACAGATTATCACCAACTGTAGAATGATAACTAGATCAGTGTTATCCCCGAAATTCCTTATATCACTGGATACGGAAGTTCTCTTCTACCAGATTCTATTCGTTCTAACCACCTAGTAGTAGATCACTCAGGGTGTAATTTGTTCGAATGCTTTATATTTTGTGAATTTATAGGTTAATCCTAGCAGTTAGACTCTTAGATCAAGGTCCACTTACTAGTGTTGTTCATACACACAATTGCTCCAAAGAATACCTTTGCAAGGTCTCGTGTTCTCTACTTGTGTATGTGTCAATGGACTATTACTTATCTCACAACCCAATACTTGTAATAGATTAAATCAACAAATCGATTCAGTTGGCCACCTAAACAATCTATCAATCAACCATAAACATTCTTTGTAGTATAAATAAACGATAATCATATGCAGAACTCAAAATAGATTATATATTAAATCAAATCATGTTTAGAACTTAGAATTCATCCTCAATCAATTAGGTTTTTAGCTACTCATGGATGTAAAAGCATTCATGTTATACATAAGTGTAAGAGAATTCATTACGATTGAAACCGCTCCAAACCCTAGCTTTTCCTTCTTGTGTTGTTAATCTCCTCCAAGACTTGTAAAATTGTGTAAAATGTATTTTCTTAATATCTTGAGAGTCTCCTTATATAGTACTCATGATATCTAGGGATTAAAATCCTTCCGGGATCGGGTTTCTCCTTTTTAGAAGTCCATTTTTCAATAAACACTTTTAGTTACGGTTGGGAACTATCCCACAACCTAGCCATAACCAAAGCATCAATTTTCGGGTGATTTTTCAGGGTCACTTACAGCTGGGTCGTGCTTGCATTTCTGGCCGTAACTGAGCCTGAGTTTTTACTTTTCTTCCTTCACCGTTTTGGTCATAACTCCTTCATCCGACGTCCGATTGACCTCATTCTTTTTACGTTAGCTTCGTCTCTTCGTCCTCTAAAATAAAGTGTCTTAAAAATCTTAATATATCTTTATTATATTTTACGGATAGCTTGGATGGCTAGACTCAACCGTAAGTGAACCTGGAATTCATGTTTCAACACTTCAACTTGTCTACGGATAGGTTGAGATGATTTCCTAACCGTAGAAATGACCCTGAAATTTCTCTCGACCATTAATTTCTAATACGGATGGGTTGAAATGATTTCCCAGTCGTAAATCTGACGAAACTCTCATTATTTTTCCAGTTCTACGGCTAGCTCTAATGTTTTCCTAGCCGTAAGTGGACTGGATTTCCACTCCAAAAGTGTATTTTTCAGCTCTGACTTCTCAGTTTTACTCCGGAATAAACAATTTTCTCTTCTTAGATCTTTTCAACACCATTTCCATTTATTTTCGGATGATTCACCTAATGAGACAAATAAAATAGAAAACAAAGTAATAACAAGATAATATGCAAGAATTATAGTTAAAACTAGTGTGGAATTGGCACTATAAACATGTAAATTATGCATTTATCATAAGTTCACACCAAATTAATTGGGTTCAAAAAGAATCAATAAAGATGGAGCCTCAGATTAAACACTAAACATCTTATTGTAGTACAAGGAGCATGAAGTTGCATCGATGGATTGCAGGGGGCAAGTTTTAGTGTGTTAAATATGAAACTAGTTGAATGAATGTGTGCACATGATTCGGGCATCGGTGGATTGAACACCGATCCCTATAAAACATGAACCCCTAAAGCCTAAACCCTTGAACCCTAAACCCTAAACCCCTAAAGCCTGAACCCTTGAATCCCTGAACCCCTGAATGTTAAGCCCCAAACCCCTAAATCCTGAACCATGAACCCATGAACCCTTGAACCATGATACCAAAAAAATGTTGTTTACAGATTATTATGTCAACAAATAAAAGTTGACACCATAATTCTAATGTCAACAAACAAAAGTTGACAGCAAAACTGGTATCCATAAAAAATTGTGTTTCCTGATTATTGTGCCAATAAATAAAAGTTGATACTATTTACAATATCAACAAAACTGGTATCCAACTAAAGTTAATACCAACTAAGAACCAATACACCTGAAGCCTGCAAAAACTGAGATATAAAAAAATAACAATCATAACAAACTCAGAAAAAAAAGAAAAGTTTAGAAAAATGTATATATCATAAAAATGATAACAAGTCAGAATACAAAAAAAAACATAGGAAAAGTAACATCACAAGTTCAGAAATCAACTCAAGTGTTGAATATCATTAAAAAGGAAGTTCAAAAAAGCATTCTCCTAAGGAAATCAGAAATCCTCGAACGCTTTCAAAAGGTTGGTGCATTGGCTGCCCACATTGACCACACTTCATATTATTTCGAACCTTATCACGAGCACCCATTTACCTTGTTGGATGTGGTCTTCCAACTTTTCCTCTACCACTATTAGGTGGTAACACATACCCCGTCTTTGACACTTCAGGTGGTCTTTCAGAATCAAGAATCGTATATATGGGTAGACAATACAAGCCTTTGTAGTACTTAGTATTATAAAAGGGGATGATGTGCTTGTACAGTTCATCTTCTCCAATCTGCAACATTACTTTCATCGAGTTGTGTGCAAGGGAAACTAGGCGTTTTCCACCATAAATAGTTGCATGATTGAGCCTCCAAATCAGTAGTATGATTCCTAGTTTGAGTAATGATCTCAAAAACCTTTTCACTTGATCGTCGGCCTTATAAAAATGGTAGTCATTTACTCTCTTATTCAACCTAGCTTGCATCCATGGAGTAAGCCTTGAGGTCCACTTACTTGACTCCATTTTCCTATTGTAATTCTGCTCAATTACCTTAACACGAATAGAATCAACCAACTCAAGTGTTGGAAGCCGTTTATCATGTCTAATCCAACTATTAAAACTTTCAACTACTTTGGATGGATTCTCTCCGTACCTTTTTCCTGTAAATGCATGAGTAGCCCAGTTCTTCAATGGAATCTTTGACATCCAATCAATAAATGAAGTCAACTTCATATTTTCAAGATCGTCACAGCAACAAGAAATTGATCCTTTGTTATTGCAGTATAACACATTTGGAATAACTTGACTACGGCTTTCTACTCTTTCCCTTGGGAACATGAAGATTACATTTCATATGATAAGAACAGTATGAATGAAGCTTTCGGCAAGATCTCAGGGACATACTTCAAAAGATCGGTTCCACGATCTGACATGATGGTCAATTCACGATCTTCAGAGATAATTCCCTTTAAATTATTTAAGAACCAAAGCCAACTTTCACCATTTTCACAAGGAAAAACTCCAAATATAAGTGGATAGATCTCTAAGACAAAAGAAAATACCAAAAACAAAAGATGAGTCAACGAAAAAAACATGTTGCATACAGATTATGGATTCAATAAAATAATTTTGACACAAAAAACAATAATCCAGGAAGAACTTGTTTTAGATTATAGTATCAACAATAAAAGGTTGACACCAGAAATATCTAGTGTCAACAATAAATGTGGCATCAAAACTAGAAACAAAGGAAGAATTGTTCTCAAAATATGGTGTCAACACACAAAAGTTGATACCATGAAAATCTTAACAATTCAAAGTTGACAAACAAAACTAAAGTTCACATTGAGATGTTGGTTCCCATCTTATAGTATCAACAACTAAATTAGACAGAATAAAAAAAAATAATCCAAAAAACATGTTAGTTACAAAAAACACATTAAAAAGATTCATACCTTGGTTATCAGTTTTGCCGCAAGCAACCATAAGAACCCCCTTAAAAAAAGTAGCATCAAATATTACCATAGGACGATAATAATTATTAAAACCTTTGATAAAAGCATCAAAAGCCATAAAAAAAAAACCTTTGGAACTGTTGTGTTACATTATCAAACTCAAAATCGACAACACCTCCAGGATTGTACTGTCTTACAGCCTCAAAATACCACTTAAAATCTGAATAAGACTTTACATCATCACCTTGTCTGCCAAATTATAAACAATGGTATGTTTGACTGTAAGTAAGCTCGACTCTGTATTCTCTATGAAACAACTCTTTGACATCAGCAGTAGTTTTCTTCTTGTTTGATACTCTAAGATCATCCATTAAATATTCTTCACAAAAGACTTCCTTATTCGAAGCTTTGCAGGATCTGAACAAGCCAAACCACACGTATGCTCTGAATTATATTTCTTATACTGAAAAAAATTATTAGTGTTAGGGAAAATAGATGAATGAAACCTCCACGAAAAACTATGATGTTTCTTAAACAAGCATTCCACAGTATATCGTTTTTAGTCACTCTTGACTATTTTCCATTTGTATCCACTTTGCATCAAATATTTTATTACAACATCATGACCTTCTTCATCACCTCCTTCAAATACCTGCCCTACACCACTTAGGATGTTAGCCCAAGCATCAATTGTTCTTGGTGTCCTTTTGGTCACAGGTGTATCATCAATCAAGTCTTCTACAACATCTATGTCGTTGTTTGAAATACAACTTGATGACGACGAAGAACAAGCAGCAGCTGAAGAAGTACCATCAACACAGACAATTAATTCGATACAAAACTTAAAAACTTGCTTTCCCTTCAAATTTAACTAGTTAATCAAACATTTTAAATCAAAATCAGAACGAATGACATGCTGATAGACACATTTTTGTGTCTAAATTGTGCTCGATTATCTATTTTGATAGTGTTCAATTTTGTACTTATTATGAGTTTTTATGTCTTTGTAGGTATTTCTGAGAAATAAATATTTGTGGAAAAATTGGCTCAACAAGTGATAAAGGCACCCAGAAAAATTACTAAAGGCACCCGCCAGATGGATTGGGGGCACCCCTCTTTTAAATTCAAAAACCAAAATTGGCGGGAAGAGAAAAGTTACGTGAGAAAAACTTCTGGATTAGTTTTGAACCAAATTTAAAGGGTTTTAAAACTTGTTTTTGATATCCCAAGTTGAAGAAACACTCAAGATAGGATCAACACACGTCATTCATGAGTGATTCACTCGTGAAAATGGCTGGAAAATATGAGTCCACGCCGGAAATGGGAAGCACATCCTGTTTGTGATTAACACGTAATTGCATTTGATTTGGACTCTTCTTAAGTCCTTACCGGTTAAGAAAAGTTGCTAGGGTTAGATAATCCTATAAATAGCAAAGAATAACAAAAAACAAATCATCTAGAGCATCCAAAAAAATTCAAGTAAGAAGAAAAAAAAATTACTGGTGTAAGGAACAGGAAGAACAAAAGGCTTCAGAGAACAGTCGTTGATTCTGTTGCGTATTCTTTCAAAATTCTGAAGCGACTAGATTCCGTTCTTTCTCTTATGTCTTATTTTCTCTTCAGCCACACACTCTGTAACGCTTATAAGCGTATCAGTTCTCCTATGTTACTTTTGTTTCATAATTGTAAACACTTTTTGAGCTATGAAAAATTATTTTGAGAGTGTTTCCAACATGATGAGCTAATCACCATCACTGGGGCGACGGAGGAAGCTATTTTTCCAATAATAAAGTGGTAATTCTTATTTTATTTATTTTTTGCAATTCTTTTATTATTATTTGCTTCGAATTAAAATTGGAAAAAGTGGTTTTTATCAATTAGTTGTGTTCTCTTTTGATGAATCATGCTGAGTGATAGGCACATTTTTGTGTCTAAATTGCGCCCGATTATCTGTTTCGATAGTATTCGATTTTGCAGTTATTACGTCTTTTTATGTCTTTGTAGGTTTTTTTGAGAAATAAACATTTGAGGAAAAATCGGCTCGAAAAGTGTTAAAGGCAACCGGGAAAATTGATTAAGGCACCAACACTTTGGATTGGGGGCACCCCCTTTCATTTCAAAATCAAATGTAGCGGGAACACGGGTGTTAAAGAAATGAAAGTGCTGTCAACATTGTTTACGTGATTCTTGGGATCTTTTGCGATTCTATTTGACCCAAAAGCAAGAAGAGTTCAACACAACATTAAACACGTTGAGAAATAGAGATTGAAGCCGTGAAAAATGCTTCAAATCCGAGTTGTAGCCGGAAAAAGGGATATTCACGATGTGGAGTTTGAAACAAGGATTTGGATAGGTTTTAAAGAGTTCTATTGGTATTAGAAGACTCTAGAGGGTTCCTACACCCTATAAATACCAAGAGGAGTGAAGAGAAGCGAGGACGGAAGCCCAGAGAAATCACCGAAACAATTCAGGAAATTCCGGTCATCTGCTACTGTTCGTCTGTAGCCGGAGAAGAAGAAGACGCAACGTTTGTAACTGTTGCTTAGTTCTGTGGTGTTTTTACTCTGTAACACAGCTGAACCCTGTTCTGTAACGCATATACGCGTCTCTGTTCAGCTGTGTTACATCTATTTCACCTTTGTAAACACTTTTTGGAGCAATGAAAGATTATTTTGAGCATATTTTCTCTACCATGAGCTAATCACCATTACTGGGATGATGGAGGAAGCTTTTTCTCTAATAATTAAGTGGTATGTATTTAATTAATTTATTTATGCAATTTATTTATGATTAATTGCCTTGATTGAAAATTGATTTAAAAGATTTTTATTAAGCATTTTGTGATTCCGTTAGATGTTGCATGCCTCGGATTAGGTCCCTAGATGCTCCATGCTTGTGTTATACAGTTGTTGTTTTGAAAATCTATTTTTGCAATGCTTTAGAATCGAAATAAAATGTTTTAATTGCATGATTAAAATTACTATCACTTGATTTATTGGTTAAAAGTGGAATCCTGAATCCTAGTTCTTCCCCATATTTTTAAGTCATCTTGATTTTATTCTGTTTTGTTTTCTTTAATTAAAATTAAGTCTAGAATTAAAACTACACAAGTCTGAGAATCGAACCTCTTTTTACCACTATATTTTATCACATCACTGAGCTTAGAGCTTTTGATGTCTCATGCTTTCGATTTACAACTATTATTTTGAAAACCTAAATTTGGAAACAATTTGGATAAACTGAATATACGAGTTGTAAGATTTGTATCACTTGAAAAATTAGCTAATGGTGGAATCCTTAGTCTCATTCCTTCCCATAATTTGAAATAGAGCCAAATACTTTGGTGATTAAAGACTTGGAGTTAAAGTTAAAGCTTAAAGAACAGAAAAGAAGACAAAGAACTTTATTTATTATTTATTTATTATTATTATTTTTTAGGTTTTATTTATTTCTCTTTTTAGAAAATTGTATCAGGAAATTTTTATTATTTATGTAATTTTTATTTTATTTTGGACACTTTTTGGACTTTATTTTTGGGACTGTGGACATTATTATTATTTTTAAACCCTATGGAAGGGTAATTTAAATATAAACTACAACAGGGAAGGACGACAATTACGATATTGTCTCGGCCCCTCGGGTTCGTACACTGACACAGGAGTCGATGACCCGAGTCGACTACAACCGATTCATCCCTCGTCTGGTACGGGAGGTAAGACTCGATCAACCCACGAATCCCCTGCAAGTGGGTTTACTGTATTCCTTCGTATGCATATATGTCGAGGAACTGAATACGGAATTATTTTTCTACTAAAGGGCAAGAACTGGCCATACAAGATAAGGACTCGGATTTCATTACCGTTTCATTCTTGCCCGCTTTAGGAACACGTTACCAAACGCGAACCTAAACCTTAAAATTTTGACTAGAAAGAGACCAATAAGGTAACGAGCTTATAGGAAACTCGTTCAAAAGGACTGTATTGGTTACTTTGTTAGCCTAACTCGAAATGTAGGAAGATTATTTTAAGTTGATTAGAGCCGCCTTGTAACCCATGGAAAATTTTCCAAAGAGACAGGATTATCAAAGCTCCTTAGAGCTTATCTTGTTTCTGTTCGACTTAATCTAATTCGGATTGTTCTAAGAGGTTTGCTAAAACTGTAACTAGTTGCCTTTAAAAAGAATAGAAGCTGGTCTAGAAACAATCTAAGTGGAGCCATCATGATTTTTGTTTGCTAGATTCAATATGTTTGATTTGGTTGAATCATCCTTGCTTGTGATTGTTTAGAATTCTCTTCCAATTAGGAATTATTTTTTATAGTTTTTTTTTAGTGTATGCCAAGACCGCTCGAAGTCATCACTGAGCGAGCTTGGAAAAGAGACACTCTAGGTCGTTTGATTAGTGAAGAAGTTACTTCTAGTCCTTTGATAGCGCCAGCAATGGCAACTTTAAAAGCTTTGTTGAACCCAACTAGGACTTCTCGTCCATCATGTATCAAGTTAGCTGAAACTGAAGCAAACTATGAGTTGAAATATGGGACCATACAGATGCTCCCAATCTTCTTAGGGAAAGAAAATGAAAACCCCTATTTCCATGTTAGGGACTTTGAGGAAATATGTAGCACCATCAAGATTAAGGACCTAGATGATAAAAGATTGAAACTTAGACTGTTTCCTTTTTTACTAAGAGACAACGCCAAATCTTGGCTATATAGTTTGACTTCTGAGTCAATTGAAACCTATGAACAACTTACATATGCCTTTTTCCAGAAATTTTTCCCTAGGCACAAAACATCATCTATTAGGTAGCAGATTTGCACATTTGCTCAACAAGAGGGAGAATCTTTATATAGGTATTTGGAAAGGTTCAATGACTTATTATCACAATGTCCTTATCATGGTTTAGAAAAAATAAGGCTAGTTCAGATCCTCTACAAGGGTTTAGATTATTCGACAACAACCATGGTTGAGTCTTTATGCACATGTGGGATTGAAAATCAAACTGTCGATGGTGTGATGACATTTTTGAATTAAATGGCCGAAAAAACCCAGCAGTGGGAAAATAGTAGGGAACCCCGGAAAAAAATTCTTCTAAGTAGATGAAATGTTAATAGGGTAGAAGAATCTTTTGAATCAGATGCCAAAATAACAGCTATATCAAAAAGGTTAGAAGCTGTAGAATTGAGTCAATCTAGTTGTGGAAGTGAGCCCAAGCCATTTTGGGAAGGACAGATTGTTGAAGAGCAAGCCTATGCTCTTTATAATAACACTAGATTTGATAATCATCAGAAGTTTGACCCTTATTCAAAAACCTATAACCCTGGTTGGAGAAACCATCCTAACCTTTCTTGGTCTAAGGGCCAGAGTCAAGGTCAGTCTAGTAATTCTAAGGTTCCCCCAGGTTTTGGTTATACTAAGAATCCTTCTGGACCGGCACAATTTCAGAATCTGATAGATAAAACGATCATGAGTTTAGCAGAGTCTGTCGCCTCATTAACTTAGGACTTTACATATTTTAAGCAGTTGGTTAACCAAAGTTTACGAGAAAATCAAAAGATCGTTCAGGCTAACAGTCAGGCTATTTCCTATTTAGAAACCCAGGTTGGTCAAATCGCTGAGTCTTTGAAAGAAAGAGAAAAAGGTAGGTTCTCTAGTCAGACCCAACCCAATCCTAGAGGAGTTTATAAAGTATCTTCTGGTGAGAAATAATCAAATCATGTGAACGCAATTAGAACCGTTAGGAACGGTAAAGTGGTAGACAACAAGGTAACCATGCCTGATAGTGAACATACTGTAGTTCACCCTTCTGATTCAGTAGATGAAGAGACTGATAAAGTCTCTAAAGAGCCCGATGTAATTCATCATAAGCCAGATTTTGTGCCCAGAGCCCCGTTCCCACAACTATTAGCACCAACAAAGAGGGAATCAAACTTTAACGACATATTGAAGGTTTTTAAGCAAGTCACGATCAACCTTCCATTAATAGATGCAATTAGGAAGATTCCTGCTTATGCCAAGTTCCTTGAGGATATGTGTACGCGAAAGAGAAAGCTTAGTGTACCAAAGAAAGCCTTTTTAGCTAGTCATATGAGTTCAATTATCCAGAACAATACAACTCCTAAGTACAAAGACCCAGGTTCCCCAACCATTTCTTGCACATTACGTAACTACCGTGTTGAGAAAGCATTACTTGACTTAGGAGACAATGTGAACTTACTTTCATACCATGTGTACCTCCATCTAGGCCTTGGTGATTTGAAACCTACTCAGATAACACTTCAGTTAGCTGATAGGTCTGTGAAAATTCCTCGTGGTGTCATAGAGAATATTCTTATTGAGGTCGATAAGCTTGTTTATCCAGTAGATTTTGTTGTCCTTGACACCCAACTTGTCCCTGACCCATAGAATCAGATACCTGTGATATTAGGTCGCCCGTTTTTAGCTACATCTAATGTGATCATTAACTTTTGAAATGGTATTATGAACTTATCTTTTGGTAATATGACTATTGAGTTGAATATTTTCAATATTAGTAACCAACCACCTGAACTAGATGACACGTACCTTGAAGAGGTTAACATGATACGAACGATAGTTCATGAGTCATTACCAAATACTTTGTTAGAATATCCATTAGAGAAATGCCTAGCCCACTTTAGATTTGATATTGACGATGATAGTGTTATTAATGAGGTGAGTACTTTGTTAGATTCTGCACCTTTGATGGACACTTATAATATATGGAAAACTGAGTCTGAACTTCTACCAGTTTATAAGTCCACCTTATTTCCTTTTACAGAGAAATCTAAGTGTAGTTCTGACTTAAGGACTCTAGAATCCAACCAATAGTTTTTAGTCCATCTGAGAGTAATGTCCACCCTAAGTTTGGGGTTAAGATGATTCTTGTGATTGTCAAGTATCCCTACTTGAAGTCCCTCACTTGGGACTTGATATATGCACCTCTACCATTTTATAAGATCATCTTCAAACTATATTTCCTGAGCCTGGCGATGTCTAGAAAGAAGTTCAGTTGTTAGAAACTCATCCTTTGGTCGATGTGGTTTACCTAGGAGATAATACCAAGATTGAATTTATTTTCCCACCAAAATATTTTCTTCCATATGTGGGAACGTATGATTTTCAAATGTGTCAGTTATTAAGTTTTGAGACTAAGCCTAATTACTTTAGGGAATTAGAATCGACACATTTGCTTAAGAATGACCACCTTCATAGTAGTCAATTGTGTGAATCAAATCTGATTGACTTTGAGGATCCACAATTATTCAGGTTATTATTATGTGCTTCTAAGTTCTTAGTTGAGTTATTCCAGACTTTACAACCTGATCATGTTGATCCGACCTATGAGGAAATCCAGCCCATGAAAATATTTTATTTAGACCCTTTTATAGAGCCTGAGCCTGAACCCCAACTATAAGTAGTTGTCTTAAACAGAAAATTAGATATTGGTATGCTCGGTTTGTCATTTTCTTGGCCTGCTGCAGTTTCCTTCCATTTGTGATATCACTATTTGATTCAGATGACCCATAATTGTTCCGACTATTGCTATATACTTTTATGAGGTGACTAGTTCTTTCTTAGTATGGATGAAGACTTTAAACTTAGCACTTCTTGGGAGGTAACCCATGCTCACGCGACACAGTAACATCTTTCTTCAACTCCTTTCCTTCGATTGATAGCAGTTTCTCCTTTTCATGTATTTAATCATTCATCTGTAGAACATTGAGGACAATGTTAGATTTAAGTTTGTAAGGGAGAAACTTTTAGTAAAATATGAAACTCCAAAGTCTAGAAACTTATGAACAATTCAGGATGATAAAACTTAGCTCTTTTTCTATAGGAATTGGTGTGCCCAGTTAAATGGTCTATTCATAAAAGGACAGAGTTCAGGTGTTAGAAATAACATGATAGTCGTCACCATATCTCGGAGTTTATCTCGACCATATCACCTTCTGTTTTTATTTTTACAATTTTGTGTTTCTCTAAGTGATTTGGTGGGCACCAATATCGAATTGGTATCGCCGCCAGGATGGAGTAGAGTGTTTGAGATTATTAGACTGTTATTCGGACCAAAAAAAAAGAAAAAAAAAAGAAAAGAAAAAAACCGAGTATTGACATTTTGATAGAAATATGTGTGTGTTCTCCCTGTCTCCGTGGACTAAGCAACGGAACGCGGGATCCATGAGAACTATCATATAAGATGCTGATAAGGACCACGCGCTTTGATTCAATTTGATCCAATCATGTTGTCAGTATATTTAATAATTGTTTTATTTTCAATAAATCGATCATTAGGACCCTTGTATATACCAGTTGAATCGATATTAGTATAATGATTAAGACCAGTAAGAGCATATCTCAATCCATTAAGATTCATCCTGGTACTGACCTTCAGACAGATATGGGAAACACCGTTCACCTTAGTCAATACGTGCAAACTTCATTTTGCCCACATTCATCTTCTAAATCTTTTCATGTGATTGGACTTTGACAGATTCTGAGTATTGTGGTTGAACGACTATCTGAGTATAGCTTTGTTTTCTAATATATGAATTTTAGTATGCTTGAGTAAAAACTCGTGTACAGCAATTGCACTCATATAGGGTAATGATTCCCAGAGCCAAAGAATTTAGTATGCCAACTAAACAGTTTTTTTAGTGTTTATCCTCAATCGTTCACGAGTAGCTAGAATTTGGAGTAAAGGTTTTGTGGGTATACCTCTTATAAACCCTCACGAGACAAAACTCGTCCACAAGGGACACCTAGGGGTTTAAAGGATTATTACATATGCTAAATGTAGTCGCGATTCCTGCGAAAGTGAGTTAGGATTTTATTTTATTTTCTAGATTAGATTTGCTCGAGGACTAGCAAATAGTAAGTTTGGGGGTATTTGATAGACACATTTTTGTGTCTAAATTGTGCTCGATTATCTATTTTGATAGTGTTCGATTTTGTACTTATTATGAGTTTTTATGTCTTTGTAGTTATTTTTGAGAAATAAATATTTGTGGAAAAATCGGCTCAAAAAATGATAAAGGAACCTAGGAAAATTACTAAAGGCATCCACCAGATGGATTGGGGGCACCCCTCTTTCAAATTCAAAAAACAAAATTGGCGGGAAGAGAAAAGTTACGTGACAGAAACTTTTGGATTAGTTTTGAACCAAATTTAAATGGTTTTAAAACTTGTTTTTTATATCCCAAGTTGAAGAAACACTCAAGATAGGATCAACACACGTCATTCATGATTGATTCACTCGTAAAAATGGATGGAAAATCCGAGTCCACATTGGAAAAAGGAAGCACATCTTGTTTGTGATTAACACGTAATTGGAATTTGATTTGGACTCTTCTTTGAGTCCTTACCGGTTAAGAAAGGTTTCTAGGGTTAGATAATCCTATAAATAACAAAGAATAACAAGAAACAAATCATCTAGAGCAGCCGAAAAAATTCAAGTAAGAAGAAAAAAAATTTGCTGGTGTAAGGAACATGAAGAACAAAAGGCTTCAGAGAACAGTCGTTGATTTCGTTGCGTATTCTTTCAAAATTCTGAAGCGACTAGAGTCCGTTTTTTTCTCTTATGTCTTATTTTCTCTTCAGCCACACACTCTGTAACGCTTATAAGCGTTCAGTTCTCCTGTGTTACTTTTGTTTCATAATTGTAAACACTTTTTGAGCTATGAAAAATTATTTTAAGAGTGTTTCCAACATG
The DNA here is from genome assembly GCA_023531435.1 of Papaver californicum. Classification (NCBI taxonomy): domain Eukaryota; kingdom Viridiplantae; phylum Streptophyta; class Magnoliopsida; order Ranunculales; family Papaveraceae; genus Papaver; species Papaver californicum. Next base: position 3,629,631 of record JAJJMC010016780.1, read on the forward strand.
ATGAGATAATCACCATCACTGGGGCGACGGAGGAAGCTATTTTTCCAATAATAAAGTGGTAATTCTTATTTTATTTATTTTTTGCAATTCTTTTATTATTATTTGCTTCGAATTAAAATTGGAAAAAATGTTTTTATCAATTAGTTGTGTTCTCTTTTGATGAGTCATGTTGATCTTAGAGCTTTTGATGTCTCATGCTTTCGATTTACAAATATTATTTTAAAAACCTAACTTTGGGAATATTTTGGATAAACTGAATATACGAGTTGCAAGATTTTTATCACTTGAAAAATTGGCTAATTGTGGAATCCTTAGTCTCAGTCCTTCCTATAATTTGAAATCAATTTTACTTTGATCTGTTTTATTTTTAGTTATTAAAAATTAGGTTTAAAAATCGTATCTTTACAAGTCTGAGTATCGAACCTTTTACCACTATTTAAAAATTACATCACATGCTGGGCTCCGTCCACACTGTAGAAAAACCGAATGAGATCTTCAACAATGTAAGTCCAAGAATGTTTGCAAGCACTTTTCATATCACTAACAGTTGTTGATGTCGAAACAGGATAATAAAGACTTAGGTTGTTGAACATAATCTCGGCAACCGACATTGTTTGCCTGAACAAAACATAAAAACACAGTTTTAAAAATGAAAACCACAATAACAGAGAGAATGTGGTGTCACCAAAGCAAAGTTGAAACCAAAAAAATGGAAACCAGATGAATATTACGGTGTCAACAATGGAAAGTTGACACCAAAACTGGATATACATAAACAAATTTTTACTATCAACTTTGTGTCAACAATGAAAAGTTGATACAAAAGAGAATAATATCAAAAACCACATTATAAACTAGTAATAATGATGCATAACTAACATGTTAGTTACACATTATGGTCTCAACAAATAACAATTGAAATGCATAACTACAAAATCAAATGTAACAAACTAACACTGAATGACAAACCATACAAATAAACTAGTAAACACACTTCACTTATGAGAGATATATGCATTGTGGAGTCTGAAAAAAAAAGATATAATGTTGATTCATAGACAAAGTAAACCACAATCTAAACAACATACACAAAATTAACCAACATAGAAACAAAAACGTCAACTTAAAGTAAACACAAACTAACATGAGGTAACATAGATCAAATTCGATGCCAAAATATCATAAAATATCAACTGCAAACATCTGTAATTAATCAAAACAACAACCTAAATCAAAAGATCAAAACATCAATTCATCTATATTCATAATACTGATCATATATAAACAAAAATTAATCAAAAAATTATTCTTCAATTGACCTAATCAAACACATTCATAGACATGCATAAACACATAATAAAAAACAAGAAATAAAATCAAAAAATGAAATGAAACTGAATCGTACCTGTTTCAGATAATATAACAACCTATATAAAAAATACACAAACTATTGGAGTAGAATCAAGTGAATCTCTGCAAAATCAAAGAAAAATAAAATTTGATCATACCTACTTCGTACAAAACTAATAGACAAAAACAGAGCAACTCGATGATTGTAATAGAATCGTAAAAGAATACAACACAAGAAAATGATGATTGTAATAGAAACATACCTGTTTAATTGAAATCTAGCTTAAATTACAAAATCAGATCTAAAAAACACGACGAATCACTGCAAGAAATCTATAGTTAATCTCAAATAAATGATGATGAAGAAGAAGAAGAAGAAGAAGAACTCGATGTTTCTGACAATTGAATGGAAAAATAGATGAAAAAATCGCCAAAAATAGAATTTCCGATCCAAAAATATCTATGTTACTTTTTCGCTCTCAGTTTTTCTCTCTCTTCGAATAACGGAATAAACTATAAGGGGAAGTTTTAAAAGACAAGTTTATATGAAAGGGTATTTTTAGAAGCGAATTTTAGATTGGATCCCTTCTAAATGGATGGGGTATATATATTATGTGTAGAGGTATTTGTAAAGCCCATAAAAAAGGAGGGTATTTATTTAATTTCATTTTTTATTTTTTATTCCGGCAGTAATGTTTAGCCTTACTTGTAGCCCACGAGCGAAGTTTTGACCTTACTCTCTAATGCCGTACGTAAAGATACCGTGGAAGTTCATCACCTATAGTTGGTTAGAATAGAATATACGGCGAAATCTCTCTAAATCCAGTTTTTCAATTGACATAAAAATCCCGAGGGAAATGAAACAAAAGAATTATTTTATTAGGTCCTCAAGTCCTCTGTCTAAGAAGTATTAATTTCAGGTAAAATCCATTTTCCTAGATATTTATCGATTTTCGTAGGGTTTTGAAGGTAAATAATTATGATACTCTTAGAACCATTTAAATTCGTTTAAAGAACCCATATTTGGGGTTTTATGTTGGACATCTAATTCTTATAGCTGTGCTTATTAAAGTGAGGGTGTACCAAAGAATTCATGAGAGTGTTGTTAGAATGAATGGGGAATATGCACAACTCTACTCCTGATCTTGCAATTTCAGACTTTTGGAGTTGGAAGAAGAAGAAGAGTGAAGGATATGCAAAATATCGAGTGTTTTTGGTCATCTCTTAGTAAATGAAGTTCTTGGTGTGCTTGTTGTAGTGTTCGTTTGGATGAGTATGAGTATGGAAGTGGGTAAATGAATTTCTTTACTGTAATCGAACCATGTTGCTTTTTGGGTTTTTCTGCTTATTTTCTTGGAAATGGTATTTTTATGATGATCCTTTTCTGCATGTCTTTTTGTTTCATATTATGAACTGATACCGATTGTCAAAATTAATTTTAGTTTGCACAGTTGAAAGGGAGAACAGTCTCTGTGATGGCTGGAGTTGAAGATGTTTATAAAACACATATTGAAAAATTACTTCAAGCAATTGATGCTACAAAATACATTAAAGAAGATAACTTCCCATGTGAAATTGAAGAGGTAATAGATTTACTCTTAAATTCTTCAACACCGCAGCATGAGTGTTTGATTATAATAGAGAATGACTGCTGCCTAATCACGTAATGTGCTCATCAAATTTCTTAGGGTCTGTACTTGGGTTCACTTGGAGCTGCGCATAACAAAGATGGATTGAAAAGTAAGAATGTCACTCATGTCTTGACTGTAGCCAATATTTTAGCACCCCCACATCCAAATGATTTCATTTACAAGAAAATTGATGGTAAGACCCTTTCTTTGCGTTTGGCTAGCTGACATTATATTGGATGCTGCCTATTGTCTTGAAATCTTTATGTTACAGGATTCTATTCCTCATTGTATGCTTAGCGCATGGTGTTGAACATGGATACTGTTTAGCTGCCATTCTATTGATTTTCTTTCAGACGTCGATTTTAAAGGAGATTTTCTTGTAACTTAATGGTCCTAGGTTGCTAATTAGCCATACAACATTCGTTAAGCATTATTGTTGTTTCGAGATCAGTGGGTACCTCTGCTACACGAGTAGAATTTTTGTATCACCGTCAAATCTTGTCAGATAGGAGGTGTTGACTATGGTCGCTCACTAACAGCCTTAATGATTAGTATGGTAATAGCATGAAGTCTTTTGTACATTATCTTTCGCATTACAAGCCGATAGTATGCAATTCCATGAAGTGTCCGTCTGTAGTGCTGTAGTGAAATAGTGATGCTAAAAAATGATGGTTTTTATTTGGTTGTTAAGGGAAAGTTTCTAATGATACTGTTGGAGTAATCTATCTTTACACGGAAAGCTTAATTGCAGGGTATCTGTTATAATATGAGCATATATAATACTGAAATTTCCATTACAGAATCTTACTGTATTCCTTTGTTGGTGCTAGTGACTGACAGAGAAGACACAGACTTGACACGGCATTTTGCGGAGTGCTTTGATTTCATCGATGAAGCAAAAAAAAAAGGTGGTGGTGTCTTGGTTCATTGTTTCGCAGGAAAATCAAGAAGGTACGATTTTGCATTCTATAAGTGATTTGTATTGGTTGCACTGGGGACAATTACAGAATGTCTCATTTGAGCTTAAACATAGTACTTAGAAGATAAAGCTTTGGTAGTTATTCTTTTGATTATGGTTAAAGCCCGTAAAAGTTTCATGAACTTTTTTCTTTCAGCGTCACAATCATTGTTGCATATTTGATGCAAAAGCGAAGACTTAGTCTATCTCAAGCTTTAGAACATGTTAAGAGCAGAAGACCAAAAGCTTCTCCTAATCTCGGTTTCATTCGACAATTACAGAACTTTGAAGAAAGCCTTGAAGGTAACTACTGCTTCCAAAATCGAAACTTTAATCTACCGGTATCTTTTCCTTGATATATGACAGCTGCCTTGAGTAGTGTCAGCCAATGGGATACAGCATACAAGCACCGTGTTAAAAATGACCTTCGGTATAAGTCGAGGGTTTTGGACTCCCAATTTTTGTAGTCAGCAAACTGTGTTTTGATTGTTTGTTTTCCCCAACATTTTGCAGTGAATGAAGCAGAGAAGACTGAATGAATTAACATATGAAAACCTTGATGTATCTTTTGATGTTATGCACTGCAAATATGTGGATTCCCCGTTTCTAATTTACATGAAATTTTAGAATTTGGATTATTAGGCCACTAAGACCAGTATTAGAAACTAGTTTGAAGCATTTGAATATCCGAAGCATTTAAATGGAAATTGTATAATCACATTATGGATCAATTTGTATTCTATCTCTTATTCCTAAAAGATTTTGTGAGTCTAACCAATGAAATATAGTTTCCTTGGCTAAGCGTAGGGGTGCCATTCCACTCTTAAGGATGGTTCGACTCTGTGCTCCCTAATTGTTGTTTCTCCATGCTAGGAATAGGCTAATGCTGTCTCTTTTGCCCGAGAGTTGTAGATCAATCTTGCATTGAGTGTGTTTGTTGTCCTCTTTGCGGGGCTTATGCATCTTTTTTCAAGTAATCCATTATCTATGCTTGTAAATTATAAGCTGCTTAGCAGCAAGATGTTATGAAGATAAAGCATTGAGATTATATAGAAGTTTCAAAGTAATGAAGTGTTTTAAGTTAAAATCCAGCTAAAGACGTTTTAAGTAGTAACATTCAGATATCTGATCCATTCATATATATAAGAATTAAAAGTACAAGCAGGAAGGAGGTTCTCATCCCTACCTATCTGTTGGAATAAAAAGGAGGTGAGAAGGAAGAAGATACTGCAGATTCCCCATTCACATGTTTGTATCATTAAAATACACTTTGCTGTGTTTTTTTTGTCCGTCTTTCCTTTAGAGTCTAATCTAATATAATCTACCTCAACCTCAGAAACATGTTTAATTGGTTAGTATGATCTTCAATGATGAGTCTCATTGTCTTGATTAGCTGTGCTTTAAATTAATTTAATCACCTTATTAACGCGTTATCTACGGTCGTGATCCAGTCATCTTAGTAATGTCTAAAACGTTCATTATGGGATTTTAATTTAGGTGAACAATGAGGTTGTGTCTGTCACAGATCCGTTTTTCAGGTTCTGACTCTCAAGTCATAAATTTGAATTCAGAAAGAGAGATCTCTTAAAAGTAGATGATGATACAAACATGACCCACATTTATATAAAAGCTTAATCAGACTACTACCCATTTACAGCAATCACCCATCAGAAAACTGAAACAGTACTTTTCCTAAAAACAACAAAAATCAAACAAAAAAACTAAGCATTTTTGGGTTCAAAAACAAAGGCATCTTAAACTAAGCATTTTTGGGTTCAAAAACAAAGGCATCTTTGCTCGATCAACGAGGGAGAGAAATGTGATGAGATCATCACTATGAAGTTAAACCTTATTTAAGTTGCTGCCTACAAGGAAAAAACAAAAGAAGAAAAAGAAGAAGAAAATGGAAACAAAATGAGTACATGGGAGAGTAAGAGGATAAGGCGATAAATAAGTATTTCAGTTTCCATCATCTTCTCTCTTCATCACACCCAAAAAGGACCCTTTTTGTGTTCTTTGTCTTTTTGTTAGGGAGTTGGGAGGTAATTGTCGATGGACATCTATCTGTCTCCATCTCCAGGAATCTAGTGCTTTGTTTTGTTGCCATGGTTACCTTTTGCCTTTTGTTTCTCTTCTGTAGTTTTTCTTATGATCATTGCAGTCCACTTAAACGCCATTTTGCATCCTCTAAATCCCAAAAATGCTATGTAAACCCCGGATTTTGACACCAAAGTTGTCAAGGCACTGGTCCATGCAGGATCCATCGTCGGTCCTACAAGATTTACTATTCTAGATCAGGTGTTTAGATGCATTTCATATAGAGGGGGTAAAATTTGGGGTCTTCCTAGCTTAGATGCATCATGCATGCCATATGGAGGTGTAAAAATGTGGAGGTAAAATTCGGGGTCTTCCTAGCGGTCGCTCTAAATCCCATTTATCTTCTATTATTTTGTGTTGTGCTGAGTCTGCTGGTCATTAGGAATTCTGCAATAATTGTCCCTCCGGCAGGGCTTGTTTTCAAAAGCCTATTTTGAGTCACAATGGTGTAACCTAGCAAATGGTCTAATAGAATCAACTTTGGGCGCGGATGCTTCTATGTAAGCTTGAAGGAGTTGTTTCTCGCAATCTGAATTTCGTTTATTGGTATCTTAGTTACCATTGGGGAAAAAAATCACTTTTGGTGAGGGACACAATGCAAATGAAAGCTTAGAACAAAACAGTAGTGAATATAGCTTTACAACCTTTGATGATGTAAGATTCTTTCTATAAGAGTAAGCACCATAGTGCTCTTTTTCCTTGGCTATGCTCTACAATGTAGCCAAATCCAATTACCATGGTAGCCAAATATAAAAAAAAAATTATTAGTTAGAATAGTTTTCTTTTATGTGATGTGCAGTACCCACAGAAGAAACCTAATCTAACATTTTAAAGTATATTGGTCGGATTCTAACGGGCCATAGTATTTAAGATGAGATTATATTAAAAATAATTTTTTAACAGGTTAAAGTATTTTAAAATTTGTGTGTGGAATTTATATCTCTAAAACGAATTATACACGTACGTATATCGTTCCGAATTATCCTCGAATCACGATTCGTTGACCGAATAATGGACTTGATTTACATTATATCGAAATGATTAATACTTGTACGGTTTCTGTCAAAAATGTGATAGAGAATGGTAATTTGATGATGACGTGGCAAAGTATTATACGAACCATATGATTTAGTAATCCGTAAATATGCATATAATTCGTTTAAGCTGGATATTCGCAACACTAAGTCGGGATTCCAAACATACTGAAGATACGGATGGGTTCGAACCATACAAACGGATCCGTGAATTATACTGGTAAAATTCACAAATTTCGAGAATTTACTAACTCAACTGACTTGTTTGAATATGATTTATCTAAATTTAAATCATTATATTTGAATCCGATTCATTACATCTGACGTAAAATAAATTAATTGAGTTATAGAAAAAATATCATTCCAACAGATAGGTGTTTAACGAGTCATATATGAAATAAAATTTAATTCAATAGATTTTTGTTTCCAACGGATCAGGTTACGTTTCTTCTGAGTTTCAATCGCAGAGAAATGAAATGAGAGGAAAGCAAAAGAGGAATCCCGCTCTAAAAAAAACTTTTTCGCTTTCCCACGATAAAACCAGTTTTTCAATCTGCTCCTGCTTCCATTACGTTTTTTCATCAATTTTCCGGCCATGAAAGGCTAATCGGTGTTCATGGGCTCTAAGTGCCTACTACCACAACCATTATTTTAATCGGTTTCAAGGGTTCGTGACTTCCAAGTTAATATAGGGGGTTTCATTGCGATTTGATGGATTATCCAATTATTCACACAATCAGGCTGATTTTGGCAGTCAAGAAAGAGAGTGATTGGCTAATACAGGGTAATCATTTGCTTTGACTAAGGGGTTATGCTCTCAGTTCACCCTATGGTTTTTATTTTCAGTTTCTTGTGATTTAAATCTTATTTGTTTAATCTGAACCTGCCATTTGGCGATTTTTTTACATCTGGTGCAATTTCTACTCTCTACCTCCTGATCCTTGTCAATTCATTTGTTTTCTGTAATTTCTCTCTGATTTTGCCCAATTTTCCTTCTTTGTTGATCTTCTGCGGATCGTTCTCGTTTTTTTTAACCCTTGATTTCACCTATTTAAACTCGATTTAATGATTCAGTTTTCATCCTTTGTTTTGCATCTCATGTGCTCTCTGTTAATTTCATCTTATTTACACAATTCAATTCTCTTCATTGTAGCCAATTTCTTAGTTAGATTTTGGTTGGGTTTATCTTTCTTTGCTGGTTTACTATGTGTGCAGCTTGGAACAGTGATGTTTCTCAATTGACATTCCACCTTCAAAACTCCTTAAACCATTTTAATGGTAACCATTTTATTCTCGGTGAAATAGTTCCAAACAGATTTCAAAACAACAACTTGATATGGCCTCATAATGTTTTGGGTAGGTTCCTAACCCCCTTTCATAGGACCTGTTATGATGTTAAGAATGCTCTTTTATTTCGGTGGGAGGTAAAAGGGGGTCTGTCTGTGAGAAGAGCTATTCCTTTTATGTTTTTCATTCGTTTTCAGTTTGAACATGAAATGCATAAAGTTTTAGCATGTGTAACTAGGAGAGTTTTTGGTGACTTATTCTGACTTTTAAAATGGGAGCCTTCTGTGGGTATTGTCAATTGATATCCAACAGAAGAGATTTTCTTTATCACCTTGCATAATTTATTTCCTGAGCAAATCTCTAGTGTTAATCTGCAGGTACATTGAATGCATTGAAGAAATCCGCTCATTTAGCTATCTTGTTTGAAAAGCAAATGGTACTTTCTCTATTCCAGTCAAAGCTAGTATTAGGATTAGGAAGCCTCTGAGTTTTAGCATCAATGCTGAAAATGAACTTGGTCTAGTTGATGGGGTGAACTTTGAGTTCCATAACTTTCCCAATATTTTTTTTTGGTTTCTATGATTTGCTTAGTCACAAGCTTAGTGATTGCCAAAGTTTGATATAGCCCAACATCAGGAAGAGGTACAACAAGCAGAAGTAGATGCAATCATAGAAGCTATTCAGCAAGAGCAGGGTGTACTGGCAGAACTACAACCTGGATGGTTCAGCAATACATGGAACTTTCAAAATATGAGTTGTTTAGCTCAACTGAAACTGAAAGCACTCTTGCTTCTGAAGTAACTTATAATGATTTGCAACTTCATCCTGCGGATGGTAGTTCAAGTCAAGCAGAAAACGAGGTCCAAAGCTCAGAGTTGCAACCTCAAACTTATACGCTCAATTATTTGGCTCCTCCATTCATTCCAGATTCAGCTTTTCCAAAGAGAAACATGTCTTGTCAACAATTAAGGTTTGTGCCAAACTCTTGGTTTGACTCATCTCATCTAATCAAAACTTATCTTAGATGAACTATTGGAAAAACTAGAACTTCACGGAAAGTTACTTTCATTGGGACCATCATTTGCCTATCCAAAAGAAGCCAAAATTAGGAGATTGGTTTAGTTTCCATTCTAAAGGCCAGAGAGATGCAAAAATAAGGGAAATCACTGTCATCGAGCCATCTATTACTCTCAATGTGCATCCACACAACTGGTTTCAAGGGTAATCATCCAATGTAAATATCCAACTAATATCGATGAAAAAAATGAGCCTGCAAAACCTCACAACCCTATTTGATTATGCCTCAATATGGAATCACTGCCTAATTTTTTGTAAAATGGTTGTAGCAGGAAGCCGTAGAGTCTGCGAACTCTCAATTTTTTGGTTTGTCTACCTGCTCTTTATCTCCTTGTTTTTTAGCTTCAATTTTTTGCCATTCTTCCTGCTTTTGTAATCTGTTATGTAATCTTGATAGTGTTTATTTCCCATGTTTTTTGTTTCCTTAGTGTTGTTTAATCATATAGTAACATAAATTTAGTTTGTGGAAAAGCTTTTATCTCCCTTGCTTTCTTTTGTTTCACCCTTCAGACTTGCTGTGTATTAGGCCTCTTCTCCTTTACTATAATCTGTTGAATATTTTGTTAGATGTTCCTTTATTACCCTTAGTTTATGCTCTATTGATTGTGTTTTCCTTGATATTTTTTATATAACTGCTTGGTATAGTCTTTGTTCTATTTTCTTTTAAATGTTGTTAGCTCTGGTAGAGTTGTTTATCCTTGTTATCTTGGTTTTCTCTTAATATTTGGGCATGTGTCCTTCTCGGTATTTATTTCTTGTTATGTAGGAGTTCATCTCATATTTAGTTTATTATTAATACTCTTTCTTAGAGTGATTCTATTAAGCCTTGTAGCTTGTTTTTGTTGTCCCTGAATATCCTCTTTGAGTTTTTTCTTTTTTATCTAACACATTGGTTGTATGTTGGTTTCATCTGTATTATTAATTTTATTGTTTTTCTTTCTCTTAAAATTTGCATTCCATTCTTATCTGTGAATTTGCAGGGCATTGGTCCCCAATAACTAGGGACCATTTAAACTATTTGTACCGTTTCCACAAACCTGTTATAGTGTTTCTCTCAGAAACCAAGGGTTCTTGCTCAAAAATTGAAATTATTCTTAGAAAATCCCATTTTTCTAATTGGTTTATAATTCCTTCAGTTGGGAAAGCGAAAGGTTTAACAATTGCATGGCACAATAATATTATTCTAGAATTATTATCCTCCCATTTAAATATATGCTACTTTACGGTAATAATTGATAACCATAAGTTTATACAGACGTGTATTTACGGTGCAATTGATGCTGATGAAATTTTTTCAGTGGTCCCATGTTGCTCAATTAGGTCAACAAGCGATAGCCGTGGCTTTTAATTGGCGACTTAAATCTCATCCTGAATCCAGCGGAAAAACGAGAAATTCAATCAAGTTCCAGTAGTAAATCGGTTATAATACAAATTATTAACTCTCTTGGTCTTCAGGACGAAGGATATGAAGGGGACCCGCTCACTTGGTCTAACAATATAAAGAGAGAAGCGAATATTTGCGAGAGAATAGATAAAGCGCTATTCTCAACAATTGGATCCAATATTTTCCGGAATCTAAGATATGTCATTTACCGAGAGTCGAAGATGGCCACACCCTCTGGTTTTTAATTCCATTCCATAAAAATCGTGCTTACAAAAACCCTTTAGATGCTTAAGATCGTAGCTTTCTCACCCTTCCCTTAAATCCACTCTTTCCGCGACTTAGAAATTATACTCAGATCTAAATCCAGTTCAATCTCCCTTCAAAACTCCAGAAAGTATCTCATGACCTTTCCCGTTGGAATTTTAATATTTTCAAAAATATACATAAAAATTCTCAATAATAAAATAAAAATATTCATAAGACAAAAAAATATTCGAATATTCTTGAAACACATAAAAAAAATTCAAAAAGAATTAGGGAAATGGTACCTAATAAAAAATGATTACCACATCCAAGTCTCCTGGGATAAATTTTAAATTATTTGATCAAAATATTGAATATTTCCATATGGCGGCATCCAACAGAAGAAGATTTAATGGTATCAATACTCTCAGAGAACCTTCAGGTCTGTGGCTAAATGATCGGAACCAAATTTATTCGCTCCTTGTTAAGCATTTATCTCAAATAGGCATTTCCTAATACTTCGACAATAATGTTCAATTAGATGACATAATCATGCCTTCTATCTCTGATGACGATAATAATTCTTTCACTAAGATCCCGGAGAAGGAGAAAATTTGGAATACCATTTCAAACATAAATCCTTGGGGTGCCCCGGCCTCGGATGCATTCCAATCGGGCTTCTTTAACGAGAATTCGATAGTTTAGGGCACGATATCTCTAAAACAATTCAAGAATTTTTCTATTCATGAATTCTAAATCCGGATATCAATACCACACTCATTACCCTTATCCCTAAAATATATACGCCTCAAACCCCAGTTGATTTCAGAGCTAGTCTAAGTAACACAGTTTATAAGATCATCTCAGCAAATAGACTCAAGCCTATTATGAATATTCTTATCTCTCCAAATCAATCTGTTTTCCTCCCTGGTAGGAAAATTACGGATAACATAATAATTTCTCATGAGTTCCTTCATTCTATGAAAATCTCAAAAACTAAAATGGGATTCCTTGCTCTAAAACTTTATCTGTCAAAAGCTTTTGACTGTGTTTCCATTTATTAAAAAAATCCCTCCTTTCCTTTGGTTTGAATGAATCTTGGGCCAACCTGATTATGAAATTTATATCAACTCCATCATTCTCAATCCTTCTTAATGGTTCTCCGGGACCAAAATTCTCTATATCGAGAGGTATCAGGCAGGGTGACCCGCTATCTCTTTATTTTTTCCTCATTTGCATTGAAGTTTTGTCTCGTCTACTCCATAAAACTATCGAGGATAAACAAATTTCAGGGATAAAAATTAACAAACGTGCTCATATGTTTTTTGCTGATGATTTCTTCCTTTTCTCTAAAGACGATTTGTGTGAGGCGAAAGCTTTATTGGATATTCTTTCAAGATTTGGAGCGATTATTGGCCATATGGTTAAACTTCAAAAATCAGGAATTCACTTTAGCCCAAGGATTCATCCTAAAAATTGCAAGATTAGAACAAAATTCTTAAAGTTTCTCTCATGACTAAAAATGATTGATACTTAGGCACCCCGTTTTTTTTCGACAAAAACTGAAAGAAACTTTTTGAACCTCTGCTCCAAAAATACTATTCTATGCTTCAAGGGTGGAAATCCAAGCTTCTTTCCTAGGCGGGGCGTACCGTCTTATTCAATTAATTATTCAGACGTTTTCTGTGTATCAAATACAATGCCTTAATCTCCTAAAATCTACTGATGATATGCTTGATAATATTCAAAGAGATTCTAGTGGAATAAATATAGGACAAAAAAAGGGTTGTTATTTAAAAGCCTGGAGAAGCATTTGCAAACCTAAATCTCTATGGGGATTGGTATCAAGAATCCCCATCAGTTTAATATAGCGTTATTAACTAAGCTAGTTAGCCTTTTTTTGAAGGCCCTAAAGGCAAAATACTTCTCAAATAATAATCATTTAGAAACATCCAAAAAGTCTAATATATCTTGGATCTGGTCAAACATTCAAAAAGGGTTAGCAATAATCAAGGATAATTTAGTCTGGCAAATAAAATTGGGGAGTCAGTTAATATCTTGGAGGACCGTTGGATACCAAGCCATGGAAACATCCCTAATCCATCGGATTTTGATAATACAATTCCCTAAAAAGTTAGAGAGATGATAACACCTGAAGGAAAATGGGATACCCCAAGATTAGATATACTTTTCCAAAAATATTTCGGAAAAATTCCTTGCAATAACCTCGTTGATCAAAGGAAATGGCACCTTTAAATGGAAACATCATCCTAATAGAGGTTTCTCTGTAAAAAAAAACATCTAGAATTTCCTAAATTCTAATTCCCTAAAGATACCTAAACTATTCCCATGGAAGAAGATTTGGAAAATCCCAGTTATTCCTAGAATTATGATGTTTATTTGGAAATCAACCCAAAGAGTTCTCCCAACTTCAAGCAAAATTTCTTCATATGTTTAACATATTTCTTCGATTTTTTGTTTGCATGATACCCAATCGGGGGGGTCAGAACTTCACCTTTTTTAGAGATTTTCATTTTGCAAGAAATATTTGGTTCGCTTTTTCCATTGATTCCATTATCACGGAATTTCAAACCGGATCAATTTATTAATGGGTTTTGGATTAGCTGTGTACAAAAAAATATTCCGATATGACTGAGGAAATCGTTACAATCCTTTGGTTCATATGGAAACACAAATCTTTAGTATTATTTGAAGATATAAAACCGGATCCTATACTTCTGATTCAGCAAACCAGAAATCACCTAAATGACAACACATCTCCATCCGCGGGAAAGAAAAAGGTGTCGATTAACCAAATCTCTTTGAAACCATCTTGGCATAATACAAATACATATTGGATTATATTCATCTATGTTTCCTTTAAATTTGAAGACTTTTATATTGGATATGCCTTTACTTTATACTCAGTGGACCACCTCATGGATATCAGATAATGTAAGTAGAAGTAAAAGCTCTTTCAAATGCCACCTCATGGATATCAGATACTGTTTTGTCTATTGTTACTCTAGCTACAGATTGCAAGAAGCTAGCATACTGTAGATGATATTAACGTAGAAACTCTATGGCAAGCGGAAAATTTGATAATTGAGGTAAAATAAAAAATGGTTAACCTTCCTCAAGATCAAGTTCGATATATCAACATGAAACATGACAATGCAGCAGATAATTTGGCTAAAGAAGCAAGAATCAAAAGGCTTCAATATATTCAACTCACATGAAACAAGGAATAAATAGGTCTACTGTAATTCATAATGTTTCCGATAAGTAAGATATTGTTAACTTAATGTATTTTTGATCTTGAGATTTTATATATTTGTTTTTTATTAAAAAAAATAAAAATCATGATATCCCTTCTTGTTATTTCTGTTTTAGTTTCAATGTATAAAGAGTTACTCAAATGCCTTTGACTAGCTATTTGGATGAGATGTGGCAAGCATGCTTAAACTAGTTAATGTTCCATAGCATATACTGATAATACACACTACTATTACTAAGGGATAACCTATTCAGTTAAATCTAAGAAAAAGCATGGGTATGACACCATTACCCCCTAGAAAAAGATTTTTTTCCCCAAAGTTCAAAATTTAAAATTTGAAGTAAAAAAGATTATATGTAGTCGCATTACAATAAAAACGTTGAGAGTCCCAAACTCACAGTCCGAATGAATCGGAACGTTGACGAATCCCAAACTCACAGTTCAAAATGTATGAGTTGAGTTAGATCTTGAACCAGATATCAGAAAAAAAAAAATCTAATATTTGATTTGGACCGAGTCAGATCCAAACAAACATAGAATAAGTCTCAGTCCAACCAGATACGACTATAAACATTTACCTGGGTACTTTTTTTTTCAAAAACTATATTAGATAGATTAATAATAATCTAATAGAAACTGATCAACCAATTAGGTCCAAAGTTCTTTACAAAGAAAAAAACAAAAAACCCACAATTTTTTTTTTCTTATGTCAATTAATTGTGAAATTAATATGTTCTTCCTTATCTTCCCGTAAGTTGATTGTCTTGAATTATTAACAACAATGCACTTTTTATTTTCTTTGTAAAATACAAAAAAAGAAAGATGTAGTATTACACTTAAAGACTCACATGGAAAAGAATAAAGAGAAATATTTCTCAAAAAGTAAATGGGAAACTCCATTAATGGAGAATCATAGACAGAAGAAAAGAATGATGAACGACCCAAAATCAGATCTCATCATCTAAAGTAAAGGCTTTTAGGTTTAGTGAGGTAGATAAAAGCTGTTTGAACTTTTTAATATGATACTGACCAAAATCTTAATTGTTTTCACCTAACTATTTGTTAGATTTTCAGAGTGTTATTGACCTTGTTTGTTGGTTCACTCTTGTCTCTGGTTAGACTTGGGAGAGTTTCCTCCATAAAAAAGAAAAAACATAAAAGCATGGTCAACTTCAATAGTGCCAATTCTGCACATTAGATGTATTTTTCTCGCCATTTGATGACTCTGTTGAGGGATAGATAATTTAACTTGTTAACTTGTAATCATGCAATAGTCTTGAACCAAAAAGATAAAAGATAAAAGATAAAAGATGAAAGATTGTGAAGCAGAATTTTAATGGGCATGAATTAATAATTTCAATGAGCTTAAAGAAAAAAAAATTACATTGACATACAGAGTGATGATCAAATTTCCAACAATTATAATTATTCTTTAAGAGAATAAATAGTGGAAACAAGTACTTGCTAGAAAGAAAACTGAAACACTGATCTACTCATGAATTCACAAAATGAGTTATAAAATCTACTAACAATGTCCCCCAATAATCTCTTCTATGTCTTGATCATATCCAAACTTTTCTTCTTCGTTTCTTTCTCTTTATCTTTATCTTTCTCACCATGCTACTGTACAATACAAATTTGAACCAACAATATCACCATGTCTAATTCTTTTCTGACCAGATTTCATGGACCCATCACCAATAGAATCACCTTCTGATGAAACATCCATAGATTTAGCAAATGAACTTGAAATATCTCCATATAGATCAACTACTTTTCTAATATTATTATTGAGTTCTCTAATTAAACCCACATTCCTACTCAAATTATCTGGCATCTTTGATTCATGGTTTTGATTTATCTCATTAATGAGTAATCTATTTTGATCTAATATGTTTTGAACTTGAACAAAACTCTTTTGAAATGTTTGTAATACTTTACTATCCACTTGTTTTCCCCCTCCTCCCCCATTTCCTAGCCATGAATATGTATTCCCTTCCATTCCTATAAACAAAACAATGATTGAATCAATATTCCAATTAATTTACGAACCCACACACCTCAAATGATCTACTGGGGAAAAAAGGTATACGATGTATAGCTAAAAAAAAACAAAAAAACCCATTAATCAAATTAAAACAAACATAAAATTATAACTGCAACACCTATTTCTAGAATCCTGATTATGTTTTCAAGTTTCAACCTTAAAAATTAAAATTCTCCAAATATCCGTTAAAATCTCCAAATCAATAATAATAATAATAATAATAATAATAATAATAATAATAATAATAATAATAATAATAATAACATGAATCAAAGATACCAGATAATTTGAGTAGGAA
Source organism: Papaver californicum (assembly GCA_023531435.1). Taxonomy (NCBI): domain Eukaryota; kingdom Viridiplantae; phylum Streptophyta; class Magnoliopsida; order Ranunculales; family Papaveraceae; genus Papaver; species Papaver californicum. Next base: position 3,646,314 of record JAJJMC010016780.1, read on the forward strand.
TGTGGGTTTAATTAGAGAACTCAATAATAATATTAGAGTTACAAACACTCCAGACATCAGATAGTCGTCCTTGCTTCCAGGAGGCGCTGTCAAAAGATACCAGATAATTTGAGTAGGAATGTCAAAATAATATTATGTTTTCACTATGGAGGACACATCCCATTACTGCTACTTGGCCTCCTACACTCAGACACTCCAGTTACAGAACTTGATCCTGGGATCCCCTCTAGACATCAGATAATCATCCTTGCTTCCAGCAAACGCTGTCAAAATTTACCCAATTCTGTGGGTTTACTTCTTCTTTCGACATCAAGGCGGAAGCCCCCATCCCAATGCGCACGTTGGCGGCCCACTACTTCGGTGTTGTTAAGAAGAGTATCCCATCCAGGTTCAATATGTCTGACCGAGAAAACATTTTATGGCAATGTACAAAGATGGACTAGGCTCAAGATTTCTTTAAAGAGATCCCCATATCTGGGCTCAACCAATCAATTGGGCCTCGACAGTTTCGGGATGTTCTATCCTATAGACTGGGTATTCCTTTGTTCGCGGGGAACATCATATGCTCTTGTTGCGGGAGAGGGATGGATGTTTTTGGTGACCATGCTCTTCACTGTGCCAGCGAGGTGGGGCTTAAGTTCAGTCATGACATGGTCCGAGACGTGGTTGCTGACATGTGCTTCAGGGCAGGTGTGGTAGCGGAAAGAGGCGCCTCTTGGATTCTTGGCCGACGATGAGCGCTCCCTACGGCCAGTAGACGTCCTTGTATACAATTGGGAGAACGCACAGGATGTATGCTTTGATGTCACCAGGGTGTCCCCTTTCACAGGAGGATGGAAAGTTGCCTTTTCACCCGGTCTAGCCATTTCGAACGCCATTATCCGGAAACGCACTAAATACCTTGACAAGTGCGAGGCATACGATTATGGACTTGGTGTGTTGGCTTTCACGACCCTAGGCGAACTAGGAGAGGACACGACAATTTTTGTAAAGAGGTTGCGGAACTGTATTGCCAGCTTTGATTACAACCACAAAATCGACAACTCTCTTTTCTTTAGACTAGGATTAGCTATCCAAAAAGGAGCGGGAGCCCAGCTTATGGATCGGCTTCCTTCCGGTCCAGTGTAAATACCCTTTTCATCCAATAAAGTTCTCGTTTTATAAAAATAATAACAATAATAATAATAATAATATTCTCAATATTTAAAGAAAAGGAAAACTAGGATCGGGATTAAAATCTACCAAAAGTTTACGAATCAACATAAAAGAAAACAATTGAATCAAAAAAAGTGAGAAATAGTACCTATATATTATGAAGTAAACTACCATAGAGAGAGATGAGAGAGTGTGTGTGGAGAGAGAGAAGTTAGAGGGTATCAAGAAAAAGTGGCAATAATTAAATATTGATTTTCTGCGCTTCTTTTTTAGAAAAACAACAATATTATAATAGAATATAAAAAGATATCATTATTTAAAAATTAAGAACATTAAGAATAAAAATAAACAAAAATAAAGCCCACTTTTTGCCATTTTTAATGGGAAAAATTGAGTTTATATAAGAACTAATCAAAATTGAGTTTATATAAGAACTAATGGAAGAAACTAAATTAATCCTATATTAACTATTTTTAATTGAGAGAAAAATGGGTTTTCATTTTAGAAACAGAAAAAAACACAACTTAATTTAGTACTTATACTAACCTTTGTTTGTTTTTATGTGATGGTAGTCTGAAGATCAATAAAGCATCTTATATCTCAGCCTAACCTAACTTGGTATTAAAAAAAAAAACCTAACCTAACTTGGTATAAAAAAAAAACTAACCTAACCATCTTTTTTTCTCATTCTTCATTCGTTTTTGTTTTTTTTTTATTTATTTGATGAATTGATTATGGACTATGTATCAAACAAGTGATCTATATGGGGTTCATTAGTTTTGTCTTTCTTTTCTCTTTTGAATCATGCAAGGGTATGGTATGTGCATTACACACGAGTACTTGGTAAGTGACTCGTCAATATCATACTCATGTACGGTGTGTCCCTTATGTTGAAAAGGGAGAAAACATTGAGTTTCCTGTTCTCGGGTACTTATGTATTAAGATGGATTTACTAATCCAATCAGGAAAGAGTTTAGTTGGTGATCAAGTTTGTATTATCTATATATATGGCTACAATCGGAGGTATTAGAAATTCAACCTAAAAGAGTAGTAAAATATTTTATTTAGGTTTTTGGTCTTTTCGTAGGGAGGGTCGAGTACTACTATCAGCATCAATATCATCATTGTAAGAGAAAAACTTATAGAGAGAGAATTTTGGTGTTCTAGTATTTAGGGTTTTGGGATTTTCCTTAAACCAAGTTTCTAGAGTTTTTCCATGTTTTTCCCCTGTTACTAGCAACCACGAAAAAGGTGTGGACATGAAGTTGGTTTGAAGAATGGTTTTGAGAATTGATTTCTAAAGGTTTCGCAATGGTGTTCTCGGGTATATCTTATTAACTCTTTTGATTTGAACTTTTTTGTGGGTTGCGCAAAGAGCATGTAATGATCTGGCTCTTTATATAACAATAGTTTTCTGGTGTTGGTCGTGGATATAGACTGTAATGGAGAACCACGTATATCTTGTGTTTTGGTTGTGTGCTTACTTATCTTCTGTCTCTCTTATTATTTCTCCATATTATGCTCAAATCACCAATTTCCCTTTGTGATCCTGTGTCCCGCTTTGCTTGGGGTGCCAATTACCCAACAATTGGTATCAAAGCTTGGACAACCCGGTGTGATTGAATTTGGTATTGCACAACAGTTTATTGTTCGGGTGGAGAAATATGTTTGAAGATAAAGTTTTCAACCGGTGCTTGAAAAAAATGGGTTTGTGATGTGATTTACAAATCAGAGGTTCAACTTGGTAGAAATATTTTCTTCGATTGGTTTTCATGATTTAGTATGGGATGAAAAATAAGGCTGAATGAGGTGGAATACGAATATACTTCTTCAAGGATGTAAGTACCCATATAAAGAATTCACTACAAATTTTGAAGAAAGGACGAGGTTGTGAGGTCTCATGTAGAAGTAGGGTCAGCAATACTTCGAAGTTATGCACGATATATTTGTATCAAAATATTCTTGATGGCTTGTACGTTATATCAAGAATGTGCTTGATCTCGGAAGCATGTACCACAATAATATGGACATTCACACGGTATATATTCTGAGCGAGTATGTTGAGTGTGATGGTGGTAAAAAGTATGTCATATTGATGATGGATTTGGGATCGCTCAAAGGATTAAGTTTGTTAATCATAGTGGATATATTGATGGTTTGTTTCAGATCCACAATAATCATGACATGTGTTGGTCTATGATATTGAGGTTATTTCTTCCTTTCTGGGTTAGAGTTAAATATGTTGTTAGTTTACTGGTTTGGTAAAGGTTACAATTATTATTCTAGATGGTTCTCTTGTTGATCGATGGTGGATTCTGTGCATGGATTGGTTGATGGTAACTGAAGAATTTATGGTGTTTGTGAGACATGGCCAGTTTCACAAGTGTTTTTCAAGAAGAAGATGGTTTGAAGACTTTATCAACGTCATGATATTTTGGTTGAAGTGATGGTTTTTTAAAGATGGAAGTTTAGGTATGAACTTCAAAGGTAATTCTATTGGTGTATATAAGGATAGTAAACAACTCAGGTGGAAGATGGAGGTGATTCTTTGCTTGATCATCTCATGCTTGAAAGCATGATCTGAGGTGAAGAATTATAAGGAAAACCTTGGAATTCCTGTTTTAGGCCTCTTTCTTATTGAGATGGGTTTCCTAATCCAATTAGGAAAGAGTTTACTTGGTGATGAAGTTTGTGTTATCTATACATATGGATAGAATTGGAGGTATTAGAGATCCATCCTGTCAGGTAAAAACTTGTGTTTAGGTTTTTGGTCTCTTTGTAGAGAGGGTCGAGTGCTACCCTGATGGTCAATATCACTGTGAGAGAAGAACTTGTAGAGAGAGTATTTTGGTGTTCTAGTAACTCTAAAAAAAGTTTTTATAGTGTTTCCATATTTCTTCTATGTTACTAGCAACCACGAAGAAGGTGTGGAAGAATATATGAATCTGGTTTGAAGTATGGTTTAAAGAGTTTGAAAAGACAAGGGTACCAAGTATACCATAAATCTTTTGAATTCAATAACATTCAAGCATACGAGTATAGGAATAATAATTTTACAATTTAATAACTTTAATGTGGAAATAGTAAAAGCACACAGACACACCAGTTTTGTTAACGAGGAAAACTGTTTGATAGAAACCCTGGGACCTAATCCAGTTTTGAATACTCTCATAATTAAACCGCTATACAAATTCACTACCGCAACTTCATATAATTGAGACCAAGTAAAATACCCTAAGTTACCAAGTTTCCTCAGTATCCCTGCTCCTATAAAAAATCTAGCTAACGTACGTGAATCCCAAGACAGAGTCCACTATCTTGAGTTACTTCACCACTGTGAAAACTTCTGCACCTGACTCATTTGGATCGTAAACTGACACTTTTGATCGTAAATGACTAACTTGCTTTAGTAACCAACTCAATTATTAATCACCCAAAATCAATCTTTAGATCTGTGATAAAGTAGAGGCAAAGGATATTCCATGTAATCAATTAAACTCTTTTGGTCAAAATATCAAACCAAAAAAATAATTATCGAAATAATCAATCTTGATAAACAAGATTTATCCAAGCAACTAATGCAACTATAAAGTTTGTTCGGTCTTCTACAAGTCTGATGTTTATCAAGATAAACTACTTATGTAATCCCAGAGAACAAGTCGAGGTACCAACCCTTATTTCTGGAGAACTGGTTGCCAAAATAAGGTTCTGGTCAAAACCTCGGTACCAACGTACAAATAACCCCAAAGATAAATTATATAGAACTGTAGAAATATCACCGAAATCACATCTCCAACAAAAAAAATTCGACCTTGAAGTTGTAAATAAAGCAGGAAATAGTTGGCATAATGGTTCACTAAGAACCCAACGGCCCTGCTAAAATCTCACCGATGTATGATTTTTTACTTTGAGTTTTATATTTTAAAGGAAAAAACTTTTTTTATCATCACTCCCTTCCAAACCGAGTGCCTGTAAGGACCATTTGGAGATTTCGAAAGCCATGAAATAGGTCATGCACTTTTTCTTTAATGATTGAATTCCAACGAATGATATTTTCTTGAACATATTTCCAAAGCCACTTTGTAACCAAGGCATCATTCATTCTCTTTAAAGTTTTAATACTAATTCTTGTTGTTTATGGGTAAAAATGAATTCAGGGGTAAAAAGGTGAAAGTAGGGGTAAGCTGATGAAGAATACGTCTAAACACTAGAAAATTTGTATTATAGAAGTACTTTTAGATTCGAGAGATCAAAATCACTCAAGATTGGATTAAACGAAGAAATAAATGTTCCAATCTTGTTTCGGTCACAAAGGGAGGAGAAGGTTGGTCTTAGGAAGGGAAGCAGAGGAATTGTTGAGGTCAAAGTACCGGGCTCCGTCAGGTGTGATAGGTTTTTATTGCTATAATTGATTCTTTGTGTATGACTCATAGAAGGCTTTAGTGAAAATCAGATGATAGACTTGTTCTATTTCGTACGCATGTGTCTGTTCTGATTTCAATAGATTTAAGGATCTATTTATAATAAAAGTAATCGTTCTGCTTGACCTCATAGGAACTGGTAGTTTTGAAGTAGTGGTGAAGTGGAGGTGATGGAGAGTGTGTTGAAAATTGTATCCCTTTTGTGGGGAAGACTGGACGGTTATACACCCATCACTCCTCTATTTTGATAACTGTCGCCAGATATTTCTCGTAATGGGTGTATTGCTACATCGTATGTCGTAGATCGCTAGACTAATACCCTAGTGAGTATCCCCCTATTTGTGACATCTTTGATGTCTCGTATGATATTTAGTAGAAAATACTTCTTAGTGTAAAGTCGAATTGTGACTTGCTTAGTCAAGTTGACTTATGACTTGTCATGCCTGGCTAGACATCAATAATGAATCTTGATGAGTTTGAAAAGAATGGTGAGGCTTGTAATGAGTCGGTAGACTGAAAATAAATATGTATTTATTTAGGCCTCATGTCAAGACTCTGATATGCTCAGGTGAGCCGTGAGAGTTCAAATGTGTCAACTAGTATTGGCATGCTGAAATGAACAGGTGATATCGGATAGGCATTAAGTGGGTCGAGCACTGCCTTTCATATCATCAGCGAGAGGTGATTGATGATCATGAAAATGTGAGGAAGAAAATATTTAAGTATTGAAGTGGTCAAGCGTATATAGCAGGACATATGTGTGAAGCTATATGAAATAATATATTATGACCAAACGTTATGGTAAGCCATCCATGGAAAGTCATATGTTAATTATATATATATAGTACGTCATATAATATAAATTGAATTTTATGAAAATATGGCTCACCATGCCAGTTACACTATATAAACCATATGTGGTCAGCCAACATAAATGTATGGCACACTTGGTAAGTCGTTGACTAGGCTAAATACAAAATTTGTCATATGCCTTTCAAGTATATGGGAAAAACTTGGGACTCCCAACTTTTAATTTTGTAATATAAACGTTACAGAAAGGAAATTGAGACTCAAAGATTAACGTTTACAACGCTTATAAGTGTTACAAAAATGGTATTTGGGACTCCAAGCTTAATGTTTGCAACGTTTATAAGCATTGCAAAAGTGGGAGTTGGGACTCCAAGCTTTTAAGTAAAATTGGGACTCCAAGTCTAATGTTTGCAACGCTTATAAGCGTTGCAAAAGTGGGAATTGGGACTCCCAACTCTTAGTTTAAACTCGGACTCCCAAGTAACTTGTTGTTGCCGCTAGTTATGAAAATTGTTTCATTCGACCAAGTTGGGCGGCCAACTTGGTCAGGCGAGAAGCGAGATTCCCAGCTTTAGAAGAGAAGTTCGGACACCCAGCTTTAGAGGACAAATTAGGACTCCCAGCTTTAGAGGAGAGTAGCCGACCAAGTTGGAGGGCCAGACACGAAAAGAAATCTGCCAACCAAGTTGGAGGGCCAACTTGGCCAGACAGGAAAACAACTACTTTAGCAAAAACGTTATAGATTATTCATACGATGTTCGTTTTTGACAGTTAATCCTAATTCGAAATTAAAAAAAAAAAAAAAGACTAGATATCTCTTACCCCGAAAGAATTAAGGTCTGCTTCTTTGGACAGTCAAACAAGAGAAACAACAAACGCCTAGGAATATATGAGGTAAAATTTTGACAGCTTATAGCTTGTACTTCGCCTAGAATCCAGGTCATATCTCCTAGAACGTTACTCGGAATAAAACGCATTTTTGTATGTTATAGTAAACACATAGGGTAACATGTGTTGCTTAAAATATTTTGCCCCATTCTCCATACATTGGTACGTTTTTCCAAGATGATTATGATCGTGCGTCAGAAATCAGGGTTTCGACCAATATTAGGGTTTCGTTGTATTTCAGCCAGTATTGGAGACATCTATTTCAAGCTCGACCAATATTAGGGGGTTGGCCAGTTGGGGCTTAAGATTTGTATTTTGTACGGCAATGACTTGGTGTTTAGACAAAGATGTGATGCTTCAACCTAGTGCATTCATACGTAACTTGTCGTGTGCTTCCAGACAGGCTTACAATATTATTCAATTTGAATATTGATATGAAGTAACTCTAGGAATTCAACCAAGGAAGATATCACTAGAGAATCTTGAGATTTATTATGTAGAAATTAAGAATATCTGGGAGTACTGCAACAAACACAAGCACTATTCTAAGAATTTCATACATAGATGGCCTGAGTCATACAATAATCCTGATTGTATATAAACATATACATATATATATATATATATATATATATACAGGAATAGACACCTATCATGATTTAGCATATCCTAAGATTCTTTGCAGAATGAAAAAATACTAAAGTTCAATATATTCCGATACCCAGGTTAGAAACATATTTTTTTTTAAGATGTTAGCCTTGGCCAAAACCCACCATCTACACCTCTGATGCGTGTCGTAGGTGCAATCAAGTTAGTGATCTTATTTTCACTCAATTAAAGAATAATATAATGGAATTCAAGTTCATTCCCACCAGGAGTGAGGTGTTTCAGTTGTTTAAAGTGTTACAATGGGGGTTTTTGTTTTTGATTTTGAACAAAGTAAATAAGAAATTGATTTAAAGTAAAGTTCTAAGCAATGGAGAGAGATGTGATCGAGGAATCCTTCTTCGTTAGTAAACATTCATAAAGTTAATATATTCATCTACTCATTGTTAATCATAGATTATCACCAACCGTAGAATAACATCTAGATCGGTGTTATCCCCGAAGATCCTTATATCACTGGGTACGAAAAAATCATGCCTACCAGATTCTATTCGTCCTAACCACCTAGTAGTAGATCACTCAAGGTGTAATTTGATCTAATGCTTTATATTTTTTGAATTTTTAGGTTAATCCTAGCAGTTAGACTCTTAGATCAAGGTCCACTTACTAGTGTTGTTCATACACACAATTGCTCCACAGAATCCCTCTACAAGGTCTTATGTTCTCTATTTTTTTATGAGTTAATGGACTATTACTTATCTCACAACTCAATACTAGCAATAGATTAAATCAACAAATCATTTCAGTTGGCCACCTAAAAATCTATCAATCAATCATCAACATTCTTTATAGTATAAAAAAACAATAATCATATGAAGAACTCAAAATAGAATCATATATTAAATCAAATCATGTTTAAAACTTAGAATTCATCCTCAATCAATTAGGTTTTTAGCTACTCATGGATGTACAAGCATCCATGTTATGCATAAGGGTAAAGAATTCGTTACAATGGTGAAACCGCTCCAAACCCTAGCTTTTTCTCCTTGTGTTTTTGATCTCCTCCAAGACTTGTAAAAAGTTGTGTCAAAGGTTTATTCTTAGGGTTATGGAAATCTTCTTATATAGTCTTCATTATAGCTAGGTGTTAGATTCCTAATGGGACCATGATACCTTGATTTAGAAGTAAAAAACGTGTCTTAGAAGTGGCTACCTTTGAGTCATACTCGGTAGCATCAATCCTCCTATTTCTACCGATTGTTAGTGTCCAAAAACAAGAGTTTTCTGATGCCAAAATCATCCACTATCGGTAGTCACGACACCCTCCTTATCTACCGATTGTAATAGCTCAAAATATGAGTTTTCCTTTGTCCAAAACTTGGCATAATCGATAGATTTGATACCCATCATATCTACCGATTGTAAAACCCCTAAAACGGACTTTTTCTGAGTCTGAAAATACCTCGGTAGACACGATTTCCCTGTTATCTCCCGGTTGTAATATTGTGTGTTTCACTTTCTTCATTTCGGTTGTTTCGCTCATAACTTCCTCATACGAACTCGGAATAACCTTATTCTTTTTGTGTTGTCTTCGTATTTCATTTCTCTTCAAGATGCTGATAATAAATTCTGTATATGACTTGGTATTTGGTTCTTCTTTGATTTCCTTGTTCATTTCATGTCGCAATGAACTCTTTTCTTCTTGTTTGTCCTTGGGACACTTGAACATTTGTAGTACTTCACTTTTTAGCTCTTTTGTAGCCACTTTTACTCTTATTGGGATGATTCACCTAATAAAAACAAATAAAACAAAACATAAGTAATCAAAAGTAATACGCAAGACTTATAACAAATATTAGTATGGATTTGACACTAAAATCATGTAATATATGCACTTACCGAATTCCCCCACCTTAGCTTTTGCTAGTCCTCGAACAAACTACTATCTAAAATGAACTAACTAAAATAAAAAACTCCCTTTCGTCGAGGACACGGTTATACTTAGCATGTACAACAATCCTTAAACCCTAAGAGATATGAGAACATAGAGTTTTCTCCTTGTGTTGTTGATCTCCTCCAAGACTTGTAAAGTTGTGTCAAAGGTTTATTCTTAGGGTTATGGAAATCTTCTTATATAGTCTTCATCATAGCTAGGTGTTAGATTCCTAATGGGATCATGAAACCTTGATTTAGAAGTCAAAAACGTGTCTCAGAAGTGGCTCCCTTCGAGTCATACTCGGTAGCATCAATCCTCCCTTACAAGAGGTATACCCACAAAACCCACTCCAACTTCAAAGTCACAAGTGTCCAAAGAGATATGAGAACATAAAGTTTTTGCATACTAATAATAAGAAGTTAGAAATGCCAAAGAACATTATTCTCATGCTTAACCCTTGAGTTCGGAGAAAACCACCACATGAAAGAATCCAGGTTCGAGAATGACCGGATAAGCATTCTGCCTCACCAATAGGATTTTATAAATTTGACAATTAAAAGACACACTTTATGGTTTTCATGTGTGAAGGCAGGAGTGAAGATAGAATCCTGCACACGTTGAATAGTGGGAAGGAAAGGTAACCTTCCGAATTATATGAATATATTATCCCATAGAACGTGGGACGAAAAAGAACCCCTTTTGTTTTTCTAGTGACCTCTAATAAAGGAAATCAACCACTATGTGAGGATGGAAATGCTTACTTACTTTCTCACCTGATCGGTAATCAGCACCACTCTCACAACATCCAGTAGAAACGTCTACGGTCTTCAACTGTTGATGATGAACTCTTGAACTTCATATAACTTTGACAATTATAACTTTTTTTTCCTCGATTCCTTGTTGCTTGAAACTTCTTTATATATTTCTTCTTACCTACGTCCTTATTGAATGAATATAAAAACAAATATACACTAAAACAATATAAAACACTCTTTTTTTTCTCTTTTTTTTTTTTTCATTTTTTTCTTTTAGAACTCAAAATACAAACTGAAAAATAAAATGAAACTACTATGGCCGTGGGATAAGGACTTTACCACTTGATTCTTCACAACTTGTACTATCTCGATGTCATGAACTTCACTAACTCACATCTTTTGATTTCTTTCGCTTTTGTACGTAAGTCTTCAACATGTATATATAATTCTTCTTATTGTATTGTTGCTTCACTTGAATATGAAATTTGCTCTTTCTTGTAATGTTGCTTGTAAACCTTGAACGTCTTCAACTTCCCTTCAAATTTGAATCTCCGCTTGTTGATGATAATGGTGTTTCTATGGACCTTTTGTTGTCGAGAGAATGATGCCAACTGCAAACAAAACTACAAGATCGAGTTAGCAATTCTGATGGCACCCTCGTGATTGATAGTAATATCACTCAAGAGATCAAAAAGTAGTGCTAAAATTGGTGCGAAGTTAGGTAGCTCATCATTCTACCTAGATTTTACGCAGATGAAACACTCTAAACGGATAATTTAGACAGGTACAAAGAATTACATGTCTGGTGCCTCACTCATGGGTATTGAATGATCATCTCATCTAATACTGTATTCTCTACCGGAGGTTTAAGTCTATTTTTGTCAGCTCTAGCCTCTCAACAACTAACCACTCCAAATATAGTTCTCTAATATTTCTAAGTTCAATTATTTCAGTAAGAACTCCGTATGTAAACTTAGCTAGAAATATAGAAAACGACTCTAAATTCTCTAAAAGTTGAAGGTTTTCATGCAAATATGTACAAAAAGTTTAAAAATTCTACCTACAAAAGTGAATACTAAAAACTTTATATGCTTGATCACTCCCTCACACTTAAACTTTACATTGTCCTCAATGTAAATTGACTCCTCCAATAGAAAACCAAGATGCGAAATCCTAACATGATATGAAAAATGAAGAAAAATCAAAAGATAAAGATAGAAATAAAAAACCAATTGGTTTCCTCCCATGGAACGCTTGGTTTAAAGCCATCATTCCGACTCTCTACTAGCCCGTATTACTCCTCCAGAGGGAGCAAGTCTTGAAACTCAAGCACATCTACATCCACATAAGCGATGTTTTCGTAGTATGGCTTTAATCTATGGCCATTGACCTTGGAAATTGTCCCATCTCGGAGACTAGTAATCTCAACTGCACCATGAAAAAAAACATTAGTAACAACATAGGTCCAATCCAGTGGGATCTTAGCTTTCCAGGAAATAGTTCAAAACGAGAATAAAATAAAAGAACTTTTTGTCCCATAACAAAATTCTTTCGAGAAATCATATTATCATGGAAAAGCTTAGTCTTGTCCTTGTATATACGAGAACTCTCGTAAGCATCAGTATGTATCTCCTATAGCTCGGTAAGTTGCAATTTCCTTTGTTTCCTCGTTTTATCATACTCCATGTTGCACATATTTACCGCCCATGAAGCCTTATGTTCAAGTTCAACCGGGAATTAACAATCTTTGCCATAAAACAACCGATATGGAGACATACCAATCGGTGTATTTGTAAGCCATTCTATACGCCCATAATGCATCGTTAAGCCTCAAGCTCCAATCTTTCCGTGTAGTATTGACGGTTTTCTCTATGATGGATTTGATCTTACAATTTAAAATTTTAGCTTGTCCACTAGTTTGTGGGTGATAAGGCGTACCAATATTTTGTGTAACGTTGTACTTCTTGAGAAGAGTATGGAAAGATTTGCGAAAGTGTGAACCTCTGTCACTAATAACCACGCATGGTATTCCATGTCTAGTGAAAATATTTTCCTTTACAAACTCACAAACAACTTGAGAAACATTAGTAGGGGTGGCTTTAGCTTCCACCCATTTTGAAACATAATCCACAATAAAAAGTATATAAAACTTTCATAATAATTAACAAAAGGGCCCATAAAATCAATTCCCCACAAGGAGTAGCATTTAATTTTGAGCACCTGGATTTCCCATTAGTTGACATCTATCACAAGATTTGCAAAAAGCATATGCATCCTCAAATAGGGTGGGCCAATAAAATCCACTCTCAAGAAATTTGAGAGCTGGTACGATTAAAACAAAAATGGCCACCACAAGCATATGAATGACAAAAAGATAGAATGGATTGAAATTCAGAGTCAAGTACACACCCGCGGATTATATGATCAGGATAATATTTTCACAAGTAGGGATCATCCAAAACATAATGCTTGGCCATCTAATCTTAAGCTTCCACTTTTGAGAACTAGACATTGTACTAGGTACCTTCCTTGTAACATCCGCAATGACTCTCATTCAGGGATCCGTCATGACCTGGGATGAAGCTTCACCCTAAGCTTATGAATCTCACTTAGGATTGCATCAGGGTGTGGATTCATTGAACCCAAATTATAGTATTAAGGCCCTATTACGCGTGATGCATATTTGAGAATGCGTCACAAATCAAAAATGACCTTTAACCGGGGAAAGCACAAATGGCCTTGATGTGTATTCGCGAGATCATCGTAGTGCTAATGCACTACTATACCGTGATGCATGATTGAGAATCCATCATTGAACCCATGTTACCTATCAGAGAATGCATTATTATGCCGTGATGCATGATTGAGAATGTATCACAGAACTAACACGACGTATCTGAGAATGCATCATAGTGCTAATGCACTATTATGCCGTGATGCATGATTGAGAATGCATCAATGAACCAACAATGTATACCCGAGAATGCATCATAGTGCTAATACACTATTATGATGTGATGCATGATTGAGAATGCATCACTGAACCAATGTTGCGTATTCGCGAGAGCATCATAGTGCTAATGCACTATTATACCGTGATGCATGATTGAGAATGCATCACTGAACCAATGTTGCCTACCGGAGAATGGATTATAGTGCTAATGCACTATTATACGGTGATGCATGATTGAGAATGCATCAATGAACCCATGTGCATATCCGAGAATGTATTATAGTGCTAATGCACAATTATGCCGTGATGCATGATTGATAATGCATCACTGAACCAATGTTTCCTACCCAAGAATGCATCATAGTGCTCATGCATTATTATGCCGTGATGGATGATTGAGAAGGCATCACTGAACCAATGTTGCCTACCCGAGAATACATTATAGTGCTAATGCACTATTATGCCGTTATGCATGATTGAGAATGCATCAGTGAACCCATGTGCATATCCGAGAATGCATCATAGTGCTAATGCACTATTATGCCGTGATGCATGATTGAGAATGCATCACTGAGCCCATGTTGCATATCCGAAAATGCATTATAATGCTACTGCACTATTATGCTGTGATGTATGATTGAGAATACATCACTAAACAATTGTCGCGTATCCGCGATAACATCATAGTGTTAATGCACTATTATACCGTGATGCATGATTGAGAATGCATCACTGAAACAACGCTGCATACCCGAGAATGCATCATAGTGTTAATGCACTATTATGCTGTGATGCATGATTGAGAATGCATCACTGAACCAATGTTGCGTATTCACGAGAGCATCATAGTGTTAATACACTATTATGCCGTGATGCATGATTGAGAATGCACCACTGAACCACTGTTGCCTACCCAAGAATGCATCATACTCCTAATGCACTATTATGCCGTGATGCATGAGTGAGAATGAATCACTGAAACAATGTTGCCAACCCGAAAATGTATTATAGTATTAATATACTATGATGCCATGATGCATGATTGAGAAT
>JAJJMC010016780.1:3665887-3680366 GCA_023531435.1 Papaver californicum
TAATGCGACTACATAATTTTTCCTTCAATATAAAAAGGAAAAAGGTTGGGAGAGTAAGCCAATTGTTACGCAAAAAGAAGAGTTTGTGACTGCTAGGCCAGTTACCTTGTAATTTGTGTGGGATAATCAGGCCAAGCGTCTATGCTAAGAAAAATTGTAACTACTACGATAGTTACTTCGCTGATATTTGGACGTGCTCGAATGTACTATGAGTTTTCCAGGCCTTATTAGACTTTTTTACCATATTGTTGGTAACCCGGAAGACTGTCGTTGGAACGGTGGTAGGCAATGGGACTGATCATCCCACCCGTCGCTGGAACGGTGTGTGTTGTCATGCCTGTTATCTCCCACTTACGAGTGGCAACCCGGAAGACCATTATCTGTTATGGTAGGCTTGCATCAGACTGCTCTGGCAATTGATTTTGGTCCTCACATTACAAAGTAAAATATTGTTTGCGATATTCGATAACCTTTTCAACTGTTGTGAACTTTGGAGATTCTTAACTGTATGGTATCGGACGTCCACTTGAGATCTCGTGTTGAGTAAATCCTTTTGCATTCTTAAGCATGTGGTATGGGACACATGTTAAGGGATCCAAAATGATTTTCTTGGTAGAGTTGTAATTTTTTTTTTGATCCTCGAGCATACTGCATGGAACGTATGTTTAGAAGGTCTTAATCGGCGTTTACGACAACTATGGACCCTATTAGGATTCCGGGATATAAGGAATGGAACGCATATTCCGAAGTTTCTAATTTGTGTTCATTAACAAACATTAGACCCTTGCAGGATTCCTGTGCATCTTGGTATGAGACAAAGGTACGCAGGAAATCCAAACCGATGAAGCTTGTCCACAATAGTTTTAGAGTTAGGTTGAATTTCGGGGACGAAATTTTTTGAAGGTGGTAAGAATGTAACACTCGCAATTTTTGCATGACACTTACTCAGGGACGCGTCATTACCTGGGATGAAACTTCACCCTAAGCTTATAAAGCTCACTTAGGATTGCATCAAGGTGTATATGCCTTGACCCTGAATTATAGTATTAAGGCCCTACTACGCGTGATGTATAGTCGAGAATGCGTCACAAATCAAAAAAGACCTTTAAACGGGGAAGGCAAAAATGGACTTGATGCGTATTCGCGAGAGCATTATAGTGCTAATGCACTATTATGCCGTGATGCATGATTCCGAATGCATCACTGAACCCATGTTGCCTATAAGAGAATGCATTCTAGTGCTAATGCACTATTATGTCGTGATGCATGATTGAGAATGCATCACTGAACCAACGTTGTGTATCTGAGAATGCATCATAGTGCTAATGCACTATTATGCCGTGATGCATGATTGAGAATGCATCACTGAAACAACGCTGCATACCCGAGAATACATTATAGTGTTAGTGCACTATTATGCCGTGATCTATGATTGAGAATTCATCACTGAAACCATGTGCATATCCGAGAATGCATTATAGTGCTAATGCACTATTATACAGTGACGCATGATTTAGAATGCATCACTGAACCAATGTTGCCTACCCAAGTTTGCATCATAGTGCTAAGGCACTATTGTGCCGTGATGCATGATTGAGTATGAATAACTGAACCAATGTTACCTACTCGAGAATGCATTATAAAGCTAATGCACTATTATGTCGTGATACATGATTGAGAATGAATCACTGAACCAATGTGCATATCCGATAATGCATTATAGTGCTAATGCACCATTATGCCGTGATGCATGATTGAAAATGCATTACTGAACCAACGTCGCGTATCCGAGAATGCATTATAGTGCTAATGCACTATTATGTTGTGATGCATGATTTAGAATGCATCACTGAACCAATATCGCGTATCCGCGAGAGCATCATAGTGTTAATGCACTATTATGCCATGATGCATAATTAAGAATGCATCATTGAACCAACGCTGCATACCCGAGAATGCATCATAATGCTAATGCACTATTATGTTGTGATGCATGATTGAGAATGCATCACTGAACCAATATTGCGTATTCGCGAGAGCATCATAGTGCTAATGCACTATTATGCCGTGATGCATGATTGAGAATGCATCATTGAACCAATGTTGCCTACCCAGGGATGCATCATAGTGTTAATGCACTATTATAATGTGATGCATGATTGAGAATGCATCACTGAACCAATATTGCCTACCCGAGATTGCATTATAGTGCTAATGCACTATTATGCCATGATGCATGATTGAGAATGCATCACTGAACCCATGTGCATATCCAAGAATGCATAATAGTGCTAATGCATTATTTCTCCGTGATGCATGATTGAGAATGCATTACTGAACCAATGTTTCCTACCCAAGAATACATCATAGTGCTAATGGACTATTATGACGTGATGCTTGATTGAGAATGCATCACTGAACCAATGTTGCCTACCCAAGAATGCATTATAGTGCTAATGCACTATTATGCCGTGATGCATGATTGAGAATGCATTGTTGAACCAATGTTTCATACCCAAGAATGCATCATAATGCTAATGCACCATTATGCCGTGATGCATGATTGAGAATGCATCACTGAACCAACGCTACGTATCTAAGAATGCATCATAATGTTAATGCATAATTATACCATTGCATGATTGAGAATGCATCATTGAACCAATGTTGCCTACCCAGGGATGCATCATAGTTCTAATGCACTATTATGTCGTGATACATGATTAAGAATGCATCACTGAACCAATGTTGCCTATCCGAGAATGAATTATAGTTCTAATGCCATATTATACCGTTATGTATGAAAGAATGCATCACTGAACCCATGTGCATATCCGAGAATGCATTATAGTGCAAATGCACTATTATGCCCTGATGCATGATTGAGAAATGCATCACTGAACCAATGTTTCCTACCCAAGAATACATCATAGTGCTAATGGACTATTATGCTGTGATGCATGATTGAGAATGCATCACTGAACCAATGTTGCCTACCCGAGATTGCATTATAGTGCTAATGCACTATTATGCCGTGATGCATGATTGAGAATGCATTGCCGAACCAATGTTTCCTACCCAAGAATGCATCATAGTTCTAATGAACCATTATGCCGTGATGCATGATTGAGAATGCATTGATGAACCAACGCTACGTATCTAAGAATGCATCATAGTGTTAGTACACTATTATGCCATGATGCATGATTGAGAATGCATCATTGAACCAATATTGCCTACCTAGGGATGCATCATAGTGCTAATGCACTATTACGTCGTGATACATGATTGAGAATGCATCCCTGAACCAATATTGCCTACCCGAGAATGCATTATAGTGCTAATGCACTATTATTCCGTGATGCATGAAAGAATGCATCACTGAACCCATGTGCATATCCGAGAATGCATTATAGTTCTAATGCACCATTATGCCGTGATGCATGATAGAGAATGCATCACTGAACCAACGCTGCGTATCTGAGAATGTATCATAGTGCTAATGCACTATTATGCCATGATGCATGATTGAGAATGCATCATTGAACCAATGTTGCCTACTCATGGATGCATCATAGTGCTAGTGCACTATTATATCGTGATACATGATTGAGAATGCATCACTGAACCAATGTCGCCTACCCGAGAATGCATTATAGTGCTAATGCACTATTATTCCGTGATGCATGATTGAGAATGCATTGCTGAACCAATGTTTCCTACCCAAGAATGCATCATAGTGCTAATGCACCATTATGCCGTGATGCATGATTGAGAATGCATCACTGAACCAACGCTACGTATCTAAGAATGCATCTTAGTGTTAATGCACTATTATGCCATGATGCATGATTGAGAATGCATCATTGAACCAATGTTGCCTACCCAGGGATGCATCATAGTTCTAATGCACTATTATATCGTGATACATGATTGAGAATGCATCACTGAACTAATGTTGCCTATCCGAGAATGCATTATAGTGCTAATGCACTATTATACCGTGATGCATGAAAGAATGCATCACTTAACCCATGTGCATATCCGAGAATACATTATAGTGCTAATGCACTATTATGCCCTGATGCATGATTGAGAATGCATTGCTGAACCAATGTTTCCTACCCAAGAATGCATCATAGTGCTAATGCACCATTATGCCGTGATGCATGATTGAGAATGCATCACTGAACCAATGCTACGTATCTAAGAATGCATTATAGTGTAAATACATAATTATGCCATGATGCATGATTGAGAATGGATCATTGAACCAATATTGCCTACCTAGGGATGCATCATAGTGCTAATGCACTATTATGTCGTGATACATGATTGAGAATGCATCCCTGAACCAATGTTGCCTACCCGAGAATGCTTTATAGTACTAATGCACTATTATGCCGTGATGCATGAAAGAATACATCACAAAACCCATGTGCATATCCGATAATCTGTTATAGTGCTAATGCACCATTATGTCGTGATGCATGATTGAGAATGCATCACTGAACCAACGCTGCGTATCTGAGAATGTATCATAGTGCTAATGCACTATTATGCCATGATCCATGATTGAGAATGCATCATTGAACCAATGTAGCCTACCCAGGGATGCATCATAGTGCTAATGCACTATTATGCCGTGATACATGATTGAGAATGCATCACTGAACCAATGTTGCCTACCCGAGAATGCATTATAGTGCTAATGCACTATTATTCTATGATGCATGATTGAGAATGCATCATTGAACCAATGTTGCCTACCCAGGGATGCATCATTGTGCTAATGCACTATTATACCGTGATACATGATTGAGAATGCATCACTGAACCAATGTTGCCTACCCGAGAATGCATTATAGTGCTAATGCACTATTATTCCATGATGCATGATTGAGAATGCATCATTGAACCAATATCGCATATTCGTGAGATTATCATAGTGCTAATGCACTATTATGCCGTGATGCATGATTGATAATGCATTATTGAACCAATGTCGGGTATTCACGAGAGCATCATAGTGCTAATGCATTATTATGCCGTGATGCATGATTGAGAATGCTTCAGTGAACCCATGTGCATATCCGAGAATGCATTATAGTGCTAATGCATTATTATACCGTGATGCATGTACGGGGAGGCATCACTAGAAAGTGCAGTAGATGAACGTCATATATCCTCCTTATATCCCCTTGTATAAATGCAAATAAAGCATATAAAGGGAGGAGGTGTTTGTTGGAAATCGATGATGCTTAGCTTGGCTTAGCAGAAATCGGATTTGCCTAGAGGCGCCAACCAATTAGCGGATTTTCCTAGAGGCGCCAACCAGTTGGCGTTTTTTCCTTGAGGCGCCAACCATTTAGCGTTTTTCCCTAAAGTGCAGTCGATGGATGTCACTTCCATTTCTTTTATTTATTTGTAAAAATGCGAATAAAACATATATAGGGAGGGAGCTTTGCTTGAACGTGCATGAACGATAATGCACATATATATACGATGTGGCCTATACGTTTGAGCATACTTTATGCATAAGCATGATGCATGATTGTGAATGCATCATTAAACCCATGTGCATATCTGAGAATGCATTATAGTGTTAATGCACTATTATGCCGTGATGCATGATTGAGAATGCTTCACTGGACCAATGTTGTCTACCTGAGAATTCATTATAGTGCTAATGCATTATTATGCCGTGATACATGATGGAAAATGCATGACTCAACCCATGTGCATCTCCGAGAATGCCTCATAATGCTAATACATGATTGCAATTACATCACTGAACCAATGTTGCGTATTCGCAAGAGCATCATAGTGCTAAAGCACTATATGCCGTGATGCATGATTTAGAATGCATCATTGAACCAACGTTGCATACCCGAGAATGCATTATAGTGCTAATGCACTATGATGCCGTGATGGATGATTGAGAGTGCATAACTGACCCTATGTGGAGTATCCGAGAATGCATTATAGTATTAATGCACTATTATTCCGTGATGCATGATTGAGAATGCATCATTGAACCAATGTCGCGTATTCGCGAGAGCATCATAGTTCTAATGAACTACTATGCCGTGATGCATGATTGAGAATGCATTACTGAACCAATGTTGCGTATCCGAGGATGCATTATAGTGCTAATGCACTATTATACCGTGATGCAAGCCCGAGAATGCATCACTAGAAAGTGCAGTAGATGAACGTCATATATCCTCCTTATATCTACTTGTATAAATGCAAATAAAGCATATAAAGGGAGTAGGTGTTGGTTGGAAATCGATGATGTTTAGATTGACTTAGCAGAAAGCGGATTTTCCTAGAGGCGCCAACCAGTTAGCGGATTTTCCTAGAGGCGCCAACCAGTTGGCGTTTTTGCCTTGAGGCGCCAACCAGTTGGCGTTTTTTCCTAAAGTGCAGTCAATGGATGTCAGTTCCATTTCTTTTATTTATTTGTAAATATGTGATTTTTTTTGGATAAGTCCCATTATATTAAAGAAAAAGGCAAAAAATCGGCTACAGAAAGATAGAAATAATAGGCTCCTAAGAAATAAAGAGCGCAAGAAAACTACTTATCCGGCCTCACAAGACGCTATAGAACTCAAAATACAGCCTATCGTGATCTACGAAGCTTTCTTCACTTGGCTTTGGCAAGAAATCCTCAATTCTGGCCTTGGAAAGTCGATGAATGACCACTCCCTTACATATACTTATTTGTAGAAATGTAAGTATTGTATATATAGGGAGGGGACGTTGGATGAAAAGTGAAAGCTATGCGTAGCTAGGCTTTGCCGAGAATGCCGTTGACGCTTAACAAAAGCGGCTTCATTTTCGGCTATGAAAGTGATGCATACGCTAAATAACTCAAAATACACGCACATCGTGATCAAATGTAGCTTGCTTCGCTTGCTTTGGCAAGAAATCTTCAATTGTGGCTTTGGGCAGTCGATGAATGACCACTCCCTTACAAATACTTATTTGTTGAAATGAAAGTATTGTATATATAGGGAGGGGACGTTGGATGAAAAATGAATGCTTCACTTGTCTAGGCTGTGACGCAAAACTAACTAAGGAAGCTTCATTTTCGGCTTCAAATGTAGCTTGCTTCACTTGGCTTTGGAAAAAAAACTTCAAATATGGCTTTGGCAGTCGATGAATGATCTTACAAATATCTATTTGCAGGAATGGGAATATTATATATATAAGGAGGGATCGTTGTATGAAATATGAAATCTTCACAAGGCTCGGCTTGACCCTTACCCGATGACGCATGGAAGAAATAGCGCCACTAGCTAACTGAAACGATAATACATCTTGTTTGGAACTTCAACTAGATTAAGGAAGCTTGGACTACCCACATAGGTCTCTCTTTCCACACATTTCAAAAGACAGCCCCGCTTTGCCATATTGTCCGCTGCAAAATAAATCTTTCAATAAGCATGATCAAATCGCACCATAAAATACCTTGCCTTGGATGCTAACCAACTATTCCGCATGAACCATGGCACCGCATCCCATGTGAAAGCCATAATTGCACTAATTGAGTCGGACCTGATTAGAACACACGTTTAATTCCATTGCTCGGCCCACTCTAGTCCATAAAGAATCGCAGGTAGCTCAGCTATATAGTTGGATGCAAATCCAAACCTAACCGAAATAGCTCCAATAACACCTCCGATATTATCTCTGTCCACTACTCCCGCCTCGGCTGGTCCCGGATTCCCCAACGAGGCCCCATCACGGCATATAAGGATTTCCCCTAAATCTGGAGGCCTCCAAGCACAACTAATTGGAACTGCGAACTTGACGAAACGAAAAGCTACTTTGAAATACCTTAGAATGCGCAAGTCATAACAAGTATTGTGCATGTGTCCCTTCATGCGCATAGAATTCTCGTTAATGTGTTGATAAATTCGTATTTTGAACTGAGTGCAGTTTATCTTCGCAAGTTATCTTATCAAGAGTAGCACAACAATCTCGTTAAACCTGCTAGTTATCTTATCAAGAGTAGCACAACAATCAATATTGATTACCTTTCAGGCTTGAACAGCAAGTGCAGGATGACTAATTGTTCTCCAAATAATGTTTGCTTCTCGTCTAATAGGACGGACAGTTCTTATCAAATGTCTCGCAGAACGGACCGTGAAGTTACCCCTCTATTCCAAGACCCAAACTCTTCTATCAGGTTCATTACTTGGAATAGGAAAGCAAATCTACTCCATCTTCCAGCATTCTATCTGTAATGCTTAAAGGAATATTCCACGACCCATCGCTTATCAGGTGCGCTACCTTAGAGGAAAACTCATTCCTCTTTTCCTGTGGAATGCCCAAAGAGAGAGCTAAACTATTGCGACCACACCAATTATCAAAGAAAACTGAAGTTTGCTCACCATTACCGATCATGCATCGAGTGTTGGCTTCAACTTCATTATAAATCTATCTAATTCCTGGCATAATGGAGGACTTAAAGCCATAATCTATCAGTTCCCCATTGACCTTAAAGAACTTGGCACGTAAGAATGTCGCCCATTTCTTATCAGAATTCTTGATATTCCACCAAAGCTTCATCAACATTGCCTTGTTCATTACCTCCATCCTTGGGATAGCTAAACCCCTTTCACTCAAAGGGCAACAAAGGGTATCATAAGCTACCACCATTTTACGCCTCACTTTTGAATCTCCTTTCCAAATAAAATTATGTATAGCTCGTTCGCAATCTGCGATGGTCCTAAGAGGCCATTTATAAACTGCCATTGAATGAATAGCGAAGCTGGAGATAAACTGATCTTACAAGAACCAATCTAGCTTGAAATGAAAGTAAAGTACCGAGCTAACCAGCTAACTTGTCTATGATTTTCTCTACTACGGGCCGTACATGAGCATACCTGACCGAGACAGCCATAAGTTGAACCCCCAAATATCTATCAGGGAAGGTAGAAGGCTGAAAATTCCAAAATTTTGCAATGCGTCTCTTTCTTGCTTGTTTTCCTCCCCCAAAGTAAAACTTGCTCTTGGCTGTACTAACAGCCTGCCCCGAAACAACTTCATAATTTTCTAGTAAGTCTCTCAAGTTGCGCATACTCTTCATACTGGCCTTGCTAAAAATAAGGATGTCATCCGCAAAAAACATATGAGCTGGAGAAATTCCTTTCCGCTTAACCAGTTAAGACATCTTACCCTGCTCAAACATCTTGCTAATATTCCGACTCAAGACATCCTCAATAAGTACAAAAATTAAAGGGGATAAAGGATCACCTTGCCTCAAACCACGATTTATCTTGAAAAAACCCTCTGCATTTCCATTGATAAGAACTGAAATACACGCAGAACTAAGGATGTTACCTATCCAGGAACACCACCAATCTGAGAAGCCATAGAACTTGAAAACATAGTCGATAAACTGCCAACTTACGGTGGCGAATGCCTGAGTTATATCAAGTTTTAAGCCCACATTACCAAACTTCCTAGCCTCTATTTCATTGATCATTTCAGAGGCTAAGCTAATGTTTTCATGGATGTTTCTACCTTTCATAAATGCCACCTGCTCCTCAGAAATAAGCTTTTCAAGAACAACGCCAAGCCTACTAGCCATAACCTTAGTAATAATTTTAAAGAATAAGTTACTTAAGCCAATTGTCCTGAAATTCCTAAGCTTATCAGCGCCCTTTTCCTTTGGAAGTAAGACAATCAAGATAGAATTAATATCATTCAGAATGTATTTACGTTTCCAGCAAGTCTGAATTGAGAGTACCAGATCCATTGCAATGATGTCCCAGCATTTTTGATAGAAAATTCCGGAGAAACCATCCGGGCCTGGCGCCCTATCATCCCCTAGATCAAATACTGCCTTCTTAATCTCTTCCACTTCCGGAATTGCATCCATTGCGAGGTTTTCCGCAGCTGAAATTGACTCATGTTCATAGTTAAATATTGAGGTATCAATCACTGTTCCTGCACCATTAAACTTGTCCATATAGTATTGTAAGATATGATCGCGAATTTAAACTGGATCAGCCATCTGTGTACCTACATCAGAAACAAGGTTAGAAATAAAACAGTTGTTTCTTCCCCTTCTAATACTGTTATGGAAGAAGCTAGTGTTGTTTTCCCCATCCATTATCCAAGTATCTTCGCCTTCTGCTTTAGCATGATAGCCAAATCAAGCCTTGCCTTCTCAACCTCACTATTGGCATCCGTTAACACTTCAAATTTCCTAGAGTCTTGTGGATTCTCATCTGACTCCGCCTGAGCTATCTCCAACTTCAACTCAGCCTTCTTAATTCTAACGTGAACTTTGCCAAAGACATTTACATTCCACTCTTTCAGAATATGCTTTAATCTCTTAAGTTTACTACTGAATTTAAAAGCATCAGTTTCTCGAATGGGAGACATCCAACTGAGCTTAATCACCTCCATAAACCTATCATGATTGAATCATATTTTTTTAATTCTAAAGGGTGAACGAGATGGCATATGCGTTTCAAATGGAAAGCCAAATAGAGGATCATGATCCGAGACGTCCCTACTAAAAGCTACGTACCTCCAATTGCGAAAACGCATGAGACAAGCATCATTAGTGAAAGCCCTGTCCAGCCTCTCAACAATTCTGCCCAAGCCTGACCTTCTATTAGACCATGTCATCTTTCTACCGAAAACTTCAGCCTCAACAAGCTCATTATCGCTGACCCAATTGGAAAATTCTGAGATCACCGCGTCTTGGTGCTCTACCCCCTTTCTTTTCCTCAGTTCTTAGCACACAATTGAAATCTCCCATAACTAGCCACAGGATTGCGATATCACCAAGACTAATTGCAGGCCATAAACTCCTTCTCACTATTTGGAAAGAACTTGCATGTACAAAAGAGATAAAACTCCTTCCACATCAAGTGTTATCGATTATTTCCCGCTACTAATAACTTTAGGCCTACCAATACTATTTGGACATAGTATCCATATGTTACTCTTCTTCTTACCCTTTGAATTTTCTATAAAATCAAAGCTCATGTCTCGCAACCTTAAGCTTTTGATTACTCTCCTACTATAGTGCATAAGAGGCTCCGCAATGCACATAATATCCATCTTATTAACTCTAACTAACTTCTTTAACCTTGATTTAGCCTCCAATCTTGTTATACCAAGGATATTCTAGAAGAAGACACGCATTAAATAACTGTAGGTGAAGGTGTTAGGCCCTCCTTACCCTTCTTTATTAACATCTCATTAATTTCTTGCATATTATTGCGCAATGCCTCTACAGAATCTGGCTTAACCACCTATTCACCATCAGTTGCACAAGCAACCTTCTTTCCCTTGCTTTTCTTTACCTTCTTAGGAACCGAACACTCTCAGCCTTAGCTTCCAATGCCGCAGCCTTCAGTGCTTCTTGCTTCAATATTCTCCTGTTTTCATCCATGTCCACCTCATCATCCCATACTAACTTCCCAGCACTAGACTTAGGTGAAGCTCGATTGTCCACATCAATTTCAGAGTCAATCTCTTCAGATTTGTTATCATCATCAACATCAACAGCCGTATCTTTTGCCAAAACTGAGTACCTATTTTCCCCAGACACTGTTGCTTGCTTACCGCCCCTTCTAGGCTTGGAATTTCGCTTCTTACTTTGAGTAACAAAAGGTGTCTCCTTCCAGATTTCCTCTAATTCATCATCAACAACAATAAACTTACCCTTTATAACCCTAGCTTCCAATTCAGCTTTCAAATTTTCCGCCATCTCAGCATCAACCCTTATTTGAGAAGTCGTTGAAGCTTCAGGAATGTCAAAAGACTCAACATTCTTCTTCTCAGCAGTAATAATGGCTTGTGCATAATCCAACTTCTCTTGCATAGAACGAGCCCATTGAGAGGTAGCTCTTAGCTTTGCCTTCTCAGCCTTCTTAATATTAGCATCAAATGTGTTAATGTTCTCTTTCTCAACATCATATTTATGCCTCTCAGCACCTCCCAGTGATCTTGTAGGAAAAACAGAACCCTTCTCATTATCCTTACCAGTACCACTCTGAAACACAGTCTTCACATCTCCCTTCTCATCACCCTTACCAGCACCACTATGAATTCAGGAATATCATCAGTTTTACTGTCAGTACCGAACAACTTATCCTTCCCAAATTCAGGAATAACTTCAGTTTACCCTCAGTGTTGCTAAAATGCTTACCCCTCCCTATATTCTTTACTTCTTTACACTCAGCGAAAACATGGCCAATCATCTTACAATTCTTGCAATATTTCGGCTTTTTTGGAATCAAGATTGTTTGCAAGAAACTATAACCACCAACAGTTATTTGAATCTCTTTTGGAAGCTCCTCAGCAAAATCCACGTCCACAAGTACGCTTGCAAAATAACCATACTCCATACTTAGGGTTCTTGAATCGACAACAACAGGCGTACCCAAACCTGTACCAATTGACATCAAGATCTCTTCAGTCCAATATACAATAGGTAATCCAGGCAATTGAACCAAACTAATGCTCTTGAAGTTATTTGATTAATCGGATTAAAATTAACATCATAATCACGAACCCTTAATGCTTGATCCCCTACAAAAAAGATTGTTTGTTTGAGATTGTAGAAGAATTAGGATTTTTTAACACCTTACCAGGATCAGAATGGGGTTGTTCCGCCATACTTGACCAAAAAAAATGATCAAGAACAGAGAAAAAACCCTAGGAACAGAGAAGAAACCCTAGGTCGTGAAACCCTAGTCGCCTGCGAAAATTGCGGAGCTAAACAAGTGGTTTCTCGGAAAACTTTTTTCTTTTTTATTTGTAAAAATGCGAATAAAACATATATAGGGAGGGAGCTTTTCTTGAATGTGCATGAGCGATAATGCACATATATATGCGATGTGGCCTATATGTTGGAGCATACTTGATGCATAAGCATCAATATGCTTATAGCTTAAAGGATAAAGCTTGAATGCATGAGCGGTAATGCACAAATATATACGATGTGTCCTATACATTGGAGCATACTTGATATATAAGCATCAATATGCTTATAGCTTAAACGATAAAGCTTGAATGTACATGAGCGGTAATGCACATATATATATACGATGTGGCCTATACGTTGGAGCATACTTGATGCATAACCATCAATATGCTTATTGCTTAAACGATAAAGCTTGAATGTGCATGAGCGGTAATGCATATATATATATATATATATATATATATATATATATATATATATATATTGATATATATGCATCAATATGCTTATAGCTTAAACGATAAAGCTTGAATGTACATGAGCGGTAATGCACATATATATATACGATGTGGCCTATACGTTGGAGCATACTTGATGCATATGCATCAATATGCTTATAGCTTAAACGATAAAGCTTGAATTATGCGAAAGCATCATTTAATCGTGTTGCATACTCGAGAACGCATATTTGCATAGTAAATAGCGATAGTTATGCACAAGCTAGTGCATACCTTGTAAAAATCCTTCGGCATATACGGTCTAGGCTTTGCTTGGACTTTGGCCTTGCGATGAAGTGAGAATTGATGTTGGCTTTTCCTTAATAGGCTTAAGTTGCTTGTTCCTTTCGAATTGACACTATGGTGAACTACGGTCAGGCTTTATCCCTTCAAGGTACGGGTTGGGTACGTAGGAAGCCGCAATACAATGCATTAAGGTGCAGCACCTTATCGCTCATATCATCCAATTTAGAGGCGATTGCGACATTATGGTAACTCGTATCATCTGGCTTGGAAATGCTAAGTCAAGAGATGATTGTTACCACACTTGATGAGGTAGTTGCAATTCTATTCAATGGATTGTTCATACTTCCTAGCAACCGTTACGGTATGGAATGGCATGTGCCTAGATGTTGCACCATTGGAAAGAGAAGGACCAGTGCAGACTTCAGCACATGATCGAAGCAGAATTGGTGAATCGAAAAATAAGGCTTGAAATGGCCTAGGTGCTAGTCCAAGGCATGCCTTAGGTATGGACAATGATCGTAATTATGTGATGCTTGCCAAAGGCATTCACCATTGGATTTAATGGTCATGTTCCCTTTGTAGAATAAGGGTGAGTTGGAATGATATGGAAACTATGTTTTGAGTATCATGCTTGCAAAACATGCTTGGAAAGATAAATATTTCTGCATATGACTACGAGGAGTTAAGCTTTAAGGTCCGGTTACTATCTTTTAAGCCGCGCATCGGGGAGTTCTGGCCTGCCCACCGCATAGCGCCGGAGGTGGAATTTTCCGGTCCGTGACAAATGGTATCAGAGCAAGTTCTGTAAAAATACTAGGGACTGTGCGTTTTGGACTCGTCAGGTGAGTGTTTGTAATGCGACTACATAATTTTTCCCATGCATCACTGAACCCATGTACATATCCGAGAATGCATTATAGTTCTAATGCACCATTATGCCGTGATGTATGATTGAGAATGCATCACTGAACCAACGCTGCGTATCTGAGAAAGT
>JAJJMC010016780.1:3680376-3701731 GCA_023531435.1 Papaver californicum
AATGCATCACTGAACCAACGCTGCGTATCTGAGAAAGTATCATAGTGCTAATGCACTATTATGCCATGATGCATGATTTAGAATGCATCATTGAACCAATGTTGCCTACTCATGGATGCATCATAGTGCTAATGCACTATTATGTCGTGATACATGATTGAGAATGCATCACTGAACCAATGTCGCCTACCCGAGAATGTATTATAGTGCTGATGCACTATTATTCCGTGATGCATGATTGAGAAATGCATCACTGAACCAATGTTTCCTACCCAAGAATGCATCATACTGCTAATGCACCATTATGCCGTGATGCATGATTGAGAATGCATCACTGAACCAACGCTACGTATCTAAGAATGCATCATAGTGTTAATGCACTATTATGCCATGATGCATGATTGAGAATGCATCATTGAACCAATGTTGCCTACCCAGGGATGCATCATAGTTCTAATGCACTATTATATCGTGATACATGATTGAGAATGCATCACTGAACCACTGTTGCCTATCCGAGAATACATTATAGTGCTAATGCACTATTATACCGTGATGCATGAAAGAATGCATCACTGAACCCATGTGCATATCCGAGAATGCATTATAGTGCTAATGCACTATTATGCCCTGATGCATGATTGAGAAATGCATCACTGAACCAATGTTTCCTACCCAAGAATACATCATAGTGCTAATAGACTATTATGCCGTGATGCATGATTGAGAATGCATCACTGAACCAATGTTGCCTACCCGAGATTGCATTATAGTGCTAATGCACTATTATGCCATGATGCATGATCGAGAATGCATTGCTGAACCAATGTTTTCTACCCAAGAATGCATCATAGTTCTAATGAACCATTATACCGTGATGCATGATTGAGAATGCATCACTGAACCAACGCTACGTATCTAAGAATGCATCATAGTGCTAATACACTATTATGCCATGATGCATGATTGAGAATGGATCATTGAACCAATATTGCCTACCTAGGGATGCATCATAGTGCTAATGCACTATTATATCGTGATACATGATTGAGAATGCATCCCTGAACCAATGTTGCCTACCCGAGAATGCATTATAGTGCTAATGCACTATTATGCCGTGATGCATGAAAGAATGCATCACTGAACCCATGTGCATATCCGATAATGCATTATAGTGCTAATGCACCATTATGCCGTGATGCATGATTGAGAATGCATCACTGAACTAAAGCTGCGTATCTGAGAATGTATCATAGTGCTAATGCACTATTATTCCATGATGCATGATTGAGAATGCATCATTGAACCAATGTTGCCTACCCAGGGATGCATCATAGTGCTAATGCACTATTATGCCGTGATACATGATTGAGAATGCATCACTGAACCAATGTTGCCTACCCGAGAATGCATTATAGTGCTAATGCACTATTATTCCATGATGCATGATTGAGAATGCATCATTGAACCAATATTGCATATTCGTGAGATTATCATAGTGCTAATGCACTATTATGCCGTGATGCATGATTGAGAATGCATTATTGAACCAATTTCGGGTATTCGCGAGAGCATCGTAGTGCTAATGCATTATTATGCCGTGATGCATGATGTAGAATGCTTCAGTGAACCCATGTTCATATCCGAGAATGCATTATAGTGCTAATGCACTATTATACCGTGATGCATGTACGAGAATGCATCACTAGAAAGTGCAGTAGATGAACGTCATATATCCTCCTTATATCCCCTTGTATAAATGCATATAAAGCATATAAAGGGAGGAGGTGTTTGTTAGAAATCGATGATGCTTAGCTTGGCTTAGCAGAAATCGGTTTGGCCTAGAGGCGCCAACCAATTAGCGGATTTGCTTAGAGGCGCCAACCAGTTGGCGTTTTTTCCTTGAGGCGCCAACCATTTGGCGTTTTTCCCTAAAGTGCAGTCGATGGATGTCACTTCCATTTATTTTATTTATTTGTAAAAATACGAATAAAACATATATGGGGAGGGAGCTTTGCTTGAACGTGCATGAACGATAATGCACATATATATACGATGTGGCCTATACGTTTGAGCATACTTGATGCATAAGCATGATGCATGATTGTGAATGCATCATTAAACCCATGCGCATATCTGAGAAAGCATTATAGTGTTAATGCACTAATATGCCGTGATGCATGATTGAGAATGCATCACTGAACCAATGTTGTCTACCCGATAATTCATTATAGTGCTAATGCACTATTATGCCTTGATACATGATGGAGAATGCATGACTCAACCCATGTGCATCTCCGAGAATGCATCATAGTGCTAATGCATGATTGCAAATACATCACTGAACCAATGTTGCGTATTCGCAAGAGCATCATAGTGCTAAAGCACTATTATGCCGTGATGCATGATTGAGAATGCATCATTGAACCAACGTTGCATACCCGAGAATGCATTATAGTGCTAATGCACTATGATGCCGTGATGGATGATTGAGAGTCATAACTGACCCTATGTGGAGTATCCGAGAATGCATTATAGTGTTAATGCACTTTTATTCCGTGATGCATGATTGAGAATGCATCATTGAACCAATGTCGCGTATTCGCGAGAGCATCATAGTGCTAATTATTATGCCGTGATGCATGATTGAGAATGCATCACTGAACCAATGTTGCGTATCCGAGGATGCATTATAGTGCTAATGCACTATTATACCGTGATGCATGCCCGAGAATGCATCACTAGAAAGTGCAGTAGATGAACGTCATATATCCTCCTTATATCTACTTGTATAAATGCAAATAAAGCATATAAAGGGAGTAGGTGTTGGTTGGAAATCGATGATGCTTAGATTGACTTAGCAGAAAGCGGATTTTCCTAGAGGCGCCAACCAGTTAGCGGATTTTCCTAGAGGCGCCAACCAGTTGGCGTTTTTGCCTTGAGGCGCCAACCAGTTGGCGTTTTTCCTAAGGTGCAGTCGATGGATGTCAGTTCCATTTCTTTTATTTATTTATAAATATGTGATTTTTTTTTTGGATAAGTCCCATTATATTAAAGAAAAAAGCAAAAAATAGGCTACAGAAAGATAGAGCTAATAGGCTCCTAAGAAATAAAGAACGCAAGAAAACTACTTATCCGGCCTCACAAGACGCTATAGAACTCAAAATACACGCCTATCGTGATCTATGAAGCTTTCTTCACTTGGCTTTGGCAAGAAATCCTCAATTCTGGCCTTGGAAAGTCGATGAATGACCACTCCCTTACAAATACTTATTTGTAGAAATGTAAGTATTGTATATATAGGGAGGGGACGTTGGATGAAAAATGAAAGCTATGCGTAGCTAGGCTTTGCCGAGAATGCCGTTGACGCTTAATAAAAGAGGCTTCATTTTCGGCTATGAAAGTGATGCATACGCTAAATAACTCAAAATACACGCACATCGTGATCAAATGTAGCTTGCTTCGCTTGGCTTTGGCAAGAAATCTTCAATTGTGGCTTTGGGCAGTCGATGAATGACCACTCCCTTATAAATACTTGTTTGTTGAAATGAAAGTATTGTATATATAGGGAGGGGACGTTGGATGAAAAATGGATGCTTCACTTGTCTAGGCTGTGACGCAAAACTAACTAAGGAAGCTTCATTTTCGGCTTCAAATGTAGCTTGCTTCACTTGGCTTTGGAAAAAAAACTTCAAATATGGCTTTGGCAGTCGATGAATGACCACTCCTTTACAAATATCTATTTGCAGGAATGGGAATATTATATATATAAGGAGGGATCGTTGTATGAAATATGAAATCTTCACAAGGCTCGGCTTGACCCTTACCCGATGACGCATGGAAGAAATAGCGCCACTAGCTAACTGAAACGATAATACATCTTGTTTGGAACTTCAATTAGATTAAGGAAGCTTGGACTACCCACATAGGTCTCTCTTTCCCCACAATTCAAAAGACAGCCCCGCTTTGCCATATTGTCCGTTGCAAAATCAATCTCTCGATAAGCATGATCAAATCGCACCATAAAATACCTTGCCTTGGATGCTAACCAACTATTCCGCATGAACCATGGCACCGCATCCCATGTGAAAGCCATAATTGCACTAATTGAGTCGGACCTGATTAGAACACATGTTTAATTCCATTGCTAGGCCCACTCTAGTCCATAAAGAATCGCAGGTAGCTCAGCTATATAGTTGGATGCAAATCCAAACCCAACCGAAATAGCTCCAATAACACCTCCGATATTATCTCTGGCCACTACTCCCGCCTCGGCTGGTCCCGGATTCCCCAACGAGGCCCCATCACGGCATATAAGGATTTCCCCTAAATCCGGAGGCCTCCAAGCACAACCAATTGGAACTGCGAACTTGATGAAACGAAAAGCTACTTTGAAATACCTTAGAATGCGCAAGTCATAACAAGTATTGTGCATGTGTCCCTTCATGCGCATAGAATTCTCGTTAATGTGTTGATAAATTCGTATTTTGAACTGAGTGCAGTTTATCTTCGCCCCCTCAAACACCATCTTATTGCGGAGATTCCATAGTTCCGCACGCACGGCCAAGTTAGCCACAATCCATAAGTCCCTAACCATTCTACTCCTCCCTTTTGACACGGCATATGAAGTAACAAGGTCATAATCTGGGGCCATTTGAAATTTCAGCTAACCACTTCCATCCTCTCCTAGCGAAAGCGTAGCTCCAAGTAACATGAAACATTGATTCCTCTTCATCCTTGCAGAAAGAACATCTAGCACACATCGGAACATTAAACCTGCTAGTTATCTTATCAAGAGTAGCACAACAATAAATATTGATTACCTTTCAGGCTTGAGCAGCAAGTGCAGGATGACTAATTGTTCTCCAAATAATGTTTGCTTCTCGTCTAATAGGACGAACAGTTCTTATCAAATGTCTCGCAGAACGGACCGTGAAGTTACCCCTCTATTCCAAGACCCAAACTCTTCTATCAGGTTCATTACTTGGAATAGGTAGCGAAAGCAAATCTACTCCATCTTCCAGTATTCTATCTATAATGCTTAAAGGAATATTCCACGACCCATCGCTTATCAGGTGCGCTACCTTAGAGGAAAACTCATTCCTCTTTTCCTGTGGAATACCCAAAGAGAGAGCTAAACTATTGCGACCACACCAGTTATCAAAGAAAACTGAAGTTTGCTCACCATTATCTATCATGCATCGAGTGTTGGCTTCAACTTCATTATAAATCTATCTAATTCCTGGCATAATGGAGGACTTAAAGCCATAATCTATCAGTTCCCCATTGACCTTAAAGAACTTGGCACGTAAGAATGTCGCCCATTTCTTATCAAAATTCTTGATATTCCACCAAAGCTTCATCAACATTGCCTTGTTCATTACCTCCATCCTTGGGATAGCTAAACCCCCTTCACTCAAAGGGAAACAAAGGGTATCATAAGCTACCACCATTTTACGCCTCATTTTGAATGTCATTTCCAAATAAAATTATGTATAGCTCGTTCGCAATCTGCGATGGTCCTAAGAGGCCATTTATAAACTGCCATTGAATGAATAGCGAAGCTGGAGATAACTGATCTTACAAGAACCAATCTAGCTTGAAATGAAAGTAAAGTACCGAGCTAACCAGCTAACTTGTCTATGATTTTCTCTACTACGGGCCGTACATGAGCATACCTGACCGAGACAGCCATAAGTTGAACCCCCAAATATCTATCAGGGAAGGTAGAAGGCTGAAAATTCCAAAATTTTGCAATGCGTCTCTTTCTTGCTTGTTTTCCTCCCCCAAAGTAAAACTTGCTCTTGGCTGTACTAACAGCCTGCCCCGAAACAACTTCATAATTTTCTAGTAAGTCTCTCAAGTTGCGCATACTCTTCATACTGGCCTTGCTAAAAATAAGGATGTCATCCGTAAAAACATATGAGCTGGAGAAATTCCTTCCCGCTTAACCATGTAAGACATCTTACCCTGCTCAAACATCTTGCTAATATTCCGACTCAAGACATCCTCAATAAGTACAAAAATTAAAGGGGATAAAGGATCACCTTGCCTCAAACCACGATTTATCTTGAAAAAACCCTTCTGGATTTCCATTGATAAGAACTGAAATACACGCAGAACTAAGGATGTTACCTATCCAAGAACACCACCAATCTGAGAAGCCATAGAACTTGAAAACATAGTCGATAAACTGCCAACTTACGGTGGCGAATGCCTGAGTTATATCAAGTTTTAAGCCCACATTACCAAACTTCCTATCCGCCTCTATTTCATTGATCATTTCAGAGGCTAAGCTAATGTTTTCATGGATGTTTCTACCTTTCATAAATACCACCTGCTCCTCAGAAATAAGCTTTTCAAGAACAACGCCAAGCCTACTAGCCATAATCTTAGTAATAATTTTAAAGAATAAGTTACTTAAGCCAATTGGCCTGAAATGTGCATGAGCGATAATGCACATATATATGCAATGTGGCCTATATGTTGGAGCATACTTGATGCATAAGCATCAATATGCTTATAGCTTAAACGATAAAGCTTGAATGCATGAGCGGTAATGCACATATATATACGATGTGGCCTATACATTGGAGCATACTTGATATATAAGCATCAATATGCTTATAGCTTAAACGATAAAGCTTGAATGTGCATGAGCGGTAATGCACATATATATATATACGATGTGGCCTATACGTTGGAGCATAGTTGATGCATAACCATCAATATGCTTATTTCTTAAACGATAAAGCTTGAATGTGCATGAGCGGTAATGTATATATATATATATACGATGTGGCCTATACCTTTGATCATACTTGATGCATAAGCATCAATATGCTTATAGCTTAAACGATAAAGCTTG
Organism: Papaver californicum; assembly: GCA_023531435.1. Lineage (NCBI taxonomy): Eukaryota > Viridiplantae > Streptophyta > Magnoliopsida > Ranunculales > Papaveraceae > Papaver > Papaver californicum. The sequence continues at coordinate 3,687,245 of JAJJMC010016780.1, forward strand.
AATTATGCGAAAGCATCATTCAATCGTGTTGCATACTCGAGAACGTATATTTGCATAGTAAATAGCGATATTTATGCACAAGCTAGTGCATAGCTTGTAAAAGTCCTTCGGCATATACGGTCTAGGCTTTGCTTGGCTTTTAGCCTTGCGATGAAGTGAGAATTGATGTTGGCTTTGCCTTAATAGGCTTAAGTTGCTTGTTCCTTTCGAATTGACACTATGATGAACTACGGTCAGGCTTTATCCCTTCAAGGTACGGGTTGGGTACGTAGGAAGCCGCAATGCAATGCATTAAGGTGCAGCACCTTATCGCTCATATCATCCAATTTAGAGGCGATTGCGACATTATGGTAACTCGTATCATCTGGCTTAGAAATGCTAAGTCAAGAGATGATTGTTACCACACTTGATGAGGTAGTTGCAATTCTATTCAATAGATTGTTCATACTTCCTAGCAACCGTTACGGCATGGAATGGCATGTGACTAGATGTTGCACCATTGGAAAGAGCAAGACCAGTGCAGACTTCAGCACATGATCGAAGCAGAATTGGTGAAGCGAAAAATTAGGCTTGAAATGGCCTAGGTGCTAGTCCAAGGCATGCGTCAGGTATGGACAATCATCGTAATTATGTGATGCTTTCCAAAGGCATTCACCATTGGATTTAATGGTCATGTTCCCTTTGTAGAATAAGGGTGAGTTGGAATGATATGGAAACTATGTTTTGAGTATCATGCTTGCAAAACATGCTTGGAAAGATAAATATTTCTGCATATGACTACGAGGAGTTAAGCTTTAAGGTCCGGTTACTATCTTTTAAGCCGCGCATCGGGGAGTTCTGGCCTGCCCACCGCATAGCGCCGGAGGTGGAATTTTCCGGTCCGTGATAAATGGTATCAGAGCAAGTTCTGTGAAAACACTAGGGACTGTGCGTTTTGGACTCGTCAAGTGAGTGTTTGTAATGCGACTACATAATTTTTCCTTCAAAAGAAAAAGGAAAAAGGTTGGAAGAGTAAGCCAATCGTTATGCAAAAAGAAAAGTTTGTGACTGCTAGGCCAGTTACCTTGTAAATTGGTGTGGGACAATCAGGCCAAGCGCCTGTGCTAAGAAAAATTGTAACTACTACGATAGTTACTTCGCTGATATTTGGACGTGCTCGAGTGTACTATGAGTTTGCCAGGCCTTATTAGACTAATTTACCATATCGTAGGTAACCCGGAAGACAGTAGTTGAAACGGTGGTAGGCAATGGGGTTAATCATCCCCACCCGTCGCTGGAACGGTGTGTGTTGTCATGCCTGCTAGATCCCACTTACGAGTGGCAACCCGAAAGACCATTATCTGTTATGGTAGGCTTGTATCAGACTGCTCTGGCAATTGAGTTTGGTCCTCATAGTACAAAGTAAAATATTATTTGCCATATTCGATAACCTTTTCAACTGTTGTGAACTTTGGAGATTCTTAAGTGTATGGTATGGGACGTCCACTTGAGATCTCGTGTTGAGTAAATCCTTTTGCATTCTTAAGCATATGGTATGGGACACATGTTTAGGGATCCAAATTGATTTTCTTGGTAGAGTTGTAAAACCTTTTCTGATCCCCGAGCATAATGTATGGGACCTATGTTTGGAAGGTCTTAATTGGCGTTTACGAAAACTGTGGACCCAATTAGGATTCCGGGATATACGAAATGGAATGCATATTCCGAAGGTTCTAATTTGTGTTTATTAACAAACATTAGACCCTTGCAGGATTCCTGTATATCTTGGTATGAGACAGAGATGCGCAGGAAATCCCAATCGATGAAGCTTGTCCACAATAGTTTTACAATTGAGTTGAATTTCGGGGACAAATTTTTTTGAAGGTGGTAAGAATATAACACCCGTAGTTTTTGCATGACGCTTATTCAGGGACGCGTCATGACCTGGGATGAAGCTTCACCCTAAGCTTATAATGCTTTCTTAAGATTGCATCAAGGTGTTGATGCCTTGACCCCAAATTATAGTATTAAGGCCCTATTACGCGTGATGCATATTCGAGAATGTGTCACAAATAAAAAATGAGCTTTAACCGGGTAAGGCACAAATGTCCTTGATGCGTATTCGCGAGAGCATCATAGTGCTAATGCACTATTATGCCGTGATGCATTATTGATAATACATCACTGAACCCATGTTGCCTATCAGATAATGCATTCTAGTGCTAATGCACTATTAAGTCGTGATGCAGAATGCATCACTGAACCAACGCTACGTATCTAAGAATGCATCATATTGTTAATGCACTATTATGCCATGATGCATGATTGAGAATGCATCACTAAACCAACGCTGCATACCCGAGAATGCATCATAGTGCTAATGCACTATTATTCTGTGATGCATGATTGAGAATGCATCACTGAACCAATGTTGTGTATTCGCGAGAGCATCATAGTGCTAATGCACTATTATGCCGTGATGCATGATTGAGAATGCATCACTGAACTAATGTTGCCTACCCGAGAATGTATTATAGTGCTAATGCACTATTATGCCGTGATGCATGATTGAGAATGCATCACTGAATAAGGTTGCCTACCCGAGAATGCATTATAGTACTAATGCAGTATTATTTCGTGATGCATGATTGAGAATGCATCATTGAACTAATGTTGCCTACCCGAGAATGCATTATAGTGCTAATGCACTATTATGCCGTGATGCATGATTGATAATGCATCACTTAACTAATGTTGCCTACCCGAGAATGCATTATAGTGCTAATGCACTATTATGCCGTGATGCATGATTGAGAATGCATCTCTGAACCAATGTTGCCTACCCAAGGATTCATCATAGTGTTAATGCACTATTATGCCAGGATGCATCATTGAGAATGCATCACTGAACCAATGTTGCCTACCCGAGAATGCATTATAGTGTTAGTGCACTAATATGTCGTGATGTATGATTGAGAATGCATCACTGAACCCATGTGCATATCCGAGAATGCAATAGAGTGCTAATGTACTATTATGCCGTGATGCATGATTGAGAATGCATCACTGAACCAATGTTTCCTACACAAGAATGCATCATAGCGCTAATGCACTATTATGCCGTGATGCATGATTGAGAATGCAACACTGAACCAATGTTGCCTACCCGAGAAAGCATTATAGTGCTAATGCAATATTATGCCGTGATGCATGATTGAGAATGCATCACTGAACCCATGTGCATATCCGAGAATGCATTATAGTGCTAAAGCACTATTATGCCGTGATGCATGATTGAGAATGCATCATTGAACCAATGTTTCCTACCCAAGAATGCATCATAGTGCTAATACATTATTATGCCATCATGTATGATTGAGAATGCATCACTGAACCAATGTTTCCTACCTGAGAATGCATTATAGTGTTAATGCACTATTATACCGTGAAGCATGATTGAGAATGTAACACTGAACCCATGTACATATCTAAGAATGCATCATAGTGCTAATGCACTATTATGCCGTGATCCATGATTGAGAATGCATCATTGAACCCCTGTTGCATATCCGAAAATGTATTATAGTGCTAATGTACTATTATGCTGTGAAACATGATTTAGAGTGCATCATTGAACCAATATCGCGTATCCGCGAGAGCATCATAGTGTTAATGCATTATTATTCCATGATGCATAATTGAGAATGCATCACTGAACCAACGCTGCGTACCCGAGAATGCATCATAGTACTAATGCACTATTATATTGTGATGCATGATTTAGAATGCATCACTGAACCAATGTTACGTATTCGCGGGAGTATCATATTGCTAATGTACTATTATACCGTGATGCATGATTGAGAATGCATCACTGAACCAGTGTTGCCTACCCAAGATTGCATCATAGTTGTAACACCCGCAATTTTCGCATGGCGCTTACTCATGGACGCGTCATGGCCTGGGTTGAAGCTTCATCTTAAGCTTATAAATCTTACCCAGATATGCATTGGGGCGTGGATGCCTTGACCTTGAATTATAGTGTTAAGGCCCTATTACGCGTGATGCGTTTTCGAGGAAGCATCATAGTGCTGAGGCACTATTATGCTGTGATGTATGACCCAATGCATCACCGAGCCGAAGTTGCACAAGTTGGAGCATCATAGTGCTAAGGAACTATTATGCCATGATGCATGACCCAATGTATCACTGAGCCGAAACTGCATAAGTTGGAGCACCATAATGCTAAGGCACTATTATGCTGTGATGCATAACCCAATGCATCACCGAGCCGAAGATGCATAAGTTGGAGCATCATAATGCTAAGTTACTATTATACCGTGATGCATGATCCAATGCATCACGAAGCCGAAGTTGCATAAGTTGGAGCATCATAGTGCAAATTGCACTATTATGTCGTGATGCATGGCCCAATGCATCACTGAGCCGAAGTTGCATAAGTTGGAACATCATAGTGCTACGACACTAGTATTCCGTGATGCATGACCAAATGCATCATCGAGCCAAAGTTGCATAAGTGAGAGCATCATAGTGCTAAGGCACTATTATGCCGTGATGCATGACCCAATGCATCACCGAGCCAATGTCGTTATTCGATAAATGCATCATAGTATTAAGGCATTATTATACCGTGATGCATGTTCCAATGCATCACTAAGCCGAAGTTGCATAAGTTGGAGCATCATAGTGCTAAGGCACTGTTATGCCGTGATGTATTATCAAGAATGCATCACCAAGCCAAGAATGCTCGGTTTTGGCAAGAAATCTTCATTTTCGGCCTTGCAGTCGATGGATGGCCCTTACCATTCTAATATTTATTTGTAGAAATGCAAATAAAACATATATATGGAGGGATCTTTGCTTGAATGTGCATGAGCGGTAATGCACATATGAATGCGATGTAGCCTATACGATGGAGCATACTTGATGCTCATCAGCGTGTTTAACTGTAGCTTACCCGAGAATGCTTCGCTTGGCTTGGCAAGAAATCTTCATTTGCGGCCTTGCAGTCGATGAATTACCCCTACCTTTCTAATATTTGTTGTTAGAAATACAAATAAAACATATATATGGAGGGAACTTTGTTGGAATGTGCATGAGCGGTAATGCACATATAGTTATGCGAAGTGGCCAATACGTTGGAGCATACTTGATGCATAAGCATCAATATACTTGTAGCTTAACCGATGAAGCTTGAATGTGCATGAGGGGTAATTCACATGTAGATATATGAAGTAGCCTATACGTTGGAGCATACTTGATGCATAAGCATCAATATGCTGGTAGCTTAGCTGATGAAGCTTGAATTATGCGAAAGCATCTTTCGATCGTGTTACGTACTTGATAATGCATATTTGCATAATAAATAGTGATAGTTATGCAGAAGCTAGTGCATACCTTGCGAAAGCCTTTTGGCCTACACGGACTAGGCTTTGCTTGGACTTTAGCCTTGCGATGAAGTTGGAATCGAAGTTGGATTTGCCTTAATAGGCTTAAGTTGCTTGTCCCTTTCGAATTGACCCTTTGATGAACTACGGTCATGTTTGATCCCATCAAGGTACGGGTTGGGTACGTAGGCATCCGCAATGCAATGTATTGAGGTGCAACACCTTGTCGCTCATATCATCTAATTTGGGAGATGATTGCGACATTATGGTAACTCATATCATATGACTCGGCAATGCTAAGCAAGAGATGATTGTTGCCACACTTGATGATGTAGTTGCAATTCCATTTGATGGATTGTTCATACTTCCTTGGAACCGTCGCGGCATGGAATGGCATGTGCATGGATGTTGCACTCTTGGAAAGAACAAGATAAGTGCAGGCTCCAGCGTATGGTCGAAGTAAAATTGATGAAGCGAAATCTTAGGCTTGAAATAGCCAAGGTGTTGGTCCAAGGCATGAGTTAGGCCTGTACAATAAAGCAAACTTATGTGATGCTTTCCAAAGGCATCACCATTAGCTTGTATAGCCTTCAACCCTTGGTATAATGAGGTTAAGTTGGAATGGTATGCTAGTCAAAGGCATTCACCATGGGCTTTAATGGCCTTGCACCCTTTGTAGGACAAGGGTGTGTTGGATCGATATGGAGACTACGGTTTGAGTACCATGCTTGCAAAGGATGTTTGGAAAGGCAAATATGCTGGAACGGTATAAACGTAGCTTGAACGATGTGGGAACTACGTTTCTAGTATAATGCTTACAAGGTAGGCTTGGAAAGCAAAAATTTACCTGCACTTTCCAGCGAGAAGTTGGGATTTAAGGTTCGGTCACACTCTTTAAAATCACGCATCGGGGAGTTCTGGCATGCCCAGTGCAGCGTGCCGGAGGCGGAATTTTTGGGTCCGTGACAAATGGTATCAGAGCAAGTTCCGAGAAAACACTAGGGACTGTGAGTTTTAGACTCGTCAGTGAGCATTTTGTATTATGACTACAAAATTTTCCTTCAAAAGAAATAGAAAGGTTGGAAGAGTAGGCCAACTGTTGTGTGAAAATAGAGTGGATAAATAAGGCCAAGTGCCTGTACAAAAGAAATTGTAACTCACTAGTTACTCCGCTAAGATTTGGACGCGCTCGAGTGTGATGTGAGTTTGCCAGGAAACCCGTTTGGAACGGTGGCTGGTATCCGACTACCCTTGGCACTGGGACTGATCACCCCCTCAACCGTGTGGCACGGTGTGTGTTGTCATATTGGCTAGCACCCACTGACGAGTGAAAGATCGTCCGGGACGATGTCTTGCATCCGACTGCACTGGCATTAGAATTTGGTCCTCACAGTACTATGCTAGAAACTATTTATAAACTTGCGATGACCCTTTTCAACCTATGTGAATTTTGGGAACTCTTAAGTGTATGGTATGGGACGTCCACTTAAGATCTCGTGTTGAGTAATTTATTTTGCATTCTAGAGCATGCGGTATGGACGTATGTTCGGAAGGTCTCAATCGGCATTTATGGCAATCGTAGGCCCTATTTGGATTCTGGGATATGCGGAATGGGACGCATATTCAGAAGGTTCTAATTTGTCCTCATTAACAAACATTGGACCCTTGCAAGATTTCTGTTTATCATGGAATGGGACATATGCATAGGAAATCCTAATCGATGAAGCTTGTCCACAAAAGTCTTTGAGTTAAATTTCGGGGAAGAAATTCTTTGAAGGTGGTAAGAATGTAACACCTGGGTTGAAGCTTCATCATAAGCTTATAAAGCTTACCCAGATATGCATTGGGGTGTGGATGCCTTGACCTTGAATTATAGTTGTTAAGGCCCTATTACGCGTGATGCGTATTCGAGGAAGCATCATAGTGCTAAGGCACTATTATGCCGTGATGCATGACCCAATGCGTCACCGAGCCGAAGTTGCATAAGTTGGAGCATCATAGTGCTAAGGCACTATTATGCCATGATGCATGACCCAATGCATCACCGAGCCGAAGTTGCATAAGTTGGAGCATCATAGTGCTAAGGCACTATTATGCCGTGATACATGACCCAATGCATCACCGAGCCGAAGATGCATAAGTTGGAGCATCATAATGCATGATTGAGAATGCATAACTGAACCAATGTTGCGTATTCGCGAGAGCATCATAGTGCTAATGCACTATTATGCCGTGATGCATGATTGAGAATGCATCACTGAACAATTGTTGCCTACTCAGGGATGCATGATAGTGCTAATGCACTATTATTCCGTGATACATGATTGATAATGCATCACTGAACCAATAATGCCTACCCGAGAATGCATTATAGTGCTAATGCACTATTTTACCGTGATGCATGAATGTATGCATCACTGAACGCATGTGCATATCCGAGAATGCATCATAGTGCTAATAAACTATTATGCCGTGATGCATGATTAAGAATGCATCACTGAACCCATGTTGCATATCCGACAATACATTATAGTGCTAATGGACTATATTGCTGTGATGCATGATTTAGAATGCGTCACTGAACAAACGTCGCGTATCCGTGAGAGCATCATAGTGCTAATGCACTATTATGCCGTGATGCGTGATTGAGAATGCATCACTGAACAACCGCTGGACACCCGAGAATGCATCATAGTGCTAATGCATTATTATGCTGTGATGCATGATTGAGAATACATCACTAAACCAATATTGAGTATTATAGGGAGTATCATAGTGCTAATGCACTATTATGTGGTGATGCATGATTGACAATGCATCACTGAACCAATGTTTCCTACCTAAGAATGCATCATATTGCTAATGCACTATTATGTCGTGATGCATGATTAAGAATACATCACTGATCCAATGTTGCGTATTCGCGAGAGCATCATAGTGCTAATACACTATTATACCGTGATGCATGATTGAGAATGCATCACTGAAGCAATGTTGCCTACCCGTGAATGTATTGTAGTGCTAATTTATTATTATGCCGTGATGCATGATTGAGAATGCATCATTGAACCCAAGTGTATATCCGGGAATGGCTTATAGTGTTAATGTACAAATATGTCGTGATGCATGAAAGAATGCATCACTAAACTAAGTTGTCTACCCGAGAATGCATTATAGTGCTAATGCAGTATTATGTCGTGATGCTTGATTGAGAATGCCTCACTGAACACATGTGCATATCCGAAAATGCATCATAGTGCTAATGCACTATTATGCCGTGATGCATGATTGAGAATACATCACTGAACCAATGTTGCATATTCGCGAGAGCATCATAGTGCTAATGTACTATTATGCCGTGATGCATGATTGAGAATGAATCGCTGAACCAACGCTACATACCCAAGAATGTAACATAGTGCTAAATCACTATGATACCGTGACGCATGATTGAGAATGCATCACTAACGCTATATGGAGTATCCAAGAATGCATTATAGTGCTAAACACTATTATGCCATGATGCATGATTGAAAATGCATCACTGAACCAATATTTCTTACCCCAGAATGCATTATAGTGCTAATGTACTATTATACCGTGATGCATGATTGAGAATGCATCACTGAACCAATGGTGCCTACCCAAGAATGCATCATTGTGCTAATTCACTATTATGTCGTGATGCAAGATTGAGAATGCATCACTGAACCAACATTGCCTACCCGAGAAAGGATTATAGTGCTAATGCACTATTATGCCGAAATGGATAATTGAGAATGCATCACAGAACCCATGTGCATATCCGAGAATGCATCATAGTGCTAATTGACAATTATGCCGTGATGCATGATTGAGAATGCATCACTGAACCCATGTAAATATCCAAGGATGCATCATAGTGCTAATGCACTATTATGCTGTGATGCATGATTGAGAATACATCACTGAACCAATGGTGCCTATCCGAGAATGCATCATAGTGCTAATGTACTATTATGCCGTGATGAATGGTTCAGAATGAATCAATGAACCAACGTTACATACCCGAGAATGCATCATAGTGCTTATGCACTATTATGTTGTGATGCATGATTGAGAAATACATCACTGAACCAATGTTGCGTATTCGCGAGAGCATCATAGTGCTAATGCACTATTCTGCTGTGATACATCATTGAGAATGCATCACTGAACCAATGTTGCCTACCCGAGAATGCATTATAGTATTATTGCACTATTATGACGTGATGTATGATTGAGAATGCATCACTGAACCCATGTGCATATCCGAAAATGCATTATAGTACTAATTCCTTATTATGCCGTGATGCATGATTGAGAATGCATCACTGAACCAATGTTGCCTACCCGAGAATGTATTATAGTGTTAAAACACTATTATGCCGTGATGCATGATTGAGAATGCATCACTGAAGCAATGTTTCCTACCCAAGAATGCATCATAGTGCTAATGCATTATTATGCCATCATGCATGATTGAAAATGCATCACTGAACCAATGTTTCCTACCCAAGAATTCATCATAGTATTCATGCACTATTATACCGTAAAGACTGATTGAGAATGCAACACTGAACCCAGGTGCATATCCGAGAATGCATCACAGTGCTAATGCACTATTATGCCGTGATGCATGATTGAGAATGCATCACTGAATCCCTATTGCATATCTGAGAATGTATTAGAGTGCTAATACACAATTATGCTATGACGCATGATTTAGAATGCATCACTGAACCGATTTCGCGTTTCCGCGAGAGCGTCATAGTGTTAATGCACTATTATGCCATGATGCATAATTGAGAATGCATCACTGAACCAACGCTGCATACCCGAGAATGCATCATAGTGCTAATGCACTATTATTCTATGATGTATGATTGAGAATGCATCAATGAACCAATGTTGCGTATTCGCGGGAGTATCATATTGCTAATGTACTATTATACCGTGATGCATGATTGAGAATGCATCATTGAACCAATGTTTCCTACCCAAGAATGCATTATAGTGCTAATGCACCATTATGCAGTGATGCATGATTGAAAATGCATCACTAAACCAACGCTGCGTATCTGAGAATGCATCATTGTGCTAATGCACTATTATGACGTGATACATGATTGAGAATGCATCACTGTACCAATGCTGCATACCCTAGAATACATCATAGTGCTAATGCACTATTATGATGTGATGCATGATTGAGAATGCACCACTTAACCAATGTTGCATATTCGCGAGAGCATTATAGTGCTAATGCACTATTATGCCATGATACATGATTGAGAATGCATTACTGAACCAATGTTGCCTACCCAGGGATGCATCATAGTGCTAATACACTATTATGTCATGATACATGATTGAGAATGCATCACTGAACCAATGTTTCCTAACCGAGAATGCTTTATAGTGCTAATGCACTATTATGCCGTGATGTATGATTGAGAATGCATCACTGAACCCATGTTGCATATCCGAGAACGCATAATAGTGCGTTAGCACTATTATGCTGTGATGTATGATTGAGAATACATCATTGAACCAATGTCGTGTATCAGCGAGAGCATCATATGGCTAATGCACTCTTATGTCGTGATGCATTGTTGAGAATGCATCACTGAACCCATGTGCATATCCGAGAATGCATTATAGTGTTAATGAACTATTATGCCGTGATGCATGATTGAGAATGCACCAGTGAACCCCTGTTTCATATCCGAGAATGCATTATAATTCTAATGCACTATTATGCTGTGATGCATGATTTAGAATGCGTCACCGAACCAATATCGCGTATCCGCGATAGCATCATAGTGTTAATGCACTATTATGCCATAATGTATAATTGAGAATGCACCACTGAACCAACGCTGCCTTCCCGAAAATGCATCACCGAACCAATGTTACGTATTCGCGGGAGTATCATATTGCTAATGTACTATTATACCGTGATGCATGATTAAGAATGCATCACTGAACCAATGGTGCTTACCCAAGAATGCATCATAGTGCTAATGCACTATTATGCCGTGATGCATGATTGAGAATGCATCACTGGACCAACGTTACCTACCCGAGAAAGGATTATAGTGCTAATGCAATATTATGCCGTGATGGATGATTGAGAATGCATCGCAGAACCCATGTACATATCCGAGAATGCATCATAGTGCTAATGCACTATTATGCCGTAATGCATGATTGAGATTGCATCATTGAACCAATGTTTCCTACCTAACAATGCATCATTGTGCTAATGCACTATTATGCCGTGACGCATGATTTAGAATGCATCACTGAACCAATGTTTCCTACCCGAGAATGCATTATAGTGCTAATGTACTATTACGCCGTGATGCATGATTGAGAATGCAGCACTGAACCCATGTGCATATCCGAGAATGCATCATAGTGCTAATGTACTATTTTGCCGTGAGGCATGATTGAGAATGCATCACTGAACCCATGTGCATATTCGAGAATGTATTATAGTGCTAATGCACTATTATGCTGTGATGCATGATTGAGAATGCATCACTGATCCTATGTTGCGTATTCGCGAGAGCCTCATAGTGCTAATGCACTATTATGCCGTGTTGCATCATTGAGAATGCATCACTGAACCAATGTTGCCTGCCCGAGAATGCATTATAGTGTTAGTGCACTATTATGCCGTGATGTATGATTGAGAATGCATCACTGAACCCATGTGCATATCCGAGAATGTATTTTAGTTCTTATGCATTATTATGTTGTGATGCATGATTGAGAATGCATCACTGAACCCATGTGCATATCCGAGAATGCAGTATAGTGCTAATGCACTATTATGCCGTGATGCATGATTGAGAATGCATCACTGAACCCCTGTTGCATATCCGAGAATGTATTATAGTGCTAATACACAATTATGTTGTGATGCATGATTTAGAATGCATCACTGAACCAATATCGTGTATCCACAAGAGCATCATAGTGTTAATGCACTATTATGCCATGATGCATAATTGAGAATACATCACTGAACCAATACTGCATACCCGAGAATGCATCATAGTGCTAATGCACTATTATTCTGTGATGCATGATTGAGAATGCATCACTGAACCAATATTTTGTATTTGTGGGAGTATCTTATTGCTAATGTACTATTATACCGTGATGCATGATTGAGAATGCATCACTGAACCAAAGGTGTCTACCCAAGAATGCATCATAGTGCTAATCCACTATTATGACGTGATGCATGATTGAGAATGCATCATTGAACCAACGTTGCCTACCCGAGAAAGGATTATAGTGCTAATGCACTATTATCCCGTGATGGATGATTAAGAATGCATCACAGAACCTATGTGCATATCCGAGAATGCATCATAGTTCTAATGCACTATTATGTCGTGATGCATGATTGAGAATGCCTCATTGAACCAATGTTTCCTACCTAACAATGCATCATAGTGCTAATGCACTATCATGCCGTGAGGCATGATTTAGAATGCATCATTAAACCAACGGTGCCTACCCAAGAATGCATTATAGTGCTAATGCACTATTATGCCGTGATGCATGATTGAGAATGCATCATTGAACCAAAGTTGCCTACCTAATGATGCATCATAGTGCTAATGCACTATTATGCCGTGATGCATGATTGAGAATACATCACTGAACCAATGTTTCCTACCCAAGAATGCATTATAGTGCTAATGCACTATTATGCCGTGATGCATGATTGAGAATGCATCACTGAACCCATGTGCATATCCGAGAATGCATCATACTGCTAATGCACTATTTTTTCGTGAGGCATGATTGAGAATGCATCACTCAACCCATGTGCATATTCGAGAATGTATTATAGTGTTAATGCACTATTATGCTGTGATGCATGATTGAGAATGCATCACTGAACCAATGTTGCGTATTCGCGAGAGCATCATAGTGCTAATGCACTATTATGCCGTGTTGCATCATTGAGAATGCATCACTGAACCAATGTTGCCTGCCCGAGAATGCATTATAGTGTTAGTGCACTATTATGCCGTGATGTATGATTAAGATTGCATCACTGAACCCATGTGCATATCCGAGAATGCATTTTAGTTCTAATGCACTATTATGTCGTGATGCATAATTGAGAATGCATCACTGAAGCAATGTTTCCTACCCAAGAATGCATCATAGTGCTAATGCATTATTATGGCATCATGCATGATTGAAAATGCATCACTGAGCCAATGTTTCCTACCCGAGAATGCATTATAGTGCTAATGCATTATTATGCCGTAAAGCATGATTGAGAATGAAACACTGAACCCATGTGCATATCCGATCATAGTGCTAATGCACTATTATGGCGTGATGCATGATTGAGAATGCATCACTGAACCCCTTTTGCATATCCGAGAATATATTATAGTGCTAATGCACAATTATGTTGTGATACATGATTTAGAATGCATCACTGAACCAATATCGCGTATCCGCGAGAGCATCATAGTGTTAATGCACTATTATGCCATGATGGATTATTGAGAATGCATCACTGAACCAACGTTGCATACCCGAGAATGCATCATAGTGCTAACGCACTATTATTCTATGATGAATGATTGAGAATGCATCACTGAACCAATGTTGCGTATTCGCGGGAGTATCATATTGCTAACATATTATTATACCGTGATGCATGATTGAGAATGCATCACTGAACCCATGTGCATATTCGAGAATGTATTATAGTGATAATGCACTATTATGCTGTGATGCATGATTGAGAATGCATCATTGAACCAATGTTGCGTATTCGCGAGAGCATCATAGTGCTAATGCACTATTTTGCCATGTTGCATCATTGAGAATGCATCACTAAACTAATGTTGCCTGCTCGAGAATGCATTATAGTGTTAGTGCACTACTATGCCGTGATGTATGATTGAGAATGCATCATTGAACCCATGTGCATATCCGAAAATGCATTATAGTGCTAATGCACTATTATGCCATGATGCAAGATTGAAAATGCCTCATTGAACCAATGTTTCCTACCTAACAATGCATCATAGTG
>JAJJMC010016780.1:3701741-3914216 GCA_023531435.1 Papaver californicum
TCGTGATGCATGATTGAGAATACATCACTGAACCAATGTTGCCTACCTGAGAATGCATTATAGTGCTAATGCACTATTATGTTGTGATGCATGATTGAGAATGCATCAATGAACCCATGTGCATATCCGAGAATGCATAATAGTGCTAATGCACTATTATGCCGTGATACTTGATTGAGAATGCATCACTGAAACAATATTTCCTACCCAAGAATGCATCATAGTGCTAACCCACTATTATATCGTGGTGCATGAATTAGATTGCATCACTTAACCAATGTTTCCTACCCGAGAATGCATTATAGTGCTAATGCATTATTATGCCGTGATACATGATTGAGAATGCATTACTGAACCCAGGTGCATATCCGAGAATGCATCATAGTGCTAATGCACTATTATGTTGTGATGCAAGATGAAGAATGCATCACTAAACCAATGTTTCCTACCCGAGAATGCATTATAGTGTTAATGCAATATTATGCCGTGATGCATGATTGAGAATGCATCAGTGAACCAAAGTTGCCTACCCAATGATGCATCATAGGGCTAATGAACTATTATGCCGTGATGCATGATTGAGAATACATCATTGAACCAATGTTGCCTAACCGAGAATGCATTATAGTGCTACTGCACTATTATGCCGTGATGCATGATTGAGAATGCATCACTGTAACAATGTTTCCTATCCAAGAATGCATCATAGTGCTAATCCACTATTATGCCGTGATGCATGATTGAGAATGCATCACTGAACCAATGTTTTCTACCCGAGAATGCATTACTGAACCCAAGTGCGTATCCCAGAATACATCATACTGCTAATGCACTATTTTGTGGTGATGCGGGATTGAAAACGCATCACTGAACCAATGTTTCCTACCCGAGAATGCATTATAGTACTAATGCAATATTATGCCGTGATGCATGACTGAGAATGCATCACTGAACCAAAGTTGCCTACCCAAGGATGCATCATAGTGCTAATGCACTATTATGTCGTGATGCATGATTGAGAATACATCACTGAACCAATGTTGCCTACCCGAGAATGCAATATAGTGCTAATGCACTATTATGTTGTGATGCATGATTGAGAATGCATCAATGAACCCATGTGCATATCCGAGAATGCATTATAGTGCTAATGCACTATTATGCCGTGATACTTGATTGAGAATGCATCACTGAAACAATATTTCCTACCCAAGAATGCATCATAGTGCTAATCCACTATTATATCGTGGTGCATGAATTAGAATGCATCACTGAACCAATGTTTCCTACCCGAGAATGCAATATAGTGCTAATGCATTATTATACCGTGATACATGATTGAGAATACATTACTGAACCCAGGTGCATATCCGAGAATGCATCATAGTGCTAATGCACTATTATATGGTGATGCATGATTAAGAATGCATCACTGAACCAATGTTTCCTACCCGAGAATGCATTATAGTGTTAATGCAATATTATGCCGTGATGCATGATTGAGAATGCATAGCTGAACCAAAGTTGCCAACCCAATGATACATCATAGTGCTATTGCACTATTATGCCGTGATTCATTATTGAGAGTGCATCACTGAAACAATGTTTCCTACCCAAGAATGCATCATAATATTAATGCACTATTATGTCGTGATGTATGATTAAAAATGCATCACTGAACCAATGTTTCCTACCCAAGAATACATTATAGTGCTAATGTACTATTATGCCGTGATGCATGATTGAGAATGCGTTAGTGAACCCATGTGCATATCCGAGAATGCATTATAGTGGTAATGCACTATTATGCTGTGATGCATGATTGAGAATGCATCACTGAACCAATATTGTGTATCCGCGACAGCATCATAGTGCTAATGCACTATTATGCCGTGATGCACGATTGAGAATGCATCACTAAACCAATGTTTCCTACCCGAGAATACATTATAGTACTAATGCAATATTATGCCGTGATGCATGATTGAGAATGCATCACTGAACCAAAGTTGCCTACCCAAGGATGCATCATAGTGCTAATGCACTATTATGCCTGATGCATGATTGAGAATATATCACTGAACCAATGTTGTCTAGGCGAGAATACATTATAGTGCTAATGCACTATTATGCCGTGTTGCATGATTGAGAAGGCATCACTGAACCCATGTGCATATCCGAGAGTGTATTATAGTGCTAATGCACTATTATGACGTGATGCATGATTGAGAATGCATCACTGACCCAAAGTTGACTACCCAAGGATGCATCATACTGCTAATGCACTATTATGCCGTGATGCATGATTGAGAATGCATCACTGAACTAATGTTGACTTCCCAAGGATGCATCATACTGCAAATGCACTATTATGTCTTGATGTATTATTGAGAATACATCACTAAACAATGTTGCCTACCCGAGAATGCATTATATTGCTAATGCACTATTATGTAGTAATGCATGATGGAGAACGCATCACTGAACCCATGTGCATATCCGAGAATGCATTATAATGCTAATGCACTATTATGCCGTGATACATGATTGGGAATACATCACTAAAACAATTTTCCTACCCAAGAATGCATCATAGTGTTAATGCACTATTTTACCGTGATGCATGATTGAGAATGCATCACTAAACCAATGTTTCCTACCCGAGAATGCATTATAGTGCTAATGCACTATTATACCGTGATGCATGATTGAAAATGCATTACTGAAGTTATGTGCATATCCGAGAATGCATCATAGTTCTAATGCAATATTATGTCGTGATACTTGATTGGGAATGAATCACTGAAACAATGTTTCCTACCCATGAATGCATCATAGTGCTGATGCACTATTTAGCCGTGATGCATGATTGAGAACGCATCACCGAACCAATGTTTCCTACCCGAGAATGTATTATAGTGCTAATGCGCTATTATGCTGTGATGCATGATTGAGAATGCATTACTGAACCCATGTGCATATCCAAGAATGCATCATAGTGCTAATACACTATTATGCCGTAATGTATGATTGAGAATGCATCACTGAACCCAAGTGCATATCCAAAAATGCATTATGGTGCTAATACACTATTATGTCGTGATGCATGATTGAAAATGCATCACTGAACCCATGTGCATATCCGAGAATGCATTATAGTTCTAATGCACTATTATGACGTGATGCATGATTGAGAATGCATCACTAAACCAACCCTGCATACCTAAGAATGCATCATAGTGC
The DNA here is from genome assembly GCA_023531435.1 of Papaver californicum. Classification (NCBI taxonomy): domain Eukaryota; kingdom Viridiplantae; phylum Streptophyta; class Magnoliopsida; order Ranunculales; family Papaveraceae; genus Papaver; species Papaver californicum. The sequence goes on from JAJJMC010016780.1 coordinate 3,704,985, forward strand.
TAATGCACAATTATGCGGTGATCCATGATTGAGATTCAGCACTGAACCAATGTTACGTATTCGCGAGAGCATCATAGTGCTAATGCACTATTATGTCGTGACGCATGATTGAGAATGCATCACTTAACCAATGTTGCCTACCCAGGGATGCATCATAGTGCATATGCATTATTATGTTGTGATACATGATTGAGAATGCATCACTAAACCAATGCTGCATATCCGAGAATGCATCATAGTACTAATGCACTATTATGCCGTGATGTATTATTGAGATTGCATCTGAACTAATGTTTCCTACCCAAGAATGCATCATAGTGCTAATGCACTATTATGCCGTGATGCATGATTGAGAATGCATCACTGAACCAATGTTGCCTACCCGAGAATGCATTATAGTGCTAATGTACTATTATGCCGTGATGCATGATTGAGAATGCATCACTGAACCCATGTGCATATCTGAGAATGCATTATAGTGCTAATGCACTCTTATGCCGTGATGCATGATTGAGAATGCATCACTGAACCAGTGTTTCCTACCCGAGAATGCATTATAGTGCTAATGCACTATTATGCCGTGAATCATGATTAAGAATGCATCACTGAACCAACGCTGCCTACCCAAGAATGCATCATAGTTCTAATGTACTATTATGTCGTGATGCAGGATTGAGAATGCATCACTGAATCAACGCTGGGTATTTGAGAATGCATCATATTGATAATGCACTTTTATATCGAGATGCATGATTGAGAATTCATCACTGAACCAACGCTGCATACTTGAGAATGCATTATAGTGGTGATGCACTATTATGTTGTGATGCATGATTGAGAATGCATCACTAAACCCATTTGCATATCCGAGAATGCGTTATAGTGCTAATGTATTATTATGTCGTGATGCATGATTGAGAATGCATCAGTGAACCAATGTTTCCTACCCGAGAATGCATTATAGTGCTAATGTATTATTGCGTGATGCATGATTGAAAATGCATCACTGAACCCATGTGCATACCTGAGAATGCATCATAGTGCTAATGCACTATTATTCGGTGATCCATGATTGAGAATCAGCACTGAACCAATGTTACGTATTCGCGAGAGCATCATAGTGCTAATGCACTATTATGTCGTGACGCATGATTGAGAATGCATCACTGAACCAATGTTGCCTACCCAGGGATGCATCATAGTGCTAATGCATTATTATGTTGTGATACATGATTGAGAATGCATCATTAAACCAATGTTGCCTACCCGAGAATGCATTATAGTGCTAATGCACTATTATGTTGTGATGCATGATTGAGAATACATCACTGAACCAATGTTTCCTAACCGAGAATACATTATAGTACTAATGCAGTATTATGTCGTGATGCATGATTGAGAATGCATCACTGAACCAATGCTGCATATCCGAGAATGCATCATAGTACTAATGCAGTATTATGCCGTTATGCATGATTGAGAATGCATCACTGAACCAATATCGCGTATCCGCGAGAGCATCATAGTGCTAATGCATTATTATGCCGTGATGCATGATTGAGAATGCATCACTGAACCCATGTGCATATCCGAGAATGTATAGTTCTAATACACTATTATGACGTGATGCATGATTGGGAATGCATCACTGAACCAACGCTACATACCTGAGAATGCATCATAGTTCTAATGCACTATTATGCCGTGATGCATGATTTAGAATGCATCACTGAACCCATGTGCATATCCGAGAAAGCATCATAGTGCTAATACACTATTATGCCGTTATGTATGATTGAGAATGCATCACTGAAACCACGATGTAAACCCGAGAATGCATTATAGTGCTAATGCACTATTATGCTGTGAAGCATGATTGAGAATGCATCATTGAACCCATGTGCATATCCGAGAATGCATTATAGTGCTAATGCACTATTATGCCGTGATGCATGATTGATAATGCAATACTGAACCAATATTGCCTACCCAAGAATGCATCATACTGCTAATGCACTATTATGCCGTGATGCATGATTGATAATGCATCAGTGAACCAATGTTTCCGACCCGAAAATGCATTATAGTGCTAATGCACTATTATGCTGTGATGCATGATTGAGATTGCATCATTGAACCTATGTGCATATCCGAGAATGCATTACTGAACCAATGTTGCCTACCCAGGGATGCATCATAGTGCTAATGCACTATTATGCCTTATACATGATTGAGAATGCTTCAGTAAACCAATGTTGCCTACCCGAGAATACATTATAGTGCTAATGCACTATTATGCCGTGATGCATGATTGAGAATACATTACTGAACCCATGTGCATATCTGAGAATGCATTATAGTGCTAATGTACTATTATGCCGTGATGCATAATTGAGAATGCATCACTTAACCAATATTGCCTACCCAAGAATGCATCATAGTGTTAATGCACTATTATGCCGTGATGCATGATTGATAATGCATCAGTGAACCAATGTTTCCTACTTGAGAATGCATTATAGTGCTAATGCACTATTATGATGTGATGCATGATTGATAATGCATCACTAAACCTATGTGCATATACGAGAATGCATTATAGTGTTAATGCGTTATTATGTCGTGATACTTGATTGAGAATGCATCATTGAAACAATGTTTCTTACCCAAGAATGCATTATAGTGCTAATTCACTATTATGTCGTGATGCATGAATGAGAATGCATCACTGAACCAATGTTTCCTACCCAAGAATGCATATATAGTCCTAATACATTATTATGCCGTGATGCATGATTGAGAATGCATTACTGCACCCATGTGCATATCCGAGAATGTATTATAGTGATAATGCACTATTATGTGGTGATGCATGATTGAGTATGCATCACTGAACCAATGTTGCCTACCCAAGAATGCATCATAATGCTAATACACTATTATATGGTGATGCATGATATAGAATGCATCACTAAACCCATTGTTGTATATCCGAGAATGCATTATTGTGCTAATGCACTATTATGCTGTGATGCATAATTGAGAATGCATCACTGAACCAATGTCACGTATCCGGTAGAGCATCATAGTTCTAATGCACTATTAAGCCATGATGCATGATTGAGAATGCATCACTGAACCAATGTCTCCTACCCGAGAATACATTATAGTACTAATGCAGTATTATGTCGTGATGCATGATTGAGAATGCATCACTGAACCAATGCTTCATATCCGAGAATGCATCATAGTACTAATGCAGTATGATGCCGTCATACATGATTGAGAATGCATCACTGAACCAATTACGCATATCCGCGAGAGCATCATAGTGCTAATGCACTATTATGCCTTGAGGCATGATTGAGAATGCATCACTGAACCCATGTGCATATCCGAGAATATATTATAGTTCTAATGCACTATTATGACGTGATGCATGATTGAGAATGCATCACTAAACCAACGATGCATACCTGAGAATGCATCATAGTGCAAATGCACTATTATGCCGTGATGCATGATTTAGAATGCATCACTGAACCCCTGTGCATATCCGAGAAAGCATCATAGTGCTAGTACACTATTTTTCCGTTATGTATGATTGAAAATACATCACTGAAAACACGATGTATACCCGATAATGCATCATAGTGCTAATGCACTATTATGCCGTGATGCATGATTGAGAATGCATCACTGAACCCATGTACATATATGAGAATGCATTATAGTGCTAATGCACTTTTATGCCGTGATGCATGATTGAGAATACATCACTGAACCAATGTTTCCTACCCGAGAATACATTATAGTGCTAATGCACTATTATGCTTTGATGCATGATTGATAATGCATCGCTAAACCTATGTGCATATCCGAGAATGCATTATAGTGTTAATGCATTATTATGCCTTGATACTTGATTGAGAATGCATCATTGAAACAATGTTTCTTACCCAAGAATGCATCATAGTGCTAATGCACTATTATGTCGTGATGCATGAATGAGAATGCATCACTGAACCAATGTTTCCTACCCGAGAATGCATCATAGTCCTAATACATTATTATGCCGTGATGCATGATTGAGAATGCATTACTGAACCCATGTGCATATCCGAGAATGTATTATAGTGCTAATGCACTATTATGTGGTGATGCATGATTGAGAATGCATTCACTAAACCAATGTTGCCTACCCAAGAATGCATCATAGTGCTAATGCACTATTATATGGTGATGCATGATTGAGAATGCATCACTGAACCCATGTTGTATATCCGAGAAAGCATTATTGTGCTAATGCACTATTATGATGTGATGCATGATTGAGAATGCATCATTGAACCAATGTCGCGTATCCCCGAGAGCATCATAGTTCTAATGCACTATTATGCCGTGTCGCATGATTGATAATGCATCAGTGAACCAATGTTTTCTACCCGAGAATGCATTATAGTGCTAATGCACTATTATGTCCTGATGCATGATTGAGAATGCATCACTGAACTAATATTGCCTACCCAAGAATGCATCATAGTGCTAATGCACTATTATGCCTTATACATGATTGAGAATGCTTCAGTAAACCAATGTTGCCTAGCCGAGAATACATTATAGTGCTAATGCACTATTATGCCGTGATGCATGATTGAGAATGCATCACTGAACCAATATTGCCTACTCAAGAATGCATCATAGTGCTAATGCACTATTATGCCGTGATGCATGATTGATAATGCATCAGTGAACCAATATTTCCTACCCGAGAATGCATTATAGTGCTAATGCATTATTAAGTCGTGATGCATAATTGAGAATGTATCATTGAACCCATGTGCATATCCGAGAATGCATTATAGTTCTAATGCACTAATATGTCGTGATGCATGATTGAGAATACATTAGTGGACCAATGTTGCCTACCCAAGAATGCATCATAGTGTTAATGCACTATTATGACGTGGTGCATGATTGAGAATGCCTCACTGAACCAATGTTTCCTACCCGAGAATGCATTATAGTTCTAATAAAATATTATGACGTGATGCATTATTAAGAATGCATCACTGAACCAAAGTTGCCTACCCAATGATGCATCATAGTGCTAATGCACTATCATGCCGTGATGCATGATTGAGAATACATAACTTAACCAATATTTTCTAACCGAGAATGCATTATAATGCTAATGCACTATTATGACATGATGCGTGATTGAGAATACATCACTGAACCCATGTGCATATCCGAAGAATATAATATAGTGCTAAGGCACTATTATGCCGTGATACATGATTGAGAATGCATCACTGAACCAATGTTGCCTACCCAAGAATGCATCATAATGCTAATGCACTATTATGCCGTGATGCATAATTGAGAATGCATCATTGAACCAATGATGACTACCCAAGGATGGATCATAGTGCTAATGCACTATTATGTCGGGATGCATGATTGTGAATACATTACTGAACCAATATTGTCTACCCAAGAATGCATCATAGTGCTAATACATTATTATGCCGTGATGCATGATTGAAAATGCATCACTGAACCAATGTTTCCTACCCGAGAATGCATTATAGTGCTAATGCACTATTATGCCGTGATGCATGATTGAAAATGCATCATTAAACCCATTTGCATATCCGAGAATGCATTATAGTTCTAATGCACTATTATGCCGTGATGCATGATTGAGAATACATCAGTGAACCAATGTTGCCTACCCAAGAATGCATCATAGTGTTAATGTACTATTATGCCGTGATGCATAATTGAGAATGCATCACTGAACCAATGTTTCCTACCCGAGAATACATTATAGTGCTAATGCAATATTATGCCGTGATGCATGATTGAGAATGCATCACTGAACCAAAGTTTCCTACCCAATGATGCATTATAGTGCTAATGCATTATTATGCCGTGATGCATGATTGAGAATACATCACTGAACCAATGTTTCCTAACCGAGAATGCATTATAGTCCTAATGCACTATTATGCCGTGATGCATGATTGAGAATGCATCACTGAACCCATGTGTATATCCGGGTAAATATTATAGTGCTAATGCACTATTATGCCGTGATGCATGATTGAGAATGCATCACTAAACCATTGTTGCCTACCCAAGAATGCATCATAGTGCTAATGCCTTATTATGCCGTGATGCACGATTGAGAATGCATCACTGAACCAATGTTGACTACCCAAGGATGCATCATAGTGCTAATGCACTATTATATCGTGATGCATGATTGAGAATACATCACTGAACCAATGTTGCCTACCCGAGAATGCATTATTGTGCTAATGCACTATTATACCGTGTTGCATGATTTAGAATACATCACTGAATAAATGTTGCCTACCCAAGAATGCATCATAGTGCTAATGCATTATTATGCTGTGATGCATGATTCAGAATGCATCACTGAAACCAATGGTGACTACCCAAGGATGCATCATAGTGCTAATTATTATGTCGTGATGCATGATTGAGAATACATTATTGAACCAATGTTGCCTACCCGAGAATGCATTATAGTTCTAATGCACTATTATGTTGTGATGCATGATTGATAATGCATCACTGAACCTATGTGCATATCCGAGAATGCATTATAGTGTTAATGCGTTATTATGCCGTGATACTTGATTGAGAATGCATCATTGAAATAATGTTTTCTATCCAAGAATCCATCATAAGTGATGGTGCACTATTATGTCGTAATGCATGATTGAGAATGCATCTCTGAACCAATATTTCCTACCCGAGAATGCATTATAGTGCTAATGCACTATTATGCCGTGATGCATGATTGAGAATGCATTACTGAACCCATGTGCATATCCGAAAATCCATTATAGTGCTAATGCAATATTATGCTCTGATGCATGATTGAAAATGCATCGCTGATCCAATGTCGCGTATCCGCTAGAGCATGATAGTGCTAATGTACTGTTATGCCGTGATGCATGATTGAGAATGCATCATTGAACCAATGTTTCCTACCCGATAATACATTATAGTACTAATGCAATATATGCCGTGATGCATGATTGAGAATGCATCACTTAACCAAAATTACCTACCCAAGGATGCATCATAGTGCTAATGCACTATTATGGCGTGATGCATAATTGAGAATGCATCACTGAACCAACGATGCATACCCGAGAATGCATCATAGTACTAATGCAGTATTTTACCGTCATGCATGATTGAGAATGCATCACTGAACTAATGTCGCGTATCCGCGAGAGCATCATAGTGCTAATGCACTATTATGCCGTGATGCATGATTGAGAATGCATCACTGAACCAATGTTGACTACCCAAGGATGCATCATAGTGCTAATGTCGTGATGCATGATTGAGAATACATCACTGAACCAATATTGCCTACCCAAGAATGCATCATAGGCTAATACACTATTATGCCGTGATGCATGATTGAGAATGCATCACTGAACCAATGTTTCCTACCCGAGAATACATTATAGTGTTAATGCACTATTATGCCATGATACATGATTGAGAATGCATCATTGAACCCATGTGCATATCCGAGAATGCATTATAGTTCTAATACACTATTATGCCGTGATGCATGATTGAGAATGCATCAGGGAACCAATGTTTCCTACCCATAAATGCATCATAGTGTTAATGCTCTATTATGCCGTGATGCATAATATAGAATGCATCACTGAACCAAAGTTTCCTACCCAATGATGCATCATAGTGCTAATGCACTATTATTCCGTGATGCATGATTGAAAATACATCACTGAACCAATGTTGCCTAACCGAGAATGCATTATAGTGCTAATGCGCTATTATGCCGTAATGCATGATTGAGAATGCATCACTGAACCCATGTGCATATTCGAGAATGTATTATTGTGTTAACGCACTATTATGCAGTGGTGCATAATTAAGAATGCATCACTGAACCAATGTTTCCTACCCGAGAATACATTATAGTGTTAATGCAATATTATGCCGTGATGCATGACTGAGAATGCATCACTTAAACAAAGTTTCCTACCCAATGATGCAACATAGTGCTAATGCACTATTATGCTGTGATGCATGATTGAGAATATATCACTAATGTTGCCTACCCAAGAATGCATTATAGTTCTAATGCACTATTATGTTGTGATGCTTGATTGATAATGCATCACTGAACCTATGTGCATATCCGAGAATGCATTATAGTGTTAATGCGTTATTATGTCGTGATACTTTATTGAGAATGCATCATTGAAACAATGTTTTGTACCCAAGAATACATCATAGTGATAATGCACTATTATGTCGTGATGCATGATTGAGAATGCATCACTGAACCAATGTTTCCTACCCGAGAATGTATTATAGTGCTAATGCACTAGTATGCCGTGATGCATGATTGAGAATGCATTACTGAACCCATGTGCATATCCGAAAATACATCATAGTGCTAATGCACTATTATGTGGTGATGCATGATTAAGAATGCATCACTGAACCCATATTGTATATCCGAAAATGCATTATAGTGCTAATGCACTATTATGATGTGATGCATGATTGAGAATGCATCACTGAACCAATGTCGCGTATCCGCGAGAGCATCATAGTGCTAATGCACTATTATGCCGTGATGCATGATTGAGAATGCATCACTGAACCAATATTTCCTACCCGAGAATACATTATAGTACTAATGCAATATTATTTCGTGATGCATGATTGAAAATGCATCACTGAACCAAAGTTACCTACCCAAGGATGCACCATAGTGCTAATGCACTATTATTCCGTGATGCATGATTAAGAATACATCACTGAACCAATGTTGCCTACTCGAGAAAACATTATAGTGCTAATGCACTATTATGCTGTGATGCATGATTGAGAATGCATCACTGAACCCATGTGCATATTTGAGAATGCACTATAGTGTTAATGCACTATTATGCCGTGCTGCATAATTGAGAATGCATCACTGAACCAACGTTGCATACCCGAGAATGCATCATAGTACTAATGTAGTATTATGCCGTCATGCATGATTGAGAATGCATCACTGAACCAATGTCACGTATCCGCGGGAGCATCATATTGCTAATGCACTATTATGCCGTGATGCATGATTGAGAATGCATCACTGAACCAATGTTGACTACCCAAGGATGCATCATAGTGCTAATGCACTATTATGTCGTGATGCATGATTGAGAATACATCACTGAACCAATATTTCCTACCCAAGAAAGCATCATAGTGTTAATGCACTATTTTTCCATGATGCATGATTGAGAATGCATTACTGAATCAATGTTTCCTGCCCGAGAATGCATTATAGTGCTAATGCACTATTATGCCGTGATGCATGATGGAGAATGCATCATTGAACCCATGTGCATATCCGAGAATGCATTATAGTTCTAATGCACTATTATGCTGTGATGCATGATAGAGAATGCATCAGTGAACCAATATTTCCTACCCAAGAATGCATCATAGTGTTATTGCACTATTATGCAGTGATGCATAATTGAGAATGCATCACTTAACCAATGTTTCCTACCCGAAAGTACATTATAGTGCTAATGCAATTTTATGTCGTGATGCATAATTGAGAATCCATCAGTGAACCAAAGTTTCCTACCCAATGATGCATCATAGTGCTAATGCACTATTATGTCGTGATGCATGATTGAGAATACATCACTGAATCAATGTTGCCTATGCATTATAGTGCTAATGCACTATTATACCGTGATGCATGATTGAGAATGCATCACTGAACCCATGTGCATATCCGAGAATGTATTATAGTGCTAATGCACTATTATGCCGTGATGCATGATTGAGAATGCATCACTGAATCAATGTTGACTACCCAAGGATGCATCATAGTGCTAATGCATTATTATGTTGTTATGGATGATTGAGAATACATCATTGAACCAATGTTGCCTAACCGAGAATGCATTATAGTGCTGATGTATTATTATGGTGTGATGAATGATTGATAATGCATCACTGAACCTATGTGCATATTCGAGATTGCATTATAGTGTTAATGCGTTATTATGCCGTGATACTTGATAGAGAATGCATCATTAAAACAATGTTTCCTACCCAAGAAAGCATCATAGTGCTCTGCACTATTATGTCGTGATGCATGATTGAGTATGCATCGCTGAACCAATGTTTCCTACCCGAGAGTGCATTATTGTGCTAATGCACTATTATGCCGTGATGCATGATTGAGAATGCATTACTGAACCCATGTGCATATCCGAGAATGCATAATAGTGCTAATGCACTATTACGTGGTGATGCATGATTGAGAATGCATCACTGAATCCATGTTGTATATCCGAAAATGTATTATAGTTCTAGTGCACTATCATGCTATGATGCATGATTGAGAATGCATCACTGAACCAATGTCGCGTATCCGCGTGAACATCATAGTGTTAATGCACTATTATATCGTGATGCATGATTGAGAATGCATCACTGAACCAATGTTTCCTACCCGATAGTACATTATAGTGCTAATGCACTATTTTGCCGTGATGCATGCCCGAGAATGCATCACTAGAAAGTGCAGTAGATGAATGCCATATATCCTCCTTATATCCACTTGTATAAATGCAAATAAAGCATATAAAGGGAGGAGGTGTTGGTTGGAAATTGATTATGCTTAGCTTGGCTTAGCAGAAAGCGTATTTGCCTAGAGACGCCAACCAGTTAGCGGATTTGCCTAGAAGAGCCAACCAGTTGGCATTTTTTCCTAAAGGCGCCAACTAGTTGGTGTTTTTTCCTTAAGTGCAGTCGATGGATGTCACTTCCTTTCTTTTATTTATTTGTAAAAATACAAATAAAATATATATAGGGAGGTAGCTTTGCTTGAATGTGCATGAGCGATATTGCACATATATATGCAATGTTGCCTATACGTTGGAGCATACTTGATGCATAAGCATCAACGTGCTCATAGCTTAAACGATAAAGCTTGAATATGCATTAGCGGTAATATACATATATATACGATGTGGCATATACATTGGAGAATACTTGATGCATAAGCATCAATATGCTTATAGCTTAAACGATAAAGCTTGAATATGCATACGCGGTAATGCACATATATATATATATATATATATATATGATATCGCATGTAGGTTGGAGCATACTTGATGCATAAGCATCAATATGTTTATAGCTTAAACGATAAAGCTTGAATGTGCATGGGCGGTAATGCACATATATATGTGTGATGTGGCCTATACGTTGGAGCATACTAATGCATAAACATCAATATGCTTATAGCTTAAACGATAAAGCTTGAATTATACGAAAGCATCATCCAATCGTGTTCCGTACTCGAGAACGCATATTTGCATAGTAAATAGCGATAGTTATGCACAAGCTAGTGCATACCTTGAGAAAGTCCTTCGGCCTATACGGTCTAGGATTTGCTTGGCATTTGGCCTTGCGATGAAGTGGGAATTGATGTTGTCTTTGCCTTAATAGGCTTAAGTTGTTTGTTCCTTTCTAATTGGCACTATGATGAACTACGGTCATGCTTGATCCATTCAAGGTACGGGTTGGGTACGTACGCATCCGAAATGCAATGCATTGAGGTGCATCACCTTGTCGCTCATATCATCTAATTTAGAGGCGATTGCAACATTATGGTAACTCGTATCATCTGGCTTTGGCAATGCTAAGTCAAGAGATGATCGTTGCCACACTTGATGAGTTAGTTGCAATTCCAATGGATTGTTCATACTTCCTAGCAACCGTTACGACATGGAATGGCATGTTCCTGGATGTTGCACCATTGGAAAAAGCAAGACCAGTGCAGACTTCAGCGCATGATCGAAGCATAATTGATGAAGCGAAAAATTAGGCTTGAAATGGCCTAGGTGCTAGTCCAAGGCATGAGTTAGGCCTTGAAAATGATCGTAATTATGTGATGCTTGCCAAAGGCATTCACCATTGGCTTTAATGGTCATGTGCCCTTTGTAGAATAAGGGTGAGTTGGAACGATATGGAAAGTATGTTTCGAGTATCATGCTTGCAAAACATGCTTGGAAAGACAACTATTTTTGCATATGACTGCGAGGAGTTAAGATTTAAGGTACAGTTACTATCTTTTAAGCCGCGCATCGGGGAGTTCTGGCCTGCCCAGCGCATAGCCCCTGAGGCGGAATTTTCCGATCCGTGACATTCCTCGTAACCAAGTAGTTCACTATATCAGCGTACCAAGGTGTTGAATCTTCTATCGAGAAAAGCTGTTCGTTCGGAAAACGATCATGTAAGGGAAGACCTTCTTTAGAAATAACAAGTCTACTAAGATGATCAGCAAATTATTCTAAACACCTTTCTTGTCTCTAATTTCTATGTCAAATTCTTGCAACAACAGAACCCACAGTATAAGTCGTGGCTTAGCTTCTTTTTTCTTTAGTAGGTACTTAAGTACTGTGTAATCAGAATAAACAACAGCCTTGGTACCCACCAAATAAGATCTGAATTTTTCTAGTGCAAAAACTATGGGAACAACTCTTTTTCCGTGGTAAAATCATCGTTTAGGGTCCTAGATGCATAGTAAATCACATGGGAAAATTTTTCCACCCTTTGACCCAAAAAGGCCCTAACTGCATAGTCACTCGCATCAAACATCAACTCGAATGGTAAACTCCAATCGGTGACTTGATAATAGGTGAAGTTGTCAACAACTCTTTTAGTCTGTCAAAAGCATCCTTGCACTCCTGGTCGAAGTTGATGGTAGCCTTTTTTTGCAACAATTTGCACATCAGCATTGAGATTTTAGAGAAATCTTTGATAAACCGCCTGTAAAAACCTGCATGACCAAGAAAATAGTGAATCTCCCTTACCGAAGTGGGGTATTGTAAGTTTCTTATTAAGTCTATCTTTGCTTTGTATACTTTGATCCCTTGAGAGAACACAATGTGACCAAGCACTATACCATGGTTTACCATAAAGTGACATTTCTCCCAATTTAGAACAAGGTTAGTGTCTATGCATATTTTAAGCACAAGTTCAAGATTTTATAAGCAAATATCAAATGAAGCGCCATAAACACTAAAATCATCCATAAATACCTCAATGATGCATTCCACGTAGTCAGAAAATATACTAACCATACATCTCTGAAAAGTAGCGGGCGCATTGCAAAGACCAAACGGTATCCGTCTATATGCAAACGTACTAAAAGGACAAGTAAAAGTATTATTATCTTGATCCTCCAGTGCAATAACAATCTGATTGTATCCCGAATAACCGTACAAAAGAAATAATAAGAATGTCCCGACAACCTCTCTAACATCTGATCGATAAAAGGCAAAGGAAAGTGATCCTTTCGGGTAGCAGAATAATCTTTCTGTAGTCTGTGCATACTCTCCATCCTGTTTGAACTCGTGTAGGAACAAGCTCGTCATCTTGATTTCTGACAACGGTAACACAAGACTTCTTTGGTACCACCTATACCGGACTAACCTATTTGCTGTCAGAAATTGGGTAAATCACCCCCACACTTAGCAATTTGAGGATTTGTTTCTTCACGACCTCCATCACTAGGGGGTTAAACCTACACTGAGCATCACGTACTTGCTTTGCATCATCTTCCATTAAGATTATATGCATGCACATGGATGGACTAATGCCTTTGATGTCAGCAATCGTCCAACCAATGGCCATTTTGTGCTCTTTCAGAACCCTAAGAAGACGTTCTTCTTGTATGGAAGTGAGGTTCTTTGCAATGATCACCAAAATCTCTTTTTTATCACCCAAGTAAGCATACTTTAAGTGATCGGTAAAAGGCCTCAATTCTAGTTTAGGTGCCTGCACAATAGAAGGTAAAGGAACCTCATCAGTTACGGGTAAAGAGATATAAGAGATATTACCCATTTTAGCTTCTTGTAATGTCGTCAAGGAACCACACATATCTACTAGATCTTTTTCTAAGTCAACCTCCAAGTTCGGCCATTAACGTCCAACTCAATGTTATTTCGAAACACAACTCCAAGTTCATCTTCATTGCTCAAATCAAGCATTTGTTGTGTTAACGAACCAATAATATCGATAGAGAAGGCATAGTGAACATCACTAGGATAACGCATGGCTTCAAATATGTTGAAGCGAATAATCTCCTTATCAAATTCTATACTGAGTGTACCACTATCAACATCAACCTTCGTCTTTGCAGTTTTTATAAACGGTCTCCCAAGTAATAACGAAGTAGATGAACTATTTTCTCCATTCTGCATATCCATAATATAGAAATCAACCAGAAAGATTAACTCATTCACTTGAACTAACACGTCCTCCACTAGTCCCTTAGGATATATATTTGGACTTGTTTGTTAATTGAATGGTAATCCATGTCTCTTTTAAAGGTCGAAGATTCAAATAATCATAAATATCGACTGACATAACACTTATGGATGCTCCCAAATCAAGTAAAGCATGCTCAAACCTCTTAGTACCAATAGTAATTGGCACCATAAAGCCTCCAGGATCCGTACATTTTACAGGCATCTTCTTCAATAACATAGTCGTATCACTTTCGCCCACCTTAGTAACTTCATTAGGAATCAACTTATCCTTCTTTGTACACAAATCCTTCAAAACCTTGGCATATATAGGAATAGTTTTGACAACTTCAATAAATGGGATGTTGATTTGCACCTTCTTGAAGATATCCATGATCTCCTTATCTTGAGCTTACTTGGATTTGGCAAAACGACTAGGAAAAGGAGGTGGTATGGTAAAGATAGGAACCGTGTCCTCAGGTTGGCCGGTTGAGGTTGGATTTTCCTTTGGTACGGTTTCTACCTCTACTTCATTCTCGATGTCGCTATTAACCTCTTCTCTCTGATTTCAATCTTCTATTTGCCTTCTGCTCCTTAAAGTTATTGCATTAACATGCTCTCTTGGGTTCACAAAAGGTTACGATGGAAGTTTCCCTGAAGTTTGTGATTTCATATGATTTAATTATGTATCTAGATGTCCCATCTGAATTCGCAAATCCTTGATATCCATTTCATGTTCCTGGTGGTTTTACAGCATTGTTTCCTTGAAGTTTATGATTTCAGAAGTGACAACCTGCATGCTTTGCATCATAGCGTTGAACTTGTCATCAATGGATGAGCCTTGCTCCTTAGCTTGTTGTGGTTGCTGGAAAGCATTCTGTCTCTCATAAGCTGGCATAGGAGCTGCGGCTTGCTTGTTTGCATAGCTAAAATTTGGATGATCTCTCCAACCAGGATTATAAGTGTTCGAGTATGGGTCATACCTTGGCCTATGATTAAGGAAAATAAAATATACCTTAGCCTCATGTTCGTATGAAGGAACAACTGCAGAAGCTATATGTTGTACCATCTTCTCTACACTACCCATTTGTTGCTCTATATGTGAGAAATCTCCCACCTCGTTGAATATTTTGATACTTGATTCGTTTCTTGTGTAAAATTGATGAGCTTTCGATTCCATACTCTCAATCAAACTAGTTTCCTGCGAGATCGTCTTTTAAGTAAGTGAACCACCCGTGGCTGTATAAATCAAATTCCTCTATTCCGGAAGTAATCATTCATAGAAGTATTGAATGATGAGAGTTGAGGATAGTGTGGGCAGGTTGCCAATAATCTCTTGTACCTTTCCCAATATTCATAAAGAGACTCCCTAGTAATCTGTAAAATGCTATTAATCTCTTTACGTACAACGGCCGCCTTAGAAGCAGGAAAATACTTCTCTAGAAATAGATTTTTCATCTCAGTCCATGTTGTAACACTCCCTGGAGGAAGATAATACAACCACTATTCGGCTAGATTTATTAAAGAAAATGGAAAGGCTTGCAGCATGTCTTTATCATTGTTTAAGGTACCTTGCATAAGACATGTCATCTTGTGCTGAAATACTTGAAGATGATGGTTTGGATCTTCGCCTGGAAGTCCCTTGAACTTCGGCAAATGGTAAATTAGATTCGACTTTAGTTCCACTGGCGTATCTATGTTAATACACAATGGTTGCGAATCTAAACATGGAGAAGTCAACTCTCGTAACTTCTTTTCTGGAGGTTGAGGACCACCCATCTCTGCTAAAGGTGGATCTTGTAGCAAAAACTGAGGTTCCTGTAGCACTTTTCCCTTACGAGTTTGAATTACGCACCTTCGGTAATCCCAACGTTTAGGTGCCAGGGATAAAGTACCTGAAACCAAAAATCTACAAAACTAAATTAAAAACTAAATAAAGCTAAAAAACGAAAATAAACGAAAATAATTAACAATTAAAACCGACTGCCCCCGGCAGCGGCGCCAAATTTGATGCGGGTCGTAGAGACTGTTCACGATCCTTTACAAATCATTTTGTTTAACAATCCCTTATATGAATGTGATTAACCTTTTGGGATCACATATTTAGATGAACAGACTTTTAGGAACACCTTGGATAACCTATTGTATGGTTTTGATGATGATGTTCTTTTGGATCATTTGGGTAACCAGTCCTCAGAAGAATCTGAGAGTAATGTCCACTCTAAGTTTGGGGTTACCGATGATTCTTGTGATTTTCAAGTATCCCTGCTTAAAGTCCCTCACTTGGGACTTGACACATGTGCCTCTACCATTTTAAAAGATTATCTTCATACACTTTTCCGCGAACCTGATTTTGTCCAAAAATAAATTCAGCCGTCAGAAACCCATCCTCTGGTTGATGTGGTCTACCCGGGCGATAATACCATAATTAACTTTGTTGTCCCACCAAAATTTTATTTACCAAATGTGGGAATGTTTCATCTTCAAATGTGTCAATTTTTAATTTTTGAAACTAAATCTGATTATTTTAGAAAGTTTAAATCGAAACTTTTTCATGGGATTGACCACCATTTTTATATGCTCCATTGTGGTCAACTCTGTGAGTCAAGGCTTATTGACTTTAAGGATCCGTAATTATTCCGATTGTTGTTATATGATTTATAAGTTGTGACTAATCTTTTCTTGGTCTGGCTGAAGACTTTAAACTTAGCGCTCTATGGGAGGCAACCCATATGCTTTTGGTACACGATGCTAGTAATATCTTTCCTTATCTCTTTTACTTTGTTCATTATTTTTTCTTTGTTAATGCTTTCATTCAGTTAGCTGTAGAACATCAAGGACTAGTTCAATTTAAGTTTGGGGGTAAGGGAGAAAAATTTTAAAAATTTAGTTGTACCAAAAACTCCAAAATTTAGAAACTTGCGAAAAATTCAGGATGACACTAACCATTCTAGGTAGATGAAAAAAAATATTCTTGTCTATAGGAGTTGAGGGACCCAACTGGATGGTCTATTCATAAAAGGACAAAGCTCAGGTGTTAGAAATAACATGATAGTCGTCACCATATCTCGGAGTCATCATCCTATCACGTTTTCTTTTTATTTTTGCAACTTTTTATGTTTCTCTTAGTGATTTGGTGGGGCACTAGTATCGCATTGTTGTCACTAGAATGAAGTAGAATAATTGAGATCAAGCCCCATTATTTTAATTGAACTTGACCAATAATTAAAAAAAAAAACTTGGATAGCAATATGTGTGTGTTCTCCTTGTTTTCGTTACCTAAGGAAGCGTGGAACGCAGGATCCATGGGAACTATCATGTAATCTGCTGAAAAGGAGCATGTGTTTGGATTAAAATGATCCAATCATGTTGTCGATACATTCTATAATATATTAAAAAAATGTATATATTCAATAAATCGACCGGTGGGGCCCTTATATATACCAGCTGAGTTGATACTAGATTTAGGATTCAGACCAGTGGGTGCGTATCTCAATCCATTTGAGTTCATCTTGGCACTGACGATAATACAGATATTCTGGGAAACACCGTTCACCTTAGTCAATATGCACACACGTCTATCTCCATATCCATCTTCTTAATCTATTCATGTGATTGTGGTTTGTTAGATTCCAAGTATCGTGGTCCATTGTACGACTTTCTGAGTAGTGCTTTGTTTTCTTATATATGAATATTAGTACGCTCGAGTGCAAACTCGTGTAGAGGAATTGGGTTCAAAATAGGGTAATTCCTCTCATAGCCAAAGAATTTTGTATCCAACTAAATAACATGTTTAGTGTCTACCCTCAATCGTTCACAAGTAGCTAGAGTTTGGATTAAAAGGTTTTATGGGTATACTTCTTGTAAACCCTCATGATACAAAACTCGTCCGCTAGAGACAACTAGGATTAAAGGCATGTTGCACATGCTAAGTGCAATCGCGATGCCTGCGAAAGTGAGATAGGACCTTTATTTTATAGATTATATTTGCTCGAGGACTAGCAAATAATAATTTTGGGGGTATTTGATAGACACATTTTTGTGTCTAAATTGTTCTCAATTATTTATATTGTTAGTGCTCAATTTGTACTTATTGTGTTATTTTATTTGTTTGTAGGTGTTTTTATGGAATAAATATTTCTGGAGAAATCGGCTCACAAAGTTATAAAGGCACTCTAAAAAAGTGTTAAAGGAACCCCATGAGTTTGGATAAAGGCACCCATGCCTTGGTTAGGAGCTCCCACTCCTTCCCAAATTCAAAAGCAAAGAAATTGGCAGGAAATTTATTACCATAACTGTGCGAAGATGAGAACATAAATTGGAGGAGAATTCTTTGGTTTTTAAGACAAATAATATACCCGTGCCCTAACAAGAAATTTTTCATAAGTTTTGAAAACTAGAAAAACCAGAAAATCTCGGAAAATTTGGTCGTGAAAACAAAACAGGAAGAAAAGAAAAGCTATCTCGGGAAACATAGGATTTCAGTCATGTTTATCTTATTTTTGTTTCTATATTAATTGAGACAGCTCGAAGAGACAGAATAATCGAAGATTTTGTTGTAGAAGAAACACAATCAAGATCGAGATCAAGACAGCGTCCGGGATATGATATTATTCTGCCAAGATTCTAAGTATTGATTAAAGGATTTTATTCAATGATTTGGGTTAGGTGTTGGTGTACTATAAGTATAATAGATCGTAGGATCAAAAATAAGGGGGCTGGCAGAGCCAGGAAGCCACAAAAAAACTCAGAAAAAAATCTCTGCAACTTAGGGTTCTTGGCCGAGAGAAGAGGGAGAAGAAGAAGAAGAAGAATCAACATACGAGAACAGTCGCATAAACTGTTGCTAAAGATTTTGATTTGCACAGCGTCCGGAAACAGTCGTTTACTCGACTGTGTTACCTTTTCTTTATAGAGACAGTGAAGACACAATCTGTAACGTTTATAAACGTCTCAAATTCACTATGTCAATTGTTTTTCGATTCTTTTCTTCTTCTCAAGCACTTTTGAACCATGTTTTCATCTTTTCAGAGAGTGTTTTCACGATGAGTTAAACCCCATCACCGGTACAATGGAGGAAGCCATTTTTCATGATTGTGGTAAATATATTAATTCATTTATGACTTTTGCATGAATTTAATTTGATTTATGATTTTTCTTAATTTGTTGTCATTTAATTTGATGGATTATGTTTAGCTTAAGTGTTTTGATGGTCCATGCTTAGGATTTACAGTCAATGTTTTAAAAATCCTTATGAGCTATAAATTGTCTAGAATCAATGTATGAATCACATAAATATGGAAAATGGTGGAATCCTGAGTCCCAGTATCTCTAGATATTATTATCTTATTTTTTTTATTTGATATTTTAGTGTTAGAATTTAAATCTGAAATCAGTCTTCACAAGTATGAGCAACGAATCCTTTTTACCACTTCTATAATCACATCATATGGGAAGAAAAATAAGTAAAAAAAAAGTAAAAAAAAATATATTGTTAATAAACACATTTATATCCTTACCAATATTATCGACCGATACGACCGATATAATCGGAATATTCATGTATCGCCGATATTTTACATATCGTCTAGGTTAAAGGCCGGTACACGATAAATTCTGATATTATCTGCCGGTACAACCGATATTAACTACATTAATAACAACCATGGTCTAGCAATCGTAAAGCCTGCAAGGTCCGGCAAGCTTGAGAGATTACCCGGGGGGGGGGGGGGGCGCTCGCATTCCAACTGTTATATTCTACCTTGTATAATAATAATCATGGTCGAGATACGTAGCCAATAATGATGGGAGAAATGTACACCCCTAGTTTAATAGGGGATACTAGGGATGTCAATGGGTCCGGGTCCTCCCCGGTACTAATGGATTTGGACCCGGACCCTACTTATAAAAGTCGGGTCTGGTTCCTAATTTAGTAAACCCGGAACCGGACCCGATTAAAAACCTAATTACCCGTCGGATCCGGGTATCTAATGGGTCTTCTAAAACCAACTATTTTTTTTTAATTCTTTATATTGGCTTGAAACGAATAATTTTTCATATAAAGTTATTGTTACATGTATGTAAACGTTATAATTAAATCTTAAATCTAAGAAAAAAATGGAGGAAAAAAAATCCAAGCAAAACTAGACGAAGTCTTTGAATTTTAGTTAAAATTAATACATAAATGATAAATATTCGAGTATCCGATACCCGTCGGATAATATCCGTTAGGACCCGGACCGAATCTAATTCATCCGGTTCCGGTTCCGGATAATAGATACCCATTGACAACCCTAATACACAAAGTTGCACTCTGTGATAAGATTTTAATTATACAATTTATGTTTTAAGGAGCTTAAGAGAATTTTTAACTCTTTTTAAGAGTTTTCTTCCTCAAAGTGTACTAAGAATTTGAGAACTTATTACCCGTTGTTAAACGTTATTTAATTTTCTATAATTGCACCATTGTTATTTGTATTTTTAGTATCATTATCTATCTATTTAACTTGAGCACAAATGGATTCCCATCATCCTCCTCCCTATGGGAAGTTGAGGGTCGCATCCCTATAATAGCAAATCCTAATCCGTTGTCTCTAGTAATAGTGTAATAGTGTCTAGGAGTTTGTTTTTTTTGTTTGAAACATATGTCTAGGAGTATACTGTATTATGTTCTCCAGGCAGTAGTGTCTAGAAGTCCACTGTATTATGTATTTATGTCAAAAAAAAAAAAAACATGTCCACATGTCCTACTTTTAAAAGATATTTGGTGTATTCCTTTAACCATGTCGTAACCATCTTTTATGTCGTACAACCTAGGTTATGCTTAACAAAGCCACTTATATAAACTAACATAGAGTTCTATAATTTCTAGGGTGACCAAATTTTTAAGAATGTTAACAAGGTTATACCTAAATAACAAATTTCGAAATAAACAGGGTGGCCATAATACACACAGCTCCGTCCCTGACGAAAAACGTTGGATCAATCATTTCTAGGTTTAAAATGGAATCAAATGAAATACGAAATATATAATAGTAAAAGAGAAAACTAGCTCAAATTTGTACGCTGATTTTTCAATGTTTCGTGTAGCTGTTCAATTACAATAACCAACAAGAGAAGCTGAGTAATCCCTAACAGTCATAATCCCTAGAATTCTAACACTAAAAATATCAATAATTACCACAGGTTAGAACTAAAATACTAGAAGAATAAAATATGTCCACTTGGTGGGAACAACTTGTAGCCTCTAATAGAAGGAAATGCTGTATACGATTTTCCGTCTATTTTGTCTTTCAAACGTAGAAATAATGTCATCAACCTTTTCCTCCCATGAAAATTAATGAGAAACGATATCTGACAAAATTTCTTCAAAAACTGCAACTTATATATGCACGAATGAATCTCTTGGCATAAGTCCAGAGTAAGCCTAGCTCCTACTGCTGCTTCCTCATGATTATCTTTTACTTCCAAGTTGATCACCAACACACTTTTCATCAGAACATGCTCACGAGAGTGAAGATCTGCACAATTATCGTACAATGGTTTATACAACAAACATCTGGCTATGAGCAAAAAAGATCCCTATGTTTGTCCTTGGTTTACTCATGATTTTCTTAGCTAAGCCAATTTGTCCATAACCACCCACAATCATCTAAAATACAGAAACCTGAGATCAAGAGCATTAAACAGGTTTCATCGTTATCCTTTTATGAAGACTTAAGAGTGTCATGTTTGCATCTGTTCGACCTTTTATGTTCTATAGGATTAGGAATTTCTTGTAAAAGAGTATTTGCTCTGCATCCTTTATGGCCTACATGGTTTTAGATCATTGCTCTTTTCATTAAACTATCAAGAAACATTCTCGTAGAGATAAACTATGCTACAAGATCCAGAAATAACACAGTTTTTCAGTAAATACAACCAAACATATACTATTGGAATGCTATAGCACTATGGGCACCATTAGTCTAGGCATGTTACAGTCACCCATACGAAAATAAGGAAAGACGAAATGAAAGTGTCCAATTCCCGAAACTGTGAGAGTTATCCAATTTATTTTCCCCCATCATTTGGAAATCAAGCAACACTTGAAGGTCAGCGACAAACAACTATGTTAGTCGATGCTGCTGCAGCTTGAGTCAAATTTGTCGACCTACATTACACTGAAATTTGCTGTTCGAAAAATTATTTCCCCAAAATGAAATTTACTTACCAGTTCTAAGAAGTACGCATAAGTAGAAAAACAAAGGAACTCATTCAAACAGGATATAATAGTAAGAAAATTACCTTCTATAACCATATCAAAAGCCTTCTCTTCAAGTGTAAACACCACATCAAAAGTACCATCAGCAGAATTCTCTTGCCAGCGTTGAGGCGCAAGTTTGACACCTATATTTCTTTTAAGCATTGGCAATATTCCATTGCGCTTGTATCTACATCAGTCTTAAGAATTCACCCTGCTTTACATTAAACTAATACATCATAATGGGTGCAGATGACAAATTGTCCTTATTCTAGCTAGTTCATAGCATACTTAACTTCTTTTCTTCTCGTTTATTTTAATCAAAGAAAGGATATGGTTTAAATACGCTTATTTTTACTGAACATATACATTTACTCAGGAGACTATGTTTTCAAACACCACACTGTCAACATAGTTATCACAATCCCAAATTGATTCATTAAACCCTAAATTAACACAATTTGCAAGTGAAACGGGCAAGCTTTAGCAAACTAATTTCAAATTCAAGAGACACAAACCCTCTTTACCCCAACAGAAACCATGGAAAAACTCCCTAGAACTAACGCAATTTTAATAAGCAAGTACGTTAGTAGTGATTTTAAGCACAAAAATACCTTGGGTACCAAAATCATGATTCGAGAAGATAATTAAATCCCTAAATTCACATGAAAATGCTCAATAAAATGCATTAAAAAAAAAAAAAAACTATACTGAAACAAAGAGGGAGTATGTTGAAGGATACAACTCAGGATCTTTTCTTCTGAGATCATCAAACATCTGTTTATAAGGTGTGCCAAATTCATAAACATTAGGTTCTCTTAATGAAGGACCTGGAAGTTTAACATGAGCTCCAGTACCATAAGAAGCTACATCAAAACCTTGTCTTTTCAGTAAACAATGTGCTTCCATACTTCGATTCTGGTTTGATGAACAAACCATAGCATATCTAAACTTCATTAAAACAAAGATTTCTTCGGAATTCAGAAATCACAAAGAGAAACAGGAAGGAGATTCCAAGGGGGAATATGAATTTTTAAAACCCTAGTTTAGTTTAAGACGACAAAGAGAACTGGAAAATCGGTTCGATCATAAACTGGATTTATTTTTCTTTATTCGCATTGGTATTGAGATAGTATATTTTTCTTCTAATAAGAAAATAGATTATTAAAGAGGAATTACACGTGAGCATCAGCCTGGATGCATAATTGCATCCGATTTGGCCAATTTTGGCTATGTTCTTCCACAGATCATAAGGTCCTGGCACATTTTGCATAGGGTCTGCAACATTTTTTTTTAATGCATGTCAGCAACATTGTTTGTTTACGGCTCTCGACACATAGAGAACACTTCCAAATTCCAATCTGAAATTGAAACCAAAAGAAAAAGAACATCAATGATATTAGATGGCGGCACGTAGCGAGGAGTCAACAAACACCTGATCAAATATTTATTATCATATGCATCTTATTTGTTAATAGATGGTTAAACCTGTTTTTAGTACTTAATTCGCCCTAGTTTAGTTGTTATATATATTAGAGTTTTTTTTCTTTCCAAATTTAATTGCTATAGTTTATATTTTTTTATTTTCTTTCCTAATATATTCCTAACTTAGAATTAGTATTTAATTAGATAAATTTATATGTCCAACTTTCTAGACAACTCTCTTAAATATTCTTCTCTATATACTTCTCTCTAAAAACTAGGAACATCAATACTAGTTTAGGGTATTTGAGGAAAAAATAATTTCTCTAACTATTTTCATAATATTTATGTTATACCCTAATATATCAACTAAACTAGGACATAGGAAGTATAATTTATAAGTGGAGTAATGGTACTAGTGGATTCGATACTAACCCCACTGCAATTTGAAATCTCATTTATCAGAAGTCCAGAGTTGCTATTAAACAACCAGCCTAGAAATCTCATTTATCAGAAGTCCAGAGTTGCTATTAAACAACCAGCCTAGAGGTATAAAACGTGTCGGTCCAGCATAATACAGTCCACATAGTCACGTGCTTAGCGTGTTGCATGTCGTGCTGTGCTAGAGATTTAGGCGTGTTGTGTTGTGTCGTGCTAGACGACGTGTTGTGTTGTGATGTGCCAGAAAATAACCGGGTTTTGTCATGTTGTGATGTGCCGGCACATTTAGTTTATGTTTTCCTAAGAAAATATTTTTCAGATATTCAGATATTATATATTATTGTAGATATAAGTCAAAATAACAAAAATACATTGTTAAAAATGGGCTAGAATAAAGATTATTTGTAAAATATACATGAAACATGATGTATTATACCGTTTGATGTAGTGTTTTATGCATGTTATGACGTGCTTTCTTAACATGCCTTGATGTGTCGCGTGTTGTGTTGTGGCGATTTATCAATCAGTCTGGTACACAATATAACACCCTAAGCTAATATATTATATTGTATCGTACTGTGTCAGATCACATATTATGTTACCCCTCTAAACAAGCATGCTTAAAAACGCGCAAATCCACAAATATTATATTTGGAGTTCTTCAAAAAAAAAATTATGCTTATATATTTTTGGGCCATTTGTCCCTACCTAATACATGCACGAATAGCAAATGTGATAGTTGAAGATCTCGAAAGAACAAAAATAAAACCCTTCCGTTCTTTATCTTTGTGTATAAGGGGTTGTGTGCATGCATGTATAGGATAAGTGGTCATGATTAGCTAGAGTTAATGCTTGCTTAATTGTACAAAGCCTGTTTTTGGTGGAGAACTGATACCTCCTATGATGTGTGAGTGGGTGTGAAGTTTCTCTCTTCTCTATCATTTTTATTTATGCCTCAAACTTCTAAATATTGCTGGATTTACCTATAATGGGAAAAAAGTTTTATACATAAAAAAAATGCAATTTATATGGTTTCATTTTTTATATAGGGCTATTTAATTGTTGATATCTAACAAATATCCGACATATGATTTTGGTATCTGATATTTAAAATTAAAGGTTGATATTTTGTCCGGCCATGACCGTCAAAGTCAAACTTTGACCTAACAGTTATAAAAATTTAATAATATTAATTTAAAAAATATATAAATTTATAATCATATCCCTAACTATTATCTCCTTCCTCCTCATTTTCTATCAGGTAATACGATCTGTGTCACCTCCTTTTTTTTGAATAGAACATCAAACTCATGACACTTAACCTAATCCATCTGCAATTAAATCAAAATACCAAAAAAATAAAAATAAAAAGGATACTGACCATTTGATTTTCATCCTAAAGTCCAACTAAGTTTGTGGATGCATATCCTAATTCACTCAGAATCACCGGAAATCCATACCCACCACCACTAGCCACTCACCCGATCATCATAACAATCAATCATAACCACCATCAAAAATTAGAAACATAGCACATGGACCTCCAATACTAACTCACCCAAATCTTAAATCATATGTACAATACATAAAAGGTTATAAAGTAGCTTTCAGTGGGGGTGGTGGTAAAGTTGTTGAAGATGGTTTGGTGGTAGATTTCTATGTATGAAACTGATTGTTAAGACTATGATATACTGCTTCATTCATTCTTCATCTATGATTGTGTACTACAACGTTTTCAATTTTTAAATTAAATTTGATTTTAAAATTTAGAGATTTTTTATCAAACAATTTTGGCAACTTTACCACTTCAGTGTAATTTGGAATTTATTTTCTCTCCTGATTTGTTGTGGTTGAATGTCAGTGATGGGTTTGGTTTCAAATTTCAGTGATGGGTTTGATTTGTAAGTGACGGACGATGGTTTTAAATTTTAGTGATGGGTTTGGTTTCAAATCTCAGGAAGAAGATGAAGAAAAGCCAATTGATGAAAATCAAAAAGCCATTGATTCACTTCCTAATGATGTTGAAAGCTTGAAATTACTAATGGAAAACAAGATTAAGGATAAGAAAGTTGTGGAAGCAGTGACGATACTCGATAAGTTGATAGAAATTGATCCATATGATCCTCAATCGCCGCTACTGAAATCTCATTTGCAAAGTTCAGTCGGTAAAATCTCATCTGAAAACAAGATTAAGGATAAGAATGAGAAGATTTACGCACCTAATTCAAGGATAAACATTATACAACTAGGTTATTTTTAGGTCCGTTGGATCAAAGGGTTCATCTCTTTCTTTATGTTCGTTAGATCAGGGGGTTCATCTCTTTCTTTAGGTCCGTTGGATCAAAGGGTATTTATGGATTTATAAAAATAATAATCTTATTTTTGACTTAACAGTCTTTGATGGGTCAAGGTACCAACCCTTAATATTTTAAATATTGGGTACCAAAGCAATATGTTAGATATTTGCTGGGTACCAAACGTTAAATAACCCTTCTATATCCCTTCATTTCTTCTAGATTTTAATTTGATTTTTTTCAATGCATTTCTACCTATTCCACTTTTTTCTTTTGAAACATCCCTTTACTTACTGATCTGGTATTGATCATATATAGGTTGGTTTTCACTTGATTTGTTCCCTTGAATCATATTTATGAGTTTTTTCCACCCATCTCATGATTTTTATCTTTCAATTCATGCGAAAATGAGAGACGTACTATTTTTCAGTAGATTTGAGAAGAGAAAGGAGGTATGAGTCAGTTGACTCACTAAGTCGGTAACCGAGCTCAAGGGAATAGGCTGAAACGACAGACGCGCGTTATAATTATGTGGAAACAACTTCTTCTTCTCTATTGGGTTATCTTTTTGTTCTCCTTTTTTGTATTTCAGTCCATTGTTCTCTGTAAATTCAGATTTCTTTCAGTTGACCAGATACGAAGCTTTAGTAAGTGAAATTTGAATCCTTTAAGGTTCCATTTGTATCAGTTTGAAGTAGAAAGCTTTACTTATATCACTTTCATATAATTGGGAATTTATTTTTTTGCTAAGTTGAGTGAACATGATATTGAAATTGATCGATTCCGATCGATATAATGGCTACTTCGAAGAACTTTGAACTGTGAATTTGTTTGGTTGATCATATTTGAAGAAAAATTATAATCAATTTGTTTGATTATGAAAAATGTTATTTCAATTAGATGAGATTGTGAAAACATATATTCTAATAAGTAAAATTTTACTTGATACTTTGTTGATCTGTGTTAATAATGAAATGGTTGCCAGATAAGTAATGTTTCCACTTGGTGACTGCCATCACAACAACCAGCAGATCCTTCTCATAAGTAGATAAGGTCGTAGCTTGAGGACCCAAAGGCTTGCTGAAGAAAGCAATGATTATGCCCTCTTGCATTAGGACTGTACCAATACCAGTTGAGCAAGCATTAGTTTCTACTACAAAAGTCTTGGAGAAATCAGGCAGACCCAAGACACGAGTGGAGCACGTACATAGCCAATTTCAGTTGTTCAAATGCCTGCAGTGCTTCATTAGACCAATGAATAACATTTTTTTTAGCATATCAGTGAGTGGTTTGAAAAAAAAAACATAACCTCTAACAAACTTTATGTAGTACCCTGTAATCCCCAAGAATCCTCTAAGTTGTTTGAGAATTATAGGAACATGCTTCATGGTTGTGATCTTTTATAGATCATCAGCTACACCTCAGCTGTAATGATGTGGCCACGATACTCGAATAAGGAATAAGCAAAACAACACTTTGAATATTTGGCATAGAGTTGGTGTTGCATATACAAAGAGAGTAGCTGAAACAAGTGTCGTACATGATCTAAAAGGGTGGCACGATACACCAAAATATCATCAAAAAATACAAGTGCCCATTTTCTAAGGTATTCCTCAAAAACTGAGTTCATAAGAGCCTGAAATATTGCAGGTGCATTTGTTAACCCAAATAGCATCACTCTAAATTCATAGTGACCATGGTGAGTCCTAAATGCAGTTTTAGGAATACCAGGGGTATGGAATCTAATTCTGTGGTAGCAAACGCAAATCTATCTTTGTGAAGAACTTGGCCCAATATAGTTCATCTAACAACTCCTCCATCACGGGAATAAGGAATTTATCCTTAACAATGAGCTTATTTAGTTTTCTATAATCAACACAAAAACGTCATGTGTTGTCTTTCTTTTTGACAAGAAAAATAGGTGAAGCAAATAGGTTGTGTCTATGTTGAATGATATTAAAATGAAGCATTTCTTTGAACAAAGATTCAACAACAGATTTTTGAATGAATGGACATTTATATGTACTCAAGTTGACAGTTTGAGCATTGGGTTTGAGGGGTATTTGATGGTCAAGAATTCATTGTGGTAGCAAGACAGTGGGTTCAGAAAAGATTTCCTCAAATTCATGAAGAATGGGTGGTGGAATTTGAGTAGGTGCAGGTGCAACAGTAATAGAAAAAAAATTGACCCAATAATCCATGAGTATTCTTTTTGAAGAAAAAAAAATTAACTACCTTACGACTCATCATTTTAAGTGTTGGAGTAGAATATATACCTTTTGGGAGTAATGTGAGTACCTTTATGGATGAAGTTAATACATAATGTAGAGAGGTTGAACATCACATCACCTAGAGAGCGCAACCAATCATCTCCAAGGACCATGTCACAACCTCCTAGTGGTAGTAAGCGTCAATCCCTTAAAATTGGTGACCTTGCATTTACGAATTGAGTTGTTGACATACCCCTAAACTAGTAGTTCTAGATCCATTAGTTACTGTGACTAGCATGTCTGCAGTAGGATGAACCATAAATCCAATTGTTTTGCAAGGTTGGCATCCAGAAAGCTATGAGTGCTACATGTGTCAACCAATAGAGTAATTGCCTTCTACTAAGCTACCCTGGAATGGGTATAATATCACCACTCACATTTCCAGTAAGGGCATCAAGTGAAATTTCCATATCTGTCTCAACCGATGGTTCATCTGAAGATGTTGAAGCTGAAGTATCTTCTATGGTAGAGATTTCTTCCTCAGCCACTACCATAAATAGTTGCTGAGACTTACATTTGTGACCAACTACATATTTCTCATCACAATTATAGCAAATGCCTGTAGCTTGTATTTAGTTTTGTTGATCTTGAGTAAGTTGGAATTCGTGGAACATAAACAGGTCTAGTCTGTGGGGTGGGGTTTGGTGCAGAAGAACTAGGCCTCCATGGAGTAGAAGCAGATGTAAATGGTGATATTGGAGAGGGTTTGGTAGAAGGTGAAGAGTATTTGTTGAAATAAGATGAAGTTGTTGGTTGTTTAGGAGTGGAGGGTTTTGGTGTTGGATTCTGAGATGATAGAGCATTCTTTTGGAGTCTAGCTAGAAAAATGCTTGTGAAAGAGCAGTAGGTTTGTGCATTTGAGCTGAACTTCGAATGTCATCTTTCAGGCCACTGATGGAACTCAAAACAAAATACTCTTCAAAGAGTGATGAGTTCTTATTTATCATAAGGGCTTTTGAAACTCAAATTGTTCAAAGTATTCATCAACAATGGTTGT
The DNA here is from genome assembly GCA_023531435.1 of Papaver californicum. Taxonomy (NCBI): domain Eukaryota; kingdom Viridiplantae; phylum Streptophyta; class Magnoliopsida; order Ranunculales; family Papaveraceae; genus Papaver; species Papaver californicum. The sequence goes on from JAJJMC010016780.1 coordinate 3,735,017, forward strand.
TTGTAAGAGCTTATTGAAACAACCCACGTAGTTATCATTAGCGAAATCCTCAAAACGACAACAAATATATGTTCAACAAAATCTGACCATGATATAGAAAGTTTATCAGCAAAAAAATAAAAAAACCAGGTATCTGCTTTCCCTTCCAAAGACATAGAAGTGAACTCAAATTTTTGTTGCTATTCAACATAATGGATCTGGAAGTATCTTTCACATTTTCTTAACCAGCTACGAGGGTTTTCACCACTAAACTTTGAAAGATCTATCTTTGGTGGTTTAAGATGAGGGATAAAGGGATCACCTTGTGTGAAAGCTGTGTTAGATTGGAATGTGTTTTCTGAAGAAGGAGAAGGTGTAGAATGAGAAGTGGTTGGGTTTTGGTGGTTAAATCCGGATAAGATTTTAACAAGGGCATCTAACTTTGTGTTTGTTGCTGTAGACAATGAGGTAAAATGTTTATTATTAGCACTGATTTCTGGCAGCTTCTCCCCCATGTAATTGAGCTTCAGTAGTACGGGAAGCAGCATCACGGATGTGAGTTTCAGCTAAGCTTTTGAGTAAAGTACTCAATTCTTTTATTGTTGTGTCTACGTATTTGATTGAAGGACCTCCGGTCATCGTAAAAGACTACTGAATTATACCAATTATTACGATTTGAGTACCAAGAGCACTGACCTATAATTTAACAGCACAAGTAACCTCTGATACTGAAAGAGTACAAGCTCTTTCTTTATTTAATTCATTGATTGTCCTTGAATTTTTTACGTCCGACTTTACCCTAGTAAGTTTTCACTGCAATCCACACGTGGTGAATCTCTCCTCACATGACACCTTGTATGTTTAGATTTCATATGTCACGGGTACTTCACATCACCTCTTCTGGTCCATCCGATCCTCCATTCGGACGACATGTATTTCACCCTCACATTTTGCTTTCTTGATGCAACTTCAGCTCAGCTGCCTTCTTAAACATTCATTAATTTCCAACTTATCTGGGCATCACATACACAGTGTAACCCGACATGACGGAATGCGACATAATGTATCGGGTCACAGTGTCTGTAATGCAATAAATAAATAAATAAATAATACTCGTAATTAACGGGGTATAATTATAAGGAAAAAGATATAAGTTCATTCATTCAACCAAACTAAAACTAAACGCCAAAAATAACTTTTTCTCTCGAGTCATAATTTCATTACAGCTCTCTCTTTCTCTCTTGATTCAAAACCCTAAACAAGTAATAGAGATCTCGCACACTCTCATATCTGCAACAAAAAAAAAAAAGGGTTTTTAGGTCTTTGAGTAAAAGGTACGAGTTTGTAATATCATTATTTATTTTCATTTTCCCTCTAGTTTAAATTGTATTATAATTAGTAAAAATCTCATTTGATGTCTTCAATTTTAAGCAATAAATCTATGATATGTGTTTTTCAGTTTGGTTTTCTTTACAACGAAAAGGTGTTTTCTTTTTTTGGGTTGGTAATAAATTCATGGAATAGTTACCAGTATAGATCTTATTACGCTCTTTTTTGGCTACTTTAAATTTTGTTCAGAATTGTTTTTGGAGTAATTTTTTTGGTTGTTAAAATCATGTGAAACTTAACATTAGATGCACCCTTCTGCTTTATATTGTAAGGTTGATGAAATAAATGGATTATACATATTTGGTATAGTTGTTTACTTGGTGATTGTTAAAATAATGGTTTCTGTGTTTGTGATGTCCTGTATAATGAGAAATTGGAAGAGAGAGGGAGGAATTGTGACTCAGGTGGTTATGTTTTTCTTATGTTCTGATGATGTAAGGGTCATAGTTGGTGAAGTGGTTTTTGAAAGATAAGTTAGTGATTGTTACGAACTCAGCGTGTTGAGAGTAACCCAGGTTGTAGATTGTTTGATCTGATATATTATCAAGGACTTAAGGAGATTGTTTGATCTGATAGATATGAATTTACGGCAATCATGAGGGTTGAATGCATTGGAGGTCTCAGACACCTTGTCATGTACCGTGACCTGCTGTTGACACAATTCCCATAGATGAGTAAAATTGAACTCGGAGAATAGCTGACTTTTCCTGTATACTCTAGGCAACCCCCTAGTGGTCGAAATGTTGCTGATTAATGATGAATTGAATTCTGATGGCTCTGGGCGCTAGGGGTAGCCCTTATGATGGGCCTGTCTGTGTTGCGAAGGCAGGATACTGAAAAGTTTTCTAGAGATTGGTGAGGGTCTATGACCTCACTTGGCTGTGAAGAGGCTTTTAAGATTGCATAAGTTTAGTCACTTTGCAGTGGGACTGATCGACAATAGGCGTAAGATAACTTTGAATCTTATTCTCCGTAACTAGTGTGACCAGTCAAGAAAATTTGATCAGTAAACAAAATCCACGAGGTCCACTTCTCTCCAAGGATTTGACTCTGATTGTTGAATTCTTTTCTGCTGGCGTACAAATTATGGGTTTCAACAACATTAATCTTGCCTTGATAAGGCATTTTTATTCATTTGTTGTTTCCAGATTTTAGTATTTATAAAGTTGAAATTGTGACATATTTTATTAGCTAAGAAAGTCTACTGATGGGTACTCATTACAATTGTCACTGATTCCAGAAATATAAAGAACATAGTCTTGGCCTAGGTCTTAGACGATTATGGATCAACAAGGGCATGGGCAGCCCCCCGTCATGGGGGTAGTCACTTTGCATAAGCTTAGTCACTTTGCAGTGGGACTGATCGACAATAGGCGTAAGATAACTTTAAATTTATTCTCCGTAACTAGTGTGACCAGTCAAGAAAATTTGATCAGTAAACAAAATCCACGAGGTCACTTCTCTCCAAGGATTTGACTCTGATTGTTGAATTCTTTTCTGCTGGCGTACAAATTATGGGTTTCAACAACATTAATCTTTCCTTGATAAGGCATTTTTATTAGTTTGTTGTTTCCAGATTTTAGTATTTATAAAGTTGAAATTATGACATATTTTATTAGCTAAGAAAGTCTACTGATGGGTACTCATTACAATTGTCATTTATTCCAGAAATATAAAGAACATAGTCTTGGCCTAGGTCTTAGACGATTATGGATCATCAAGGGCATGGGCAGCCCCCCGTCATGGGGGTAGCGCAAATGCCATATGGTGCAAACCAATATCAGGCTAATCAAATGGTCGGGACTACTCAGTCGGCGTCAATTCCCACTTCAGGAGGATCCACCCAATCCCCTGGTCAAACAACAGGGTTTGCTGCTTCTCCTTCTCAACTCGCACAACATCAACAATTTGCTTATCAGCATATCCACATCCAGCAGCAACAACAACTACAGCAACAACTTCAAACTTTTTGGGCAAATCAGTTTCAAGAAATTGAACAGACTACTGATTTCAAGAATCACAGCCTGCCACTGGCTAGGATAAAGAAGATCATGAAGGCAGATGAGGATGTTAGGATGATCTCGGCAGAGGCTCCCGTTATATTTTCCAGGGCCTGCGAAATGTTCATTCTGGAGTTAACACTTCGCTCTTGGAACCACACTGAAGAGAACAAGAGGAGGACGCTTCAAAAAAATGACATTGCAGCAGCAATTACAAGGACTGATATCTTTGATTTTCTTGTTGATATCGTGCCGAGAGAGGATTTGAAAGATGAAGTCCTTGGCTCGATTCCGCGAGGAGGGGCAATGCCTGTTGGAGGTCCAGCGGATGCACTTCCATATTACTATATGAATGCTCCACAGGTAGGTACTCCTGGGATGATCATGGGTAAACCTGTTGACCAAGCTATGTATGCTCAACCAGCCCATCCTTACATGTGGCCCCAACCTCCACAACAACAGCAACCAGATTCTTGACTTGCAGAGGTGGACGGTGGCCAGAAAATTCAGAGAACAATGTAACTGGATGACGTCTCATTGAATGTCATTCTTTCCTTAATTCAAGAACCCCTGTGGCTGTCTTCTTTCTTGCAACTACACAGCTTTGGTCTCCCCTAAGTTTGTCGATCCACTGGAAATATAATATGGCACAGTAAATAGTTGACGTGTCTGTGTTATACTACAGGATAAAGTTCAAAATCACAACAATTAACGGCCTTTAATACTATAATAATTAACTTGACGTCATGATACCTTATGGAAGCTCAGGTCTATTTTTGATGTTCTTGTTAAGACAATATTTGCAACATTTTGGTCAAGCATGTTAGCTGCCAATGCGAAGTTAGTCATCCCTCTAAACTGTTGGATCTGGCTTACAGTCTTATACAGATATATTTCTTGTTTTTACTCACTACATTTTGGTCAACTGGTTTTGCAGAATCTTGAGCAGCTTGTACTTGTGAATGTGGCTGAACCGAGAGTTAACATCATAACAATTGTATTTGTGCAGTAAAAGGAAGTAAGCTGATTCTTATGGTGAAGAAGCCCTAATACCTCTTCTGTAAGGTAATGGTATGGGAGGTGGCTGTTCAGACTTATTCCCTTCTTCTTTTTGTCTGTTTTACTTTTGTTTTTTTTAGAAAAAAGGCTTCCTCCTCTGCTGATGCAATGTAGTTGGAAACAAGAGTTGTAAAAAGAAAATATGGCTTACACCTCTCACCAAGGACAGTTTCAATATATTTCATTTCGACTTTGGTATGAAATTATCTAATCTTTATCTTTTGAATTTTAACATATGAACATTATGGCCGATGTCACTAGAGGACATTGTACAGTCATTGGGTGATGTAGTTCGAAATTTGTTAGCATTAAATTCTTTATCGATAAAAAAAATTAATAAAAAAATATGAACAAATATATAGCATTGTGTGCAGTAGTGAATTCTTATTTGAATGTTTCTGCCTAGGGGTGCATAAAGGTCGGTTCGGTTTAGTTATTGGCAGAATCGTGTATCTATACCTTCCTATAGTCGGTTCTCTATACATTTATACTTTTGGTTCGTTCCGGTCCCGACTTTTTTTTTTGTTAAATTTATCATAAACTTGTTAAAAAAAAATCCGGTCCTCTACATGCATTAATTCTATGTCAAAAGCAAAAGATTTGAGAACACACAAAAACAACAGTATCTTGTTAAATACAGGCATTAAGTGCCAACAGTACCAAGGGAAGTCTTGCATTGCATTCCATTACAGAAGATTGTATCCGTTTTGAATCAGAACCCTCCACTTCATCAAGAAGCTTTATAAGAACCCAAGAGAAGCCACCAGCGATAGGGTTCAATACTCCAAGAATATCTGAAAGGCCAGAGGCAATCTGATTCAATCATACAAAGAACAGTATTATTACGGGAGTTAAAGTTACATTAGAATGCTATACGCACTGCAACGAGTATAGTAGATAGATAGCAACCTAAGAAAGCAAATGTACAAACGCAAACCTCTTTGCAAAGTTTCCCACAGTATGCTTGTGAATTGGTACCCAGTGTATCTACATCATTTTTGGTAACACAATCTCTATGATCTACATGAGAGATAAGTTGAGTGTGTAACAATAAGGTCAGGTTTGCACCTCGACAAATTAGATAGAACATAAAGAGATTACAAAGGAAGAAATATTGACATTGACTAACATTTGCAGCCACATTGATTACAACTGACCAAGCTCATGGTCCCATGGGGTTTATCGTGCCAAAGATCACCCCTTCAACAGAATCTGCAGGTACAATATGGGCAATACCAACCGCCTTCTGGAAGAAACTGAAACAAGACATGTCATCTATCACAAATTCTTAAACCTGAACTGCTTACAAGGATAAATTAAACATAAGGAAAACAAGTAGCTCCCTTAAGCATCAAACATTCTTGGTGAAAAGTCGAAGGGCAGCCATCACAACATAGCAAGTTTCCACCATCAGCAACAAATTCCACAAGTATCATCACTAGGATCAGCATCACCAATTCCTACCACCTGGAAACCAATTTTTTTGTCTTTTTTCCTTCTCCCATGCTTCACTATGGCACTGGATCAATGACTTTCCAGAGATGAGGCAAATGTTCTTCCAGGGTTGATGAATATTACAACCAGCATGAACTTCAAACTTTGACAATGACAAAACCATTCTGCAGCAGTTACACCAGATTCCTCCTCTAGTAAGAGCATCTAGACAGTAGAGTCATTAACAAAGCAAAAATCATGATAGTGCAACTCAGGGTCCTAACAGTGAATACTCAACTCACATTCATGAAACACTCATCCAAGTAAGCTAAAAATGTATGCAATTTACTATACAACAAACAGAACTAACAAGTAACAACAAACTTCATTACGAGCAGAACAATAACCCAAGAGAAATAACCAAAAAAGAAATCTTAAATCTAATCAGTTAAGTAGTAAAGCAAGTCATGTACAGTGACAAACCTTGAATGCACAGCAGCAAAGTAGCAGCAACAACCACTTAGAACCAAATCTCTCTAGCTTCTTTCAGCAAAACAAAAGCAACATCAATTCAGTAAATGTTTAACAAATTGATCAAATAATAGTGAGATTCTGAATCTCCATTCTGCAACGATGTGTGGGTAATCGATGGCTGGAAACTTTTTTGATTTAAACCCAAGCTTTTTAACAGATTATCATGATTCATGAATCAACATATACAAAACGAGGGTTTTCTCTAAATGCGATACAACAACAAGATTTAGGTGAGAATAACATGTTACCTGTGTTGATGGTGGGAGAAGAAGTTTAGGGAGGAAGAAGAAGAAGAAGAAGAAGAAGAAGAAGAAGAAGAAGAAGAAGAAGGTGGTCTTCAACTCGATGATGCTGAATCTACTGATGGTGGTCTTCAACTCGATCGTGTATCTACTGAATCACTGATGGTGGTCTTCAAGACTTCAACTCGATGAAGATTCAAGAACAGAAGAAATGAACAGAAGAAAACTTAATCGAGTAACCTTTACCTAATACAGACGGCTGGGATTAAAACTCAAAAATCTAATCAACAACTAAAACAATTCGGTACAATTGGTTCAGTTCCGGTCGGTTCTTAGGTAGAATCGAGTACATGTACCTCCCTATAATCGATTCTTTACATGTATATTTGTACCCTATACTCTCGGTTCGATCCGGTTTCGTCGGTTCCGGTTCGGTCCTTCGGTTCCGGTCAGTTCCTGTGCAGCTCTATTTCTGTCCGTGTACATCTGGAACTGTATCTTTAGGCGAAGTCCTATGTACATGGATAAATTGGCTAGTAGGTCAAATTAGCTAGTGCCACTATGAAAAATGGAATAAGCGACAAAAATGTTATCAAGTGACTTAGTGTTTGCCGCTAGTGACATAGACTCCACCGCTAGGTAGAAACTAAATCGCCAACGACCAAATGTTGTTAGCGACTAAAGCTTCACCGTTAGGTACACTAAATTGCCAACGGCCAAAATTTCGATCACTATATATACAATTTTATTCAACTCAAATCATTTTAAAATTTTCATACTTTACATATTTTTAAAATAAATTTATAGTTTCCTTTTTTTAATTTAATTTTATAATTGGTGGATTCTTCTTATGGAGTGGTTAAAATTGTTATAAATCCGTTTAAATCACACCACATTAAGTTTCTTTATGTGTGTCTTGTTGACCTACCTTATATGTAAGTCAACTAACTCATACACTTTATGCCGTGTTTTATCCGCCATTGCCGGGTTCCTAATAGGATGCACAAAAATAAATTAACAGGGAAGATCTTTATGCCGTATTTTTAGGAAGACCTTTCATAGTATTTTAAAAAATTAAATTGGATTAAATTCTTTCCCCATAACCCACTCCTCAACTTCCTTCTCTCTCTAGAGACAGTTATTCATGATTCAGCCCATGAATGAATGAATGCTTTTCATTCTTGCTTAATTCACACCCATTAGTTTTTGCCCATCCGTACCTTCCAAATATAAGGAAAGAAAAGATTCAGTGCATATAATAATAATAAAAGGAAAGAAAAGAAAAGATTCAGTGCATATAAAAGGAAAGAAAAGATTCAGTGCATATAATAATAATAATATCATGAAAAAGAAAAAAACAGACCATTCTCGTCTTGTTATTATTACAATGGATCATGTCTTTCTTTAACTACACTTAATCTTTTTCACTCATTCTTGTGTCCATCTCCAACTTTTTCAATCTTTCAAAACCCATTTCTTAAGTTTAATACAAGTCTTTCAAACTCTAAATGACTGAAACTACTGAAGACCCAACAAAACAAGAATCCCCCCTCGTGGAGTTCTTGAAGAATTTCAAACGCTTAAAACCCATTGAAACAACATTGTGTGGTTCTCTTGGTTGTTACTTTCTTACAATTTTCAGTTTGTTAATTTTCTTTTTGTACTTCGATTACAGAGTTGTTAATAATGGTGAGCAACATAGATTTCAAACAGAGAAGTTTAAGTGGTTAACTGCAGGTTCTTTTGATCATCATAATGATAAGTATGATGTAATGTTTGATAATGATAGTGGTGGTGGTGTTGAGAAGTTGAGATTTCTTGATGATGGGAAGTGTGATTTGTTTAATGGTGAATGGGTTTGGATGACATATATCCTTTATATCAGTCTAAAAATTGTATGTTTTTAGACGAGGGTTTTAGATGTTCTGAAAATGGTAGACCTGATAGTTTTTATACTAAATGGAGATGGCAACCTAAAGATTGCAATTTTCCCAGGTACTAAACTTCTTTTCTCAAATTGTGTTGTGTTTCTCGATATATTCATGTACTGTTTATCACTTTATGGGTATATTTTTTCAATCTATTTGGAAGATTTCGTAGAATTAGTTGACACTCGTACATTAAAATTTGAACTATTTATTTGGATTGTGACTGTTGGGAGTTGAATCGCACTTCTGGGAATGTGATTCCAATACGTGTTTAGGTATGCGAAATATAATTCCATGATATCTTACAATGAGGGAGTTGATTTAGTGATTTCCAATTCCTCCACAAACCACTGCTGTATTCGATGTTGTTTGGGGGTGAGGTGCCCACCCTTAACAACATAGGCTGGAATGTGATAGCGAGCCTCCCAAACCTTTTCGCTTGTTTAGGAATGAATTGGATGTCAATCCGTGTTTGGTACGAAGTATAAGTACTCTATTCTTGTTAGATTTTCCCATAACAAGCGAATAGTTGGTTTTGTGATTTGACTCACCATTCAAACATGGTAATAGCTCGTTCGGCAATGAATTGGTTGATGTTTCAATGTGAGTTTTGTACCATTTTGTTAGTGGTGCTGTTATCTATCAGAAAGTATTGAATTTGTGAGAAAACTTTTGAGTTTCTGTTAGGAATATAACACTTTGCAACTCATTTAACTCTTACCATTTTCATGTGAAATCCAGTATATTCTTAACCTTGTCGTGGAACTCTTCCTTTATCACTTTATTTGGAGAATGACTTCTGAAAATAGGCCTAAGCAAAAGTGTCTATGAGATTCCATTTATATGCTATCCTTTGTCAATTTCTGGATATTGTTTCTTACGTGAAGTTACTGATGATTGTTTGATATCCTTATTGTAGATTTGATGCAAAGGATATGTTGGAGAAGCTACGAAATAAGAGAATAGTTTTTGTTGGTGATTCAATTGGAAGAAACCAATGGGAATCACTTTTGTGCATGCTCTCGTCAGTAGTTGTTGATAAGGATTCAATCTACGAAGTGAATGGAAGTCCCATAACAAAGCACAAAGGGTTCTTGGTGTTTAAGTTCAAGGAATACAATTGTAAAGTCGAGTACTACAGAGCTCCATTTTTAGTTCTACAGAGCCGAGCACCAGCTCGATCTCCAAAACATGTTAAGACAACCTTAAAGCTGCATCAAATGGACTGGACTTCTAGACAATGGAAAGATGCAGATGTGCTGGTCTTCAACACCGGTCACTGGTGGAACTACGAAAAGACTCTAAGAGGGTAAGTTTTTTTGTTTTTTTTTTTTAATTTACTTTTAACCAGTCGTCTGTATAAAAAGACCGTATTTGACATGGTATTTTTTATCACGACGATTATTTTTTTTGATCGATCAAAGAGAATAGATTAAAAGGCACACAAGTCGTGTGCGGGAGGATACAACCAACAAAAGGCAAAAAGCCAACAAAAACAAAGCAACACCAAATTCAAAAACTAAAAAGAAGAGGCATCCGAAGGCAACTTGTATACCGCAATGACACAAATGTCTATTGTCAGTTAGTTGACTCGTCAATCTCTTCTATAATTAACTCTTCATGGTTTTTCACGAGATCACTTAACATTTCTTCACGCTTAGTCTTTTTAGATAGAAATTCTAAGCCCCATAGAGTACCAAGCTCGACGAGGTTATCAGCCGAGACTTTAATAAGAACTTTAGATTTCAGAGGTTTTTTCTTTTTTATGCATGGAAGGGTCAATTTCATACCAATTCCTGCAATTTGCTTGGACGAGGACGGCTTTGTGTTGCTTACTTTTGAATCTTTCGAAACTAACTGGGATGTGGCTATCTCCCCTTCTTCTTCTTCTTCTTCTTCTTCTTCTTCTAGATCATGAAACTTGTTGTGGGATTCGAAACCAGGGGGGATCTCAGGATTCTGTAATTGCTTTCCTGTTTTCTTTTTTCCTGCGCCTTTCTTTCTTTTAAAAGAAATCCACTCACCAAGAACCTCTTCTTCTCTCAAATCATCCTCTTTGTCTTCTTGACTTTCCTCAAAATCTGGGCCATTATAAGGATTAAGTATACAAGTTGGTACCTGCACATAAGCATTCTTTTTCGGACTAGAAATTCTTTTTCTTTTTAGTGTAAGTTGTCCACTCGCTTGATGATGCCTTATCCCTTGTATTAGAGTCATTAATGACGACCTCTATTAGCTCATTTCCTTGAGCACTTGCATTTTCAATCATACTCTGTGGAACCAATTCCTGGATAATGTTCTCAACAATTCCAGACCCTTCAACACCATCTGCATGTTTCGCAAGGTTAAGATTTCCTTCCATTATCTCTGTACTTTTCTCAACCATCTTCTTCACTTTTGGTGCCCATACCATTTTACTTGTCTTAGGGCATTTAGCATTTGAATGTCCAAAAGTAGAACAATTCTTGCATCTTGGAGGCTTCCAAGTATATTCGATAGTAACCTTAAACTCCTTACCATCAAACACAACATGAATAAAATCAGGAAATTCATTGTTAGCATCCATTTCAACACAAACTCTAGCGTAATTCATCCTTGTTCTAGCTAAAGTGTACTTATCAGAAAACAATGGAGCCCCATTACACTAGCAATCATACTTAAACCTTTAGCATTCCATAGATGGGTTGGAACATTCCTCAAATTCATCCATACAGGTACAATCTTCATTTCCAAAATGTCTTGTTCAATGAAAAGCTGCCAAGGACGAATTAAGAACAATCTGTTTGAAATAGTAATAGATCCAAATTCCATGACAGCACTTCTGTCTTCCTCTAAATCAAATTCAAAAATGAACATTGAATCTTCATGAAGAGACAAACGAAATTTTCCTTTAAGCTTCCAAGCATTTTCCATCGTTTCCTTGACTTGTTTGAAGGATAATCTACTCCCCACCAAATATCCTACTAAAAATCTATTGCAAACCTTAATTTCATCAACTAAATCAGAAGAAGAGATTACAGATTTCGACATACCTTCACTCTCTTGAGGTTTGTGGTAGAACAACTTACAGGTAGAATAGTCAAAGCTTTCTTCATTGTTTCCCCCAAACAATGTTCTCCAATTTCCATTTTTAGGGTTTTCAAAAACATCATTAGAAACTCCAATGATTCCGTTTTGAACTTTTAGTGGTGGAAATTCTTTCTCGGAACCCACAGATGATACAAACTCCTTATGATTTTGAATTTTTTCTCTTGTAATCATAATGACATTACCCCTTTTTGAAGAAGAGGAAACCCTTTTTGTAATGCTCCAAACTCAAAGTATAAGGATTATGGATAGTGCTAAATCCATAGAGGTTGATTTAGGGTTTTGATGATGATGGAGAAATTGAATGGGTTAGGATTTTCTCTGATTTTTCCGATGGTACTAGGGCTTGAAGCACTGTTGCTTTTTTCCTATGGAGAAAATATATAGTGTTATATATAAGCTTTAATCGAGTATGAATCAAACACATCAGTGTTATAGTGTTAATATATGGAGGGAATGTTGCTATGATATTTCAAAGCACCTAAACTGAAATTTGTTGAAGACACGTTATATATGCTAATCAATGATGTCTGGCTTTTCCCTTTTATGTACATTCTACAGGGGATGTTATTTTCAAGAAGGTGATGTTGTGAAGATGGAAATGAATGTTGAAACTGCATATAGAAAGTCAACTAAGACCTTGATTAATTGGATAGAAGAAGAAGTAAATATGAGTAAGACTCAAATCTTTTTTCGCACCTACGCCCCCGTCCACTTCAGGTTCGTCTTATTCCTTGAAAACTTTAGTATTCTTGGATATCTGGTATGTTACACAACTTTTTGTATTGTAATTCTAAAATATGTTGTAATAAACACCACTAGTAGTAGATGAAGACATTTTCCGTAATCCTCTTAATTTCACGTTTCAGAAAGATTTATTATATTGGATAATAAATCTGGTTTCAACAGGGGTGGGGATTGGAGAACAGGAGGGAGTTGCCACATGGAGACGCTACCAGAATTAGGGTCCTCATTAGCGCCACCTCGGACATGGGTTCCTCTCAATATCTTTAATGACGTACTAGCAGAGCAATCAAACAAGTCACATGTGCTTGGAATGGATGTACTGAGCATAACTGAATTGACTTCAAGAAGGAAAGATGGTCATTTATCTTTGTTTTATCTCGGTCCTAAGGAGAGCCCTGCACCTCTTCACAGGCAAGATTGTAGTCATTGGAGCCTTCCAGGAGTACCTGACGCATGGAATGAACTACTCTACGCACTCTTCATTAGACGGGAGGGGAAGACTCAAGAAAAAGTTTTTCAGGCAAACATGAAAAACGCTTCTTGATTATGGTAGAAGGACCTGCACAAGAATGAAGCCGTGGTCTCTTAATTTAACAATTGAGCACATACAAAGCGTCACTAAAGATGCAGATTTTTTTGATTATACTAAAAAGCCCCAGTTTCAAGAAAAAATAATAATTCTGCGGCGAAGTTCATTTTGCCTGTTGTATAGATTGGAAAATCCCAAACTGTAATTAGAAACATTACTCATTTGTCAAGTCAGCAGGTGAATAACCAGTGAACACGTAAGTGGCTGTAGTAGTAGGTGACGCCATGGAAAATACCTCAACTCCTGCTGGATTTGGTGACATAGAAGGAGAGTCGATCTAGCAGACCGATTCAAATCCAGGGCTTGGTGACAGAGAAGGAGAGTCGGCCTTGTTTTTTGAATCAAATGGGGTTTCCTGGCTAATTCAGAAGTATAAGGCTTCACTGATTAAAGGCTTGATATAGATAGAAAAGCCTTCACTTGTATAAGATTGAATGCATCTAGCATAGAAATTACAGAGAGAGGTCATGGATTTACTTGGAAAGCAGCTTTGAGCTTTGAATCCGTTTATATGCTCATTGGGTTCTTAAAGCATCATCATCTTAAACCATCTGTCTCATATGATACGCTGTGAAGGCCTAGGATCTATTTGGAAAGAAAAAAAATATTTTGATAACTTGAGCTTTGAGAGCTTTGCTCTTCTCCTGTATTGCTTTGTTTTGTTTTCTTTTTTTGCTTGATGAAAATGAACTACATGATACTCCCTTTTATAGATAGGAGATCACAAAATACAAAGAGACATTTTGACAAATCATAAAGATAGGATGGACTTTACAAATCTCTATGTGACTCTTTGACAACAACACAATGAACTTAGACAAATAAAAGTAATCCCAAGAGTGCTTGGATAAGAACTCAATTTATTATGCCAACATTGCCTCCCGTAAATTGAGTTTGCTCTTGACTCCCAATGCTTCAACATTCTTTGAAAATACGGGACCTCCAAGTGGCTTTGTGAAGATATCCGCAAGTTGCTCTTCACTTTTGCAATACTCAAGATTGAGTTCTTTTTCATGAACAAGCTCCCTTAAGAAATGGAAACGAAGACGAATGTGCTTTGTTCGCCCATGAAGAACTGGATCTTTTGAGATTGAAATAGCCGAGTTATTATCACAAAAGAGTGTTGTAGGACCACTTTGCTTGAAATTCATACTTTCAAGAATTCCTCTCAACCAAATCGTTTGACATCCGGCGAAGGAACCTGCAATATACTCTGCTTCAGCAGTAGAAAGAGATACGATTGGTTGCTTCTTTGAACTCCAACAAATTGCTCCACTTCCGAGATTAAAAACATATCCGGAAGTACTTCTTGAATCATCAACACTTCCTCCATGATCACTATCTGTAAAACCAACAAGCTTGACAGGAATATTTTTCTCATAAAAGACACCATAGTCAATGGTTCCTTTTATATATCGAAGGATTCTTTTTGCCGCCTCCAAATGATTTGAATATATCTTTTCCAAAAACCTGCTGATCAAACTAACAGCAAACATGATGTCCGGACGAGTGGCGGTGAGATACATCAAGTTTCCAATCAAGCTTCGAAACATAGTTTTATTCACCAACTTTCCTTCTCCTTCTTTGCTCAACTTTAATCCTGTAATGCAAGGGGTTGTAACAGGATTTGAGTTCTCCATTCTGAATTTTTTAAGAATCTCGGCTGCATATTTTTCTTGAGAAATAAAAATTCCTCCTTTCGTTTGTTGCACATTTATGCCAAGGAAATGGTGCAACTCTCCCAAATCAGTCATTTCAAACTCCTTCTTCATAGAAGCTTTGAAATGTTCTAACATCTTAAGATCATCACCCGTGAAGATAAGATCATCAACATAAAGACTCACCACCATAAAACCTCCATTCGAATTTCTTTTAATATAAAGAGTGTGCTCAAAAGGACAACGCTCGAAACCATAATTCAGAAAATATTTATTGATTCGATCATACCATGCACGGGGTGATTGCTTCAAGCCGTAGAGAGCTTTCTTGAGTTTGTACACCTTTTCTTCCTCTCCTTTCTTCACGAATCCGGGTGGTTGTTCAAGATAAATTTCTTCTTGAATAAAACCATTCAAGAAAGCCGACTTGACGTCCATTTGGTACAATTTCCATCCTCTTTGAGCAGCAAGAGAAATGATTAGGCGGATTGTTTCAAGTCTTGAAACCGGAGCAAATACTTCATTGAAGTCTTCACCTTCTTTTTGCTTGTATCCTTTAGCAACAAGCCTCGCCTTGTATTTGTTTACGGAACCATCAAGGTTGGTCTTTGTTTTGTACACCCATTTCACACCAATAGAAGATTTGTGTGAAGGCAAAAGTGTAAGCTCCCACGTACCATTCTTCTCAATGGCATTGATCTCCTCTTTCATAGCTTGATTCCATTTTTCTTCTTTTGAGGCTTCCTCATAAGAAATTTGGTCTTCTCCTGCAAAGAATGCAAAGAAGATTTGATTTGGCTCGTCTATCTCTTCCGTCACATCATAAAGTTCTGTCAAGCTCCTTGTCTTTGTTGGTGGTGGTGATGGTGAATTTTCTGGGGATTCGTCATTTTCACCATCATTGGCCTCCTCTGATTTTGATTCATCTTCTTCATCATCAAGTAGAACCTGCCATGTTAGTGAATCTGACATTTTCGAAAAATCATAAGAGGATTTTTCATCAAAAACAACATCTCTGCTTATCACAATTTTCTTTGTTCGAGGATTGTAAAGCTTGTAAGCATTTGTCCTCTCACTATAGCCAATGAAAACACATTTTTCAGATTTATCATCAAGCTTGGTTCTTGCAGCATCCGGAATATGTGAGTATGAAAGACAACCAAATGTTTTAAGATGTACCACATTTGGTTTCTTACCATACCACGCCTCATTTGGTGTAATACCCTCCAAGCTCTTTGTCAGTGACCGGTTGATCAAATAAACGGCACAAGAGACTGCTTCGGCCCAAAAATCAGATGGCATATTTTTCTTCTTTAGCATGCACCGAACCATGTCCATGATCGTCCGATTTTTCCGTTCGGCAATTCCATTTTGTTGAGGTGTATACCGCGCCGTCAATTCGTGTCTAATCCCATGGACTCGACAAAAATCTTCAAATAAAAAAGATAAGTATTCTCCACCTCGATCACTTCTCAAATTCTTGATTTGAGAATCAGAAAATTTCTCGACACGAGACTTGAAATCTTTGAAGCAAGAGAAAGCTTCGGATTTTTCTTTCACAAAATACACCCAAACTTTTCTTGTGAAATCATCGATAAACAATAAGAAATATCGATTACCTCCGAGAGATGGAACTCGGAAAGGTCCGCAAAGGTCGGTATGAACGAGCTCCAGAGGTGACTTTGTCTTCCAATTTGATTTGGAAGGAAACGACTCTCGGTGTTGCTTTCCCAATTGACATTCTTCACAAACTTCGCCAATTGCATTGATATTCGGCAGTCCTTGGACAATTGCTTTGTTTGCCAACTCCTTTAGGCTTTGAAAATTGAGGTGCCCAAATCTGTCATGCCACAACTTTGAAACATCCTCTTTTGCAGTTAAGAAACAAGAAACATTCAAAATATCAAGTTTGAGTGGAAATAAATTATTAGAACTCAAACTGATATTTGCAACGGGTTGATTATTTTTCTTCATAATGCAAGTGTTGTCCACGAAACGGATATCAAATCCTTTCTTCAACAAGTGACCAACACTTAGCAAGTTGCTTTTCAATCCCGGAACGTAGAACACATCGGACATTTTCTCGGCTTTTCCGGCTTTTGTCTTGAAGGAAATTTCTCCAACACCTTCGATTTTGTAAGACTTCGCATCTCCAATTGTAACCTGCCCATGGTTAGCTTCAACAAGATTTGAAAATAAATTTTTGTTTCCCGTCATGTGTTTGCTAGCACCACTATCCAAGTACCAAGTGTTTCCAAAATCTCCATTGGAAGCAATTAGTAAAGTTTCTGAATTTTCGGCTTTATGCACATAGCCGACTTCTTGTTTCTTTTCAGGGTACTTCTCCCAACAGTCATTGGATTTGTGTCCCGGTTTGTGACAATAGTGACACTCAATGTAAGGTTTTTTACCTTTGTAAGTAGTATGACCTCGACCACGCCCTCTTTGAAAATTATTTTGGACGGATTTCTCCTCTTCCTTCGCCTCCTCATTTGAATTGGCTTGACCATGATTGTTGGACCAAGTTTTTCTGCCTCTCGTTTGTCCATGACCTCTACCTCGTCCACGACCACGGCCTCCCGAAGTTGAGGATTTTAATGCTTGATCGGAAGAAGAAATTTTAGGACTCCTTTTGAGTATTCTTGCTTCGTGTGCTTCCAATCTTCCTTGTAAATTCTCCAATGTCATCGAAGAGTAGTCTTGTGACTCTTCAATAGCCACAACAACATGATCGAACTTCTCGGGTAGACTTCGCATGATTTTCTCGACAACTCTTTGAGCTTCCATGATTTCGCCATTTATTGCCATTTGATTTACAAGAGAAGTGATTCTTGTAAAATATTCGACAATCTTCTCGCTTTCTGTCATCTCCAATTTTTCGAACTCGGCTCGTAAGGATTCCAAACGAACCTTCTTCACTTGATCTTTTCCGGAGTAAGTAGTTTGAAGAATCTTCCACGCTTCCTTCGAACTACTTGCCTTGGTTAGTCTTTCATAGATCGGAACTTCGATTGCTTGATAGATTTGGAAGAGAGCTTTGCTATCTTTTTGTCTCTCTTTTTTCAAAGTCTTCTTTTGTGCATCGGTCAATTGAGTTTCATCTCTTGGTGTTTCAACATCATCTTCTTCATCTCTTGGTGTTTCAACACCATCTTGAACGATACTCCAAAGATCTTGAGATTCAAGACATAGCTTCATTAAGTTGCTCCAATAATCGAATTTTTCTCCATTGAAACGAGGCATAAGAGAAACTGGATTGTTGGACATTTTAAACGAGGCTCTGATACCAATTTGAAGGCCTAGGATCTATTTGGAAAAGAAAAAAATATTTTGATAACTTGAGCTTTGAGAGCTTTGCTCTTCTCCTGTATTGCTTTGTTTTGTTTTCTTTTTTTGCTTGATGAAAATGAACTACATGATACTCCCTTTTATAGATAGGAGATCACAAAATACAAAGAGACATTTTGACAAATCATAAAGATAGGATGGACTTTACAAATCTCTATGTGACTCTTTGACAACAACACAATGAACTTAGACAAATAAAAGTAATCCCAAGAGTGCTTGGATAAGAACTCAATTTATTATGCCAACACGCTGAAGTGTTCAGAGAAAGAAGCAAGATGGTTTTTTGAAAGACTTTCGAATAATAGGGGTGAAATGGTTAAGGCCACAAGATATCTTTACTCCAACAACAATGGGGGCAACAAATCATTTTGTTTCCCAGCAGGTCGTGATCGATGGGGTTGGGAGGTCTTAGCTTCCAATCTGGAGTCCCGGTGACAAAGAAGAGAAATCAGAAAGCATTCCCACCTACAAGTCAAGATTTTCCGGTATGGATAGCCAAACCGGCTCACAAGAGGCAACAAAAGTTATGTATCAGCTTTATCCAACAAAAGCATTCCCACCTCGCATAATCTTCTACATCCCTCAAAGATATTCTCAACCACATGGAATCCGAAAGAGAGGAAATCAAGGATTTTGGGGTAATCTGCTCTACCTCAAGATGGAATCCTGGTTGGAGAAAAGTTGCTAGTGCTATTAAGCAAAAGATGAACTGGTCGCGTAACATAAGTCTTAAACAGCTAGACTCAACGCATGCAATATTTATTGCAGAGAATGATGAGCAGCTAGAGCATTTACTCCGCATTAAAAGCTCTAACCTTAATCATTCTCAAATTTTCTTTTCTAAGTGGTCTTCGGATTATCATTCTGTAAATTCCAAATTTTTTGCTTTCTAACATATTTGGATTAAAGTGAGGGGACTGCCACTAGATTTGTGGAAGGAATCATCTTTTGTTATCATTGGAAGTAAAAGTGGGAAACTTGTTGCAATTTTCCAGGCAACTTCAGGGTTCTTCAAGGTCTCAGAAGCTACTATCTGTGTTTTTGGAGACATAGAAGATGTCCCGGCAGCTATCAAAATACACATAGAAGGTAGGAAGTATGTGTTTTTATAGAAATAATTCCTACATGAAATTTGGATAAGATGATGTGCTCTTTAGTTCAATTGAATGAAGATAATCAACTTGCAACACCAAATATTGAGCTCAAGCACAACTCTACCATTTCACAAGCTTTGGATAAGGGCAAAGAGAAATCTGCGATTAACCGGAAGCTCGGTCTCTCCGGTAACACAAGATAGATTTTATCAAAAGGGCAATTCTGGAAAATTTTCAAGATCAGAAGGGCACAACTAGTTTGAATTTTTAAGAACTATTAGGATGAATAGTCTAATCAAGGAAGGCTATGAGGGACAAAAAGTTGATGATAATCAGGCTTTTGAGCTGGACCAGGGTAGTTCAAGCCCTAGTACTCGATCAGAGAACATTAATGAGAGAGTGACTATTCATAAACATGTTGCAATCCAAGACGAGCTGGAGGAACTGATCAGAGAGACACTTTTGTGTCAGGTTCATCCGTTGACAAAGAAACTCATCGAGAAGAACATTCTTCACAATCTCAGAACTTGGCATTTAATGCTCTTGGTGACAGCTCGGAAGATAGAGTGGAACACGTAACGCTGGACCGAGTGTAGTCGATGGTGGGACCACACATGGAATGAAAAATGAAGAAGAAAAATATTGGCAAGGGTCTTTTTAGAAATAAAAGAAAATATGTCAATTGGATTCCAAACCAGAGGACCCGACATCCGAACATTGAGCCTCCAATCTCTAAACTAATGATTGAGGATAACGTAAATCTCTCTCATTCTATACTTAGTCAAGTGTTGATGGATTTTTATAAAGGGACAGAGTTAGATTTAACTATTTTAAACCATTTGTCTTCAACCTTAGATTGGAGGAACTCCCTCCAAAGGCCTTTAACTGATAATACGGGGTATAGCCGGTACAGAGATTTAGTATTCTATAGGTCCTTCAGGAACAGATCTTGCTTGTCGAGTCTGGGGCCCAACCAGACCATAAAAGAAAGCAGATTACCCCATAAAGTAGTGAGCCCAACTCAACACAATAGATCGTTTCATCTTCAAGGGATAGCTTCAGATACACAAGAAGAACTGGAAAGTGAACTGGAGATTTCTGAGTTAGGGTTTGATGCAGACAAAGATGTTGAAATAGAGACAGCTGAGAAGAGGGGAGAAGAAGAGGAAGTCAACCAATCCGAGGAACCAGTCATTAGCTTGGATAAATTTCAAGGGGAATTGCAATTTCTAAGGAGAGAAGAAACTACAATTAATCTTATGCAAGCTTTCAATTCTATAGGGGCTGATGTAGAAGGAATGGAGAAGGAATTGGAGGGCATAGCTACACAAATTATTAATGATCATGAACAATCAAAAATTCCACCATCTATCTCAACGGCAGAGCGTATGCAAGACGATGAACCAGTTTTGGGCACTTTGGAAACTAGGAAGAAAGAAGCTCAGAAGTTGATATCAAAATCAAAGACTGACAGAGAGCGAGCAAGAATTGCTTGGAATTGAGAGGAAAACGACACTTCTTTGGGTCGAAGTAGAAGCAAGACAACTGCAAAGGGAACCTCATGGATAATAAAATTCTTTCATGGAACATTAGAGGATTCAAAGCAAAAGGTAGGGCTGAAATTCTAAGAAGACAGGTTGCAACGGAGAAAATTTCATTTTTACTTCTCCAGGAAACTCAGGTTCAAAGCATATCTCAAAGTAACATTAGGAATTTTTGGGGAAATGATAGATTTGGTTGGCTACATTATTCAGTTAGTAGTAGATTAGGTGGTCTGTTGACAGTGTGGGATGATGACAATTATGAAATGGTTGACAATCTACAAGGTCTTTGCTCAATCACTGTTTTATTAAGGAATAAAGGAGATGGACAAATCTGGATGTTAACAAATGTTTATGGTCCGACAGGGAGAAATAATAAAGCAGAGATGTGGGATACTAGAGGGTTATGGCAAGTTCCTTGGATTCTATGAGATTATTTTAACTGTATTAGATACATAACAGAGAAGAATAAACCTACAAGAAGAACAAGAGAATGAAGGAATTCAATAGATTCATCATTAAAGCAGGTCTAGTTGATCTTCCTTTACATGGTGGTAAGTACACATGGACCAGTAAGAAAATAAACCCTAGTCTTACTAGATTAGATCGTTTTCTTTTCTCGATTGAGTGGTTGAATGGTTACCCAGACATGAGGCAACAAGTTCTTGTGAGAGCAGCTTCTGATCATGCTCTGTTAATTCTTCAGTGTGCTCCACAAAGGATATCTCATTCTCCATTCAGAATTGAGAAATATTGGCTATTAGAGAGCTCCTTTTATGATGTTCTCAAAATTTGGTGGCATAGATTTCAGTATAGAGGGTCACCAAGTTATATTTTGGCTAAAAAACTACAAAGCCTGAAACCAATTTTGAAGACTTGGAGTTGTGAAAATTTTAAGGGCCTAGAAAGATTACTTTCTGTGAGCAAGGTATTCAAAGATTGGATAACAAAGAAGAGAATTCTCCTCTCTGTATGGATGAATATAATAAATG
This sequence comes from Papaver californicum, assembly GCA_023531435.1. Taxonomy (NCBI): domain Eukaryota; kingdom Viridiplantae; phylum Streptophyta; class Magnoliopsida; order Ranunculales; family Papaveraceae; genus Papaver; species Papaver californicum. The sequence continues at coordinate 3,756,638 of JAJJMC010016780.1, forward strand.
ATACTTCTCATCTTCTTACTCAAAAGTGGCAGTCTAGAGCAAAAGTGAAGTGGATTCAAAAAGGAGAAAACATACTTCTTACTTCCACTTGATTGCAAATGGAAGGAAGAAAGCTAATTGGATACACAATATCAGTGTAGAAAACGAAGATTTTTTCACTCAATCTGATATAGAGATGGAAGCTATAAAATTCTTCACCGTGCTCTATACAGAAGATCAAATGTGGAGACCTAAAGTTGACCGTCTTCAATTCCCTTCAATCTCAAAACAACAGAAAAAAGAGCTAGAAGGTGTCATCGAGAGGTGGAAGTGCAACAAGTCATCAACAGCTTAGTCTCCAGCAAATCTCCAGGACTGGATGGAATGACCAATGAGTTTTATAAAGCAACATGGTCCATGATCAAAGAAGAAGTAGTGAAAGTCATTCGAGAGTTCCAAAACGAGGGTAAGTTGGACTGGAGACTCACTTGTACCTTAATTTGCTTAATTCCTAAGAAGCCAGGTGCATCTCATTTCAGAGACTTTAGACCAATAAGTCTCATAGGAGGGATGTACAAGATAATTACTAAAGTTCTTGCAAACAGAATTAAAGTAGTTATTCCAGATATTATATCCATTTTTCAAACAGCTTTTGTTAAAGAGAAACAGATTCTTGACAGTGTGTTGATTGCAAATGAGTTGATTGACTCAAGGCTCAGATCAGGACAAACAAGATTTGTGTGTAAGATTGACATTGAGAAAGCCTATGACCGGGTGAATTGGGCTTGTCAGGACTATATGCTAAATAGATTTGGGTTTGGACCAATTTGGAGGAGATGGATCAAAGGCTGCCTAACAACTGTACATTTCTCTGTGCTTATCGATGGAAAACCAACTACAAAATTCAGAAGTACTCGATGCTTAAGGCAGGGAGACCCGTTATCTCCCTTCCTTTTCTTGTTGATTGCAGAAGTTCTTGCTAAGATGCTCCAGGAAGCAAAAGATCAAGGTCTAATTTCAGGATTCCAAGTTCACAGAGATAGCGAAAGTATTTCACACCTTCAATTTGCAGATGATACACTTCTATTTATAGATACTAAACTAGAAGAAGCTGAACACTTGAAGATCATATTGTTTTGTTTCGAGGCGGTGACTTGATTAAAAGTTAATTTGGCTAAAAGCAGCTTAATGGTAATTAGCAACAATCCAGATGATAATGTTATATGAACACAAGCAGCAGAGAGTCTTAGATGTGCTGTTGGCAATCTTCCCTTCTCTTACTTAGGCCTCCCATTAGGGGCTAAAACTCAGCACCAGATTTTGGATCCGGTGATAGAAAAGATCAAAAAGAGACTAGCACCATGGAAAAAGAAATATTTCTCTAGGGGAGGAAGAATGACCCTAATCAACAACACCCTAGCCAGCATCCCGATATACTTTTTGTCTCTTTTTACAATACCGGTGGTTGTAGCTAAGAAAATAGATAAGATTTCTAGAGATTTTTTATGGGGAGATACTAATGAGAAAAAAGCCTTTACATTGGGTGGGATGGAATAAGGTGTGCAAGCCGAAATCCAAAGAAGGATTAGGAATTAAATGGGCTCTTCTTGTAAAATGGATATGAAGATATGAGAATGAGAAAAATCATTTGTGGAGGAAGACAATTTAACAAAAGCATGATGGCAAGGCAGATACTTGGTATCCAGAAAATGTAAAAAGCTCTCGTGGCACCAGTCTTTGGAAAGGCTTCCTTATCTCTATAATTATGATTTCTTTATCTCTAATTCTTAACAACTCCCGTATTTTCTTAAACAATGGGGAGAACACTAGCTTCTGGAATGATAGCTGGTGCTCAATCCTTCCTCTCAAAGACAAGTTCCCTAGTCTATGGAGGATAAGCAGAGCACGAGAAGCATCAATAAGTCAAGTTCTACAGTTTGCTTCAGTTGGTATGCTTGGAATCTTAGTCTTTCAAGGAATTTAAAGAGAGGAGAGATAGATGAGGTAGCTCAACTTCTGGACACAATAGGAAACTCAGAAATCATCTCAACTCAGCAAGATACAAGATCTTGGCTTCCATCGTCTTCCGGAAAGTTCTCCACAAAATCATGCTACGATATTCAAATTGCAGATCCAAGCATGGACATGTCAAGTTTTACTAAACCTAAGCTTATTTGGAACAAAAAATCCTAACCAAGGTGTCGTTTTTCAGCTGGGCTGTATTATGGGATGCTTGTCCAACCCTAGATAACTTGAGAAGGAGACATTTATTTCAAAACTCTGCCAATTTCCAATGTAGGTTTTGCAACCAACAAAAAGAGACCATAGACCATATTCTTCCACATTGCAATTATGTATGCCATCTGGAACTACTTTCTACAATACCCCAAGATAAGCTTAGTTTGGCCTCAAACTACAAAGGTGTGTCTTGATGCGTGGAAAAGGAAACTAGATAATGAGAGACACAAATTTATATGGAATCACTTACCTCAAACAATTTGGTGGGAGGTTTGGCTGGAGAAGAATAGAAGGGTGTTCCACAAAAAGGCACAAGATGAAACTAAAACAATTATAGCGGTAAAAGCTTTGCTATATCAATGGGGTTTGCCTAATAATGAGTTTAGGGATCTTTTCTTTGATGGGTTAGTGTGTTGCTGGAAGGATAAAATTTACGAATAATGTTTTGTAAGCTTTGGTCCGTGTGTTGTTCCTTGTTTGTTTTTTTAAGAGTTTTCTAGCCTTTACACTAGTTCTATTTTTGTTTTTATAACGTAACTGTTCCCTTTGTGTCTCCTCGGCACCTTTTTAATTATCTTAACCATTATAAAAAAAAATAAAAAAAATTAGAAACATTACAAAGGCATTTCAATATTATCTTTTCTTTTCATTATTTCCGGATACAAAGATTTTTCACTTGTTGATAAAGTTCCTTATGAGGTAAGTGATAAACTTCTATGAAGTGGCAAACTGGATGTTGCCCTGACTCTTGCGGCATCAGATTTATTCAAGATACATTTTACTAAATTAAACAATCTTCACATTACTGAGGTTATAGAGACACTTGAAAACTAGTTATATTCCCCCAAAACTTTCATGGTTTATTTACACGTCGTTTATTCTTCTAAGACTCTTATCTTCATTGGCTTTTTTGTTGAGGTTGAAAACCTGCAATACCTCCAAGTTCTTCAACTTCTTTAGCCAACACTTCAATCTTATCCGCAATCTCCATTAAAAGAAAAACAAAGGTTGCCATTGCAAGCCCATCACTGTTGTTCTCGGTTGCGCACAGCTTAGATACAGATACCGAAATGTTTAGCTTGGAGCATGTCGTCTTCAACTTAGACACTATTAATTCTCCTGGCTGACACTTCTTCATTTGCATAATGCTGTCACCTAACTCTCTCAGTGAGCAAGCAAGTACTGATGCAGCTGCTTCGCATGGTTCCTTCATAGAACGCCTCAGTGTAATAGTCGATGGCTGATAAACACACAGGCTAAAATTAGAGAACAAACCTAGACTGAAACATGATGCTGTTTAAAGAAAATGAATAAACGGCAGGTCATTTACCTGTCGAGGAGAACAAAGGCATCCTTTTAATGAAAGGTTAGTCGCAGCCAACTCCCGAAGCAACTGCCCAATGTGAAGGTATTTCTCCCATGGATGATACAACCCGAATCTTCCATGCCATGGTTCCCATCTTGCAAAGTTACCCTTGAAAAAAAAAACAATAACATAAGCTTATTGGAAATAATTTTATACTTGTATGTTTAGTATTGAGTAAGTAACATCTTTTAGTACCAGAATCTCATCTTTAGCTTTGGAGTTTAGCACGGATAAGTAGCCATCCAAACTTCTTGTGACCTCATTGCTTTTTCTATCAATGGGCTCAAAATATTCCTCCGAGCATCCTTCAATCGAACTTGCCAGACTTTCAAATTTTGTAGCAATAGAAGAGTGGAGTTCATCACTAGACCACATAGGTAAAACAAGTAAACTCGTAAACACGCATATGGCGAATCCTATAACTATTGTGGCCAAACGCTCTCGGGCTAACAACAACACCTTCTCACCCTGTAGACCAGAAACTGCAACCAGATTGAAAGTGAGGATGAAGATCATAGCGCCATAGTCATACTTTTTCTTAAAATTTGGTATCAACCGAGAATATGTTGCAGCCACACCTGAAATATTACATCAAAACACAGCGATGTTGTTAGAAAAAGTAAACAGCACAATAGCAACGCAATGGATTCCCCAATGTCATTTCATGCAATAAACAGTATATGTGTTACTCACCAATGATAAATATGGTTGCACCAATTACGATAGAACTACCAACCCATTTCAGTTTTTGAGCTAATATTGCCGCTAAACAACCCAAGCCACCTCCTAAAACAGTTCCCAAACCACGATTTAATCCCTTCCCGAGTGTAGCACCTGATACAGATTATTTGTAGCTAATTGTTAATTACCATATACGTTTTATAAAAAATATGCTTATTGCATATGCAATGAAATCAAATTCTAGTCGGATAAGGTATGCAGTAACAGATACGAACCAACAGAGTACTCGAAAAGAACTACGACTGTCATTATAGCCCACATAGCATTTTCTCCTACTTGTTCATAAAGAGGATCAATAAGATACAACAGAGAAACCAAAACTAGAGCAACTCCAACTTTCAAACTATGAATCAATTTCTTATGATCATATACGAGCTTTTTCTTTAAACAATGAAGAAGAGAAGAAGAACTGAAAAATGATTCCGGAATACTTATCGTGTCCTTTTCAATATCATGGATCTCGTTCCCGTTTCTTATAGAACTATTTTTCCCAACTTCATTTGGAATTGATATCACAGTTACCCCTGCCATTTTTTTTCCTTGTTTACTTTCTTCAAGTATCTTGTTATCAGTTTGAGTTGCAAGACTGGTACTTGCCAAATATATATATATATAGACATTAGGTGGCTACTAGCTAGGTGATTTCTATGTATGGTACTCTAGTAAGATATCTAGCTAGAGATAGAGAGAAACAAAAAACCTTTTGAAATCCATTGGTCTAAACTTTCTGACAAAGGTTAAGCTATACAAACATAACCCATGCACCTGTACAACTATGTATATATATACCCAAGTTTATAGTAAATGTAGATGGTCATTTTTAATGAATTGTATAATGATATAATTCCCAGTGCGTGGAGACATACCGGCCCGGCATGAAAATTACGTGTGCATTATCGACCGATAATTGATCTCTATTTGTCCCTCAAAGTAGAACACTAATGGAGTCACTAACCTTATATTCAGATAATCAGTATACTCAAATTCAAAGGAAACTCAGTCCAAATTTAGTTCCTTTGTCTTCAAATCTTAGATAAACTAAGCTCAAATTTTCATAATAATCCATATTTAGCCAAGCACATATATATGCTTAATATGTACCATCATATCATCTCACCTCATTACCTAGTTGTTTATCGTCTCCAATAGTGCTTGATAGTGTTATGCACTCCAAGTCTATATAGAAAATAAGGTTGCAATTTTTCGTTCCCATTTGAATTGTGCAAGTATCTTACATTTTTTTTATGTTTCTCTTTGATTAATCGATTCAGATCATTACTTGATTAATACTTTTGCATGCATATTCCATATTCGTATACATTCGAGAAACCGATCGAAAATATAAGAAGGAAAAGTATATCAGCTCTCTTTTAAAAGCGTGTTTTCGAAACTTTAAACACCTACAACTTCTCCTTTTTTACCGATGAGAACCAACAACTACTTGTGATATTTGTTCATAGGAACCATGGAGGAAAGTTACAATTAGGAACATACAAAATGGTGCATGCAACAAGACAATATGGATTCGAACTACTTTTTTTTTAATATTTTATTTTGATTCTGTTAAAGCTAGGAAATTAACTAGTGACGTACGGAATTGATCGATCAATCGAACCCGTGGAAAGAACTGACAGCACTAAACAAAGATCAAAGTGGATCAATGAGTTGGACTGCACATCCATCAATCCAGTTCCGAAAAAATGGAAAACACTTTGCAACTCATTCGTTCCTTTTTTAATATCTGATCTCGATCTTTCACTCCGGTACGATCCTTCTCCATGGTATTTAACTTGCAATAAAAGTGACCGGACCCCCCTATATCCTAAATGTTCAATAGTTTTTTAGATTTTAATATTTCAGTGCTTTAATCATTTAGAATGCAGACCTTAAAAGAAAAGAAAAATGGTTGCACTAGTTTTGATTCCTAAATGACCGATCAATTTTGTTAGGCCATGTCCATGAATTGCCGGCAAAAAAATATCAGTGAATATTTTCGTTTATATCATCTGTACTTACATTTCATATTCCCACTATGCATATATGACAAAATATTAAAACTAGCTAAGTTGTTAGTTGAATAGCGCATTGTTGAATGGTTGATGTGCGATACTAGCAATCAAGTTTCACGCATAATGGGATTGTGGGATCATGACTTCATTCACATAATTAATGCGCGCGCATGCACAAATAGTTGAAGTGATCTGCTGTGGTAGTGCACATTGGTTCAGTTCATCATGTATAGCTAAAAACAATAAAATGATGTTAGGACTTGGGAGATTTGCTACTCGCTCATTGGTGTGGATGCACTGTAAAAGATTCCGCGTTCAGAGGCAGTGCAATTTGAATTTGGCCTAACTTTTTAATAAGATGTTGATCTAATTTTTCTTGGACAAAAATTTGCAATAAAAATGGTTATGTTGACTAAACAATAATGCCCATGTAAATAATTTAGTTTAATATAATTGAACGCGCACTAAACGCGGGATGGCTAACATGTGTAACCGAAATACACGATGGGCGTGACGCGCATTTAAGGTATGCCAAAATATCAGTTCCCCTATAGGTGCGTTAGCTTTCCTACTTCCTAATTCCCTTTCTTTTCCTTTCTTTCTTCTATTACATAGGCTTCACCTCATACCTTTTGACTTTCTACTTATTTCAAACCAATGCCTCCCACGTAGTAGACACTGTCGTCAGACTTCTGTTACATGCAGCATCTGTTTCTATTTTCAAATTATGTAATTAAAAAGATCCGAAAACTAGAAAGACCTTAGTATCAGCATCAAACACCAAACAGAAAACATAACAGTAAGTGCAAACCAGACCTGGTTATTTTTGCAATATACGAATTCACTGTCCTTACCAAAATCATGGTTTTGTATGAACAAGCTTTACCCCTGTTCAACCAGAAACTTCTGTTTGATGACGAGTTCAAAAGCTTTTTTTGCTTGACTTGTTTAAATGAACAAACATGGCAGTCTTTGATTGAGAATAAAAGCGGAAAATATAGATAATATGACAGAGAAAAAATAACAACCAAAACTAACTCATATTTTCATTAAATAATTATCATATGTATGTTTAACAGCAATAAATTTATCGATTTTTATAAGAAAGTCTAAAACTCTAGTCCTAATTAAGTAAACTATAATCAACCTAAAGTCGGAAAATAAGTAAATGTAAACATAAATAATTTCTAAAAAATTTAAAAATTCTAAAAATTAGAAATATCTATTATAAAATAATGAGCAATTTAGTATTTGGGTCATAATTGGTACCTTTTAGTGTTTAGGTCTCAAGTTTGTCCGTTGATGACTTTGGTCGCTTGACCATTACTTTACCAGTTAACAGTTTAATATGTTGACCACTAAGCAGTTTAATATGTAGCTAACACACGTGAATCCCTTAATTAATAGAAGTCCATTGTCAAGAGCTTCTCCATAATCCATCGTGAAGATTATCGCTATCAACCTCACAATCGGTATTCCTTTAGGACATCTATCAAACAGCAAAGCACAATCTGTTGGATACCAACTCAGTTCCAATCACAAATCAGAAATAAATTATATAGATTCGAGTCAAGGATCTTAGGTTTAAGATTTGAAATACCAAGATATTATCAGATCCAGAATTCCTTGATCAGATCAATCAAGATTTATGATTACTGAAGTAATCCGCTCGATTACAAGGTTTACGTTTGCAAAGCAAACAACTTGACGATCCACAAGATTTATGTTTATCAAAGATAAAGTACTTGTTAAGTCCAGTCAATCAAGTCTAGCAAATAATCAAACCAAAATTAAAATATCAAAGTTCTTAATCTTCTTAGTCTTCAAAGTAACAACCTGCTCAACAACTTGATTCCTCTAAAGATTTGTCACACTTAACAAAGTTTGTTAATGTTGGAAAATCAATAGATCTATCAACAGATTAAGAATCACTTGAATCTGAATAGTCTGATCTTCAAAGTTCTTGAGTTGCCTTATTGCAGAAGAGAAGGGCCATATAATTAACAAGAACTTATTTAAAAGATAACTATTCGTTAGTTCAACAAGTACAATAAAAGAAAAATTAAATAACAATCTAGTTTTCCACCAAGGGTACTACTAATATTCTTTGATCCCATAAGAAGAATTTAAAATAGTTAGTCATGCTTTTGCCCGAACTTAATCAAAGCTACTCGCTACTGACAATAACCTTACACTATTTACGTGTAGTCTGAGATGAGTTTCTAAGAATACAAAACTTCATTATTTATGGTATTATGACCCAGGCTAGTTTGAAAACAAGAACAACTAATTTCAGAAATTAAAAGATATTCAATAATTGTATTTTCTGAATTTAACATTATTCTTGATATTATATGATTAACATGTATAATTTATTTGTAATAAATACAAAAATATTGTTTCCAAGATATATAATCAATAATATTTTTCACATTAATACTTGAGATATTCTACTAGTATTCTAGTATAACAACCATATTTAGCTACAATATAACTTCTTTAATGTAAAACTCGATAATACAATATTCTCACTAAAAGAATAAAAAAAATTAGTTCACACTCGAGCTCTTAGTACTAAAATAATAAATTTGAGAATATCATAATACAATACATTTCAAAAAAAAATCCTTAAGCATTAATAGGTCCCAAATATTATATAAAATAATAATTTTATTAAAATAATAAAAAATAATTTTCATACATGTCAAATTTCTCAAAATGTGATTAAATACTCACTACATGAAATTAGAAATTTTGTAAAACGGTATTAATGTTATAATATAAATATTATAACACCAAAAAAGCACTGGAAAAAGGGCATTATAATTAGTATTACAATAATTTCTTAGCAGTTAACTCTTTTACAATAGAGATTTATTAATCAAGGTTGTCCGTTGAATAAAATAAACCAACGATTATCTAGTCGGTAAAAAAATTAATTTGCTGACATATTGTTGTAACGAATAACCCTTACTCCCTCATATTGTAACAGTTAGCATGTAATGGTTCGACATAAAAGTTAATGTAACAGCGATATTGTATGTAACGGTTGAATGTCCTTCTCTGTAACCGTTTTATCAACGATTAATAAATGCTATTTAGTTGAGTGTAACATTTTGGCGTAACAGTTAACGCAACGACGACTTTGTGTGTAATGGTTGAATTTCTGCCAGCTGTCCTTCTTTTTAACGGTTTTAGCAACGACTAACAGACGTTGTTTAGATGATTGTAACAGTTTGGATGTAACAACTATCATAACGATATAACTCGTAACAGATGACGTGTAAAGGTTGTAGTTTCCCACGTGTCAATCAGTTGTAACATGTGCTGTAACGCCTTAAAACGTTGAGGACGGTAACAGTAAGGAATTCACCAGGTGCTGATAATTACTAACAGATTTTATAACGTTAATTTGATGTTGATAAAAAAATACAATTTTTTTTTTAAAATAACGTTATTATGTGTTACAACTAAGCTCCATATGTAGACCCTGCAATGCAATTCATTTCTGAACCTGAATTGCATTTCATTTGTGAACCTGCAATGCAATTCATTTCTGAACCTGCAATGTTGAATCTAAAACCCATAATTCATCCTCATTCTGTAATACATACATTCCTATTCTGCAATACATATATTTTCATTCTAGCAACATAAGTAATTCATTCATTCATTAATTCTGGAATCCATACAACAACCAATTGAACCAAGATTTGTTTCATCATCCATTCACATACCTAAGTATATATGAGTGTAGTTTTTACATTGAAAGAACTGCTTAAGGCAAAAAGAAAATATGGTCCCTAGGTTATAAGCAAATGACAAAGTTATGTGTTTTAGCAATTTCTAATATAAGCAAGTGTTGTTCTGCATTATACCTTGGCCCTTAAAAAGTTGTTCATCCGTCAAAAGAAGTCGTCCATTGACATCTGAGTAGCCTTAAGCACCTCTTGGCATCAGCTATTGCCATCAACATATCCTGGTAAACAACAAGGATGGTAGTAGGAGCAAACCTTGTGGTAGATTTCATAAATTCATAATTTTACTACAAGCAAAAGTAACAATCAAAGTCACGAGATATGGAAAGTAGTGAATTTTAGTAAGATATATACCTCTCTAAAAGAAATTGTGGTTATGTTGATTCACGTCACATTTTGGCTTAGATGTGATACTTCTGTAAATAATAAAACAAAATATCAAATTAGGAACAACTTTCGTTCGAGAGACAAAGATTCATTCAGTTATTTGGGCAATTCATTTACATGTTCATTGTTATTCTGGAATTCATATATTCTCATTGTTGAATATCAACATTTATTCGTTCTGGATATCATCCAAAAGCCATTCAGTCACAATAATTTAAACATTAATAACCTAAGTATCAAAAGTATATATTTGACATAATTGTCACTGGCAATTTACATGCAAGGTTCATATGACAAAGAATGAACAGATAAAGTAAGAGTTTACTCACCAACAACATTAGATAGAAGAATGTACTACTTCTGCAGCTTTGCAGGACCAACAATGTCAATGTACTGTTGCACATCCATAATAACATTTCTCTATTAAGGTCCTGCAACACTATACAAGAGAAGGGATGAACTTAATTCAAGAAACTTGATCTTGGTTACAAGTTTATTTCCTCGCTTGTACAACTTCCCAAGGCCAACACTGTCTCGCTTGTTTATCCAGCTTCTTAATTGACCCCCTACATAATAGGATTTCTCTAGATTCAACTGTTTGCATCAATGAACCCTTAAAAAAAAAATAGAATGGTAGGATAAGTCGACCAAATTTTCATTAAGGGAAGGAGACCATAATAATGATAAGTAATGCAAAAAAATCTAATGTGTCAAGAGTTTACTCACCAAATGGAATTAAGGAGGTAATAGTCAGGTTTGTTGCGTCGATCTCCATAAGGTATTAATGTTTTGTACAAAAAAAAATAACTCACATGAATAAAGTTTTCTGAAAACTTAACAAGTAATATGTTTTCTCTATGAAAACTCTATGATGCATGTGACTTGTTTCTTTTCGCATAAAAATGAATATCTTGTTTGTTTATTGTTGAATACCTATCCTCCAAGTCCTGTTCAAGAACTTGTAAATGTATTGATGCACATCCACAGGTCTAATATCTCTATATCACGGTCCTGCAACGCTATATAAAGGAAGGGATGAACTTAATTCAAGAAACTTAATATTGGTTACAAGTTCATTCCCTCGCGTGTACAACTTTGCAAGGACAACACTTTCTCGCTTGTTTATCCAGTTCTTAATTGACCCCCATACAGTAGGATTTATCCAGCTTCAGGTGTTTTCATCAATGAATCCTCGAAAAACAAAAAGAATGGTAGTATAAGTCAACCAAATTTTCATTAAGGGAAGGAGACCATATAATGATAATTAATGCAATGAATTCTAATGTGTTAAGAGTTTACTCACCAACTAGAATTAAGGAGGTTACTTGTCAGGTTTGCTGCATCGATCTCCATAAGGTATTAATGTTTTGTCAACTCACATGAATAGAGTTTTCCGAAAACTTAACAAGTAATATGTTTTCTCTACGAAAACTCTATGATGCATGTGTGTTGTTTCTTTTTGCATAAAAATGAATATCTTGTTCGTTTATTGTTGTATACCTATCCTGTAAGTCTTGTTGTGGAACTCAGGACAAGAAACTTCATTATTGAATAAGTATGAATTTATTCCATATCTTGAACAGACTTGTAGGAACAACAAGATAATCATATCTTGTTCTTCTGCACTTTAGATGGTACTGCGACACTAGCATATCTCCAGCTTTAAGTCTTTTTGATTCCTCAGAAAACAAAAAGAGAATGGTAGTAAGTGAGTATATCAATCAGGAGAAAATAATGATAACAAGGGAAACTAATGATTATAAGAGTTTACTCCCCAATAGAATTAGAGAGGAGAATGTACTAGTGTTCAGGTTAGATGCATCGATCTCCTTCATTTACAACAAACCTAATGACTAATACATCTCCACTATGAAAACTCGATGGTGGTAAGTTGTATCTTTTGTAAGGAATCATGTAAAAAACATACTTGCAGAGATCATAATAGGTAACAAAACAAACCTGATGGGATTACAATCACTTGGTAACTTTCTCTGCAATAGAAATTCTCCAGCTGCAGGACTTTGCATCAGTGAATCCTCAAAAAACAAAAAGAGAATGGTAGTCAGTAAGTTTATGAACCAAGAGTAACTAATGATAACAAAGGAAACTAATGATCATAAGAGTTTAGTCACCACTGGAATTAGAGAGGAGAACGTATTAGTCGTCAGGTTAGATGCATCGATCTCTTTCCTTTACATCAAACCTAACGACTACTACGTCTCCACTCCGAAAACTCTATGTGGTAAGTTGTACCTTTTGGAAGAAATAATGTAAAACTCATATTTGAAGAGATCATAATAGGTAAGTAAATAAGCCTGAGATAAAAAGGGAAGCCCGCAGCTTTGCATCGCCAGTAACTCATATAATTGAAATGCGTGCACATGTCTAGGTACCAAAAATACCACATATCTCATCTCAGTGTATAATGATCTTGCATGACTACTTGACTGGTTTGCTGCGTCGATCTCCATAAGATGATAATGATTTATGCCAAAATTTTAAACTCACATGCATAGAGTTCATAGAAAACTGATGATATATTTTTTTTCTGAGAACTCTATCAGATGAGTTGATTGTTTTGGCATAATAGTTAATGAATACAATAATGGTGCAAAGACACCAACAACTCTTTTGTTGTTGTATACCAATCCTGCAAGTCATAATATTTCTTTATCAAGCACCTACAAAGCTATACCATGGTAACATATCAGGTGATTAAAAGTAATATTTGGCATAAATCATCAATAGTAAAATACATGGCAATATAGGTAACGAAATAAACTTGAGATTTACCTACTTTCTCCACAGTAGGAATTCTCCAGCTTCAAGACTTTGCATCAGTGAATCATCAGAAAACAAAAAGAGAATGGTAGTAAGTACGTGTATCAACTAAGAGTAACTAATGATAACAAGGGAAACTAATTATTATACGAGTTTACCTACCAATGGAATGACAGAGGAGAATGTATTAATCGTCATTTTTCTTCATCGATTTCCTTCAATTACAGTAAACCTAACGACTATTCCTTTTCCACTCTGAAAACACGATGGTGGTAAGTTGTATCTTTTGTAAGGAATCATGTAAAAAAAATACTTGAAGAGATCATAATAGGTAATAAAATAAACCTAATGAGCTTACAGTCACTTGGTAACTTTCTCCGCAATAGGAATTCTCCAGCTTCAGGATTTTGTATCAGTGAACCCTCACAAAACAAAAAGAGAATGATAGTAAGTAAGTGTATTAACCAAGAGTAACTAATGATAACAAGGGAAACTAATTATTATACAAGTTTACCTACCAATGGGATTAGAGAGGAGAATGTATTAGTTGTCAAGTTTGCTGGATCGATGTCCTTCATTTACATCAAACCTAACGACTAATACATCTCAACTCCGAAAACTCTATGATGGTAAGTTGTATCTTTTGTCAGGAATCATGTAAAAAACATACTTGAAGAGATCATAATAAGTAACAAAACAAACCTGAGATTAAAAAGGAAACCTGGAGTAGCCTTGTGTTTATAGGAATGGATAGAATCATAAATGAAAGATATAACTCATATCGATGTAGGTATATACTTAATCCTGTAAGGCTCTCTAAGGGATGGAATAAATTCATTTTGACAGAGTTGATATAGGTTAATAATGAATTTATTCTAACATTTAAACAGATTTACATGACCAATACTCTCCATATGGGCAACCAAACAACAAACCACATATAAGAAATATAGTACAAAACAACCTATTGAAAGAAAATGCTTTGTAAGAAAAATCAATAAACTTTAAATATAAAACAGTAGTCTATTGAAAGAGATTACAACCAAACAAACCATAAATCTAGAGCTAATCTAGAGCAGCAATCTAATAAGAGAGATTACAGCTAAATAAACCTACGTCAGTAGGATTAAACAAATCCTAGATGTGTCTGACTTGCACAGAGTTGAAAACCCTTATTTGGGTTGTGATCTATTGAAAGAGATTATAAAAACCAAAAGAAATAAAAATGTATAAAAGTCATATAAATAATCTAGATTAGAACAAACTATTGAAAGATAATGCAAACTACTAAAAATTAATAAACCTTATATGTAAAACAGTAATCTATTGAAAGATATTACAACTAAACAAACCAAAAATGTAAAACAATATCTATTGAAAGAGATTACAGCTAAACAAACCTACATCAATAGAAGTAAACAAACAGTAAAGACCCACAAAAGTATATATGTATCTTGCTCACAGAAAATTCAAAACCCTTATTCGGGTTGTAATTTATTAAAATAGATTACAACATCCAAAATAAAAAAGAACGTAAAGCAGTAAACAACAACAACAACAACTAAAAACCCATTAGTGAACTAAACAAAAAACCCAAATTCTTGTTGAAATCTATTGAGATTACAAACAAGAAAGCCCTAATTTTAAAGCAAAAAGAACAAAAATAAAAAAAAAACAATTTTGATAAATCTATTTGTAGCTAAAAGCTACAGATAATACCTCTTGAGATTGAATGAGATAAAAGGATAGATGCGAGTTAAGAGGTATTAGAGAAATAAGAGGTATGAATGTAGATGGTATGGGAAGATAGGGATAATGAAGGAAAAAAGGTCTGAGTTCTTCATCTCACTATCTTAATACCGAGGGAGGAAAGTTGAAATTGTTGACTTAAATTTGAGAGGATGGAAATGAAATTTGAGAGGGAAATCAGAAAGGGTTTCAAATATGTGATGAAATCGATATCAAAAAGAGTTATTAGAGCAGGAAATTGAGAGGAAAATGAAATTTAAGAGCCAACACTTTCGGATAAGAGCGGAGAGTAGAATAATTGAGGAAAAATTTGTTTTTTCCCTCAAATATCTAGGTGAAAGTCGTCCGGATCGAGGTCAAATGTTTTGGTCAAGTTGGTCAAATTTGTAGTCAAACACATAATTGGTTGGAATTTGGGTCATGGGATTAAAACGACATGAGTCACACTCCGGATGACATTGCTAGAGATAGACCTCCGGTGTATATTCCGATGAACTGGAGATGTAACATATAATATTATATGGTTCTTCGATCGGCGGGTTTAGGGATCTGATATAGAAATTGTGGTTACCAGTTTACTCGAGATAGACCTTTGGTGTACATTCCAATGAGCTGCAGATGTGACATGCCAGATTCTATGGTTATTCGGTGGATTTAGGGATCTGGTATAGAAATTGTGGTTACATACCAGGTTACTAAAGATAGACCTTTGGTGTACACTCTGATGAACTAGAGATATAACATATCCGATTCTATGGTTCTTCCTTGGATTTAGGGATCTGGTATAGAAATTATGGTTACATACCATATTACTAGAGATTGAACTTTGATGTACATTCTAATGAACTGGAGATCTAACATGTCAGATTCTATGGTTATTCGGTGGATTTAGGGATCTGGTATAGAAATTGTGGTTACATATACCAGGTAATTACTAAAGATAGACCTTTGGTGTATTCCGATGAACTTGAGATTTAACATATCATATCCTATGGTTCTTCGATCGGCGAATTCAGGGATGTGGTATAGAAATTGTGGTTACGTACAAGTTATTAGAGATATACATTCTGAGTATATTCCGATAAACTGGAGATGTAACATATCAGATTATTTTATTGTTATTCGGTGGATTTAGGATGTGGTACAAAAATTGTGGTTACGTATACCAGGTAATTACTAGAGATAGATCTTTGTTGTACATTCTGATGAACTAGAGATGTAACATATCATATTTTATGGTTCTTCGATCGACGTATTTAGAGATCTAGTATAGAAATTGTGGTTACGTACCAGGTTACTAGAGATATAAATTTCGAGCACATTCCGATAAATTGAAGATGTAACATATCATATTCTATGGTTCTTCGGTGGATTTAGGGATTTGGTATTGATATTGTGGTTATGTACCTGCAGGTTACTAGAGATAGACATTCCGATGAATGGATATGTATCATATCAGATTTTACGGTTCCCTGGTGGAACAAATATTTTGGGGAATATGAAAAATACCAAACTACCTTACCGGAGTAGTATACCAAATACTTTGGGGCTATGAAAATTTCCAAAATACCCTTATCGGAGTAGTTCAACAAATATTTTGGGGACTGTAAAAATTACCAACATACCCTTACCGGAGTGGTGCAGGAAATATTTGGGGGACTGTAAAAATTATCAGATTACCCTTACAAGAGTAGTGCAGCAAATATTTTAGAAACTCAAAATTACCAAAATACCCTTACCGGAATGGTGTCGTTATAATAAATTGCTTTAAAAACCCACTTAACCACCAAACTATTTGAATTTAGACCAAATTGACGGTTATTATTGCTAGGTAAAGTTTAATTAGTGTAATTAGATGCTTCTCTTGGGAATAGGTGTGGCCCTGCAAGAATTTAAAGTTTCTTAATCACATAATTAAGCATGTATCAATCTAGCACGTGCGATAGAAAAATATACCTCACTCTTATCATCTCATCATGGGCTAGCTTTGTGTCTAGCAGAGTAGAAAAAACATAACCTCTCACTTGCATTATGATGCCTAGTGAGTAATTAGAGATTTTTTATCTCTAATTTCTCAGGCGAAGCCAAGTGAAGAGGTTTTATAGCAATTAGCACACGTGTCTTTCACACAAGTGAAATTCCCAATAGAACAAACGACAGTTGTCAAAAACCTCCCTAAACATCCCATTAGAATGATTAGACACATAAGTTTATTTGTATGAAACGACGACATGAAGTGAAGAAGGATTTAATTTCTTTTTGAAAATTTGTGTTTGTTTGGGGAAGTTCCCTATTTAAGGCCAACTGAGGTGGATGAATCCCGATTTACCCTAAACAAAATCAGGCAGAAGGAAAACCAATTGTTCTTCTTATTCTTCTGCAAATATAAACTCAAAATTCCTTCATAATCCTCCCATAAACTCACAAAGTAAAGATAGAGAATGTGGATGATGGTGAAAATCAAAGTTTTGGTAATGGTAGTGGAGCAGATGGTCGATAGGTTTTCCAAATAGCACATATCGAAGGTTGTAGTGGTAGTGGTGGTGGTGGTGGAAATGGAAGTGGTAGTGGTGATACTACTAATGGTGTTGGTGGAAGTAATAATAGTAATATAACACATATAAGTTATGGGTCTAGTCAGGAGAATGGAGGTGTTCTTCGTGGAACAATTTCTGAGGAACCAATTCCTCCAAATCACAACTGGAGATGGGATGATGGTTGGGCGATGTATGTTGAACACCCTAGGCATGGATTTTTTGTGATAAATGAAGGTGAAGCTGTTGTTGGGGATCAATTCTTTGTCGCTGGTGGTTCCGGACTTGGGTTTGATGCTCTTGTTCTTCCTCCAGAAGCTAGAGAACAGATTCGCAACATTGTGCAGATGTGTTTTCCCACTCAAGGTATGGTCTATCATATGCTCAATATGGTTTTTCCTACTATAGGAAGGGTTGCTGAGAAGGTTGTTGTAATTATTGGGGGTGGTTATGGTCGGAGAAATCCTCTAGTATTGTGCACCCAATGCCTCCACCTGCACCTACACCTGCATCTGTAACAAACACACAGAGAGGGGCAGAGAATGATACCACCAGGAAAGCTCTTCAGTAGGGTCAAGGCCGACCTCATATTCCTCCTAGACGAAACACCAGAAGGCAGACTGAGTCTGCTATGCGTAGGTCACCGACTGGGCCTCCATATCAGAGGGATCAGCCTAGGTAATAATCATTTTTTTTCTTTTTTTCCTGGAGATAGGTAGCATTAACTTTTTTGTAAAAAACATCTATTTGAACAAAATAAATGTTAAATATGGTTTTCATTTTTATGGTTTATAAAATTAAGGTTGGTATATGATCAATCAACCAACAAATTACTTCTGATATAGTTATTTTGAAATTGATTTTGATTTTGATCATGATGAAAAGTCTTTGTTTAAATAGTTATAGTGGGTATTGAAATGTTTTGTTGGCAAATTTATAATTTCTTGTAATCTGAATGAGGTTAAAGATGGGATCAAATTGGGCAGTTACTGATAATCTTATTTGACTTAGAGATATAGGGATACAAAGTTATAGGGTAGTTAAAAACCACACAAAACAAAGAACTGGAACAGGTAGTTGAAAAAAAATACATACTGAAAACAAGTCATTTTAGTCCTTATTAATAGTTTTCCCTGCAATTATCTGGGTTGCATAAGGTACATCAACGTTTGAAATTGCATCTTTGATTCTTTATTCAGTATAATTCACAGTAAACATTACTTCTACTTGGTGGAGCCTTATGCACACCTAATTTTATTCTACAATCTGACAATGAATACAAATCAAAAGGATTCCTGAAATTATCTTGATTCCCGAGATGCTTCTTCTCAAAGCAGAATATAAGCTTTATTCACTAAAGCTGATATCCTACAACCAAATACTATGTTTGAGTCTAAGTTCAACAACCAAATATTCTTAAAAGGTATAACAAGCTCTAGATCATCTGTCAATAACATGAATTAGGATTGCATATTATTCAACCTGTATGATCAACTGACACATAAAACTAGTTGGTGGAGGTATATAACATACTATTTAGATGTTCATGATCACCAAAATATTCTCATAATAAGATATAATTCATAGAAACATCACATAAAAATAAACCTAAAATCTACAACCATATATAGATCTGAAAGGTAGAGATGTTCATAATCACCATCAAAAATTGCATCATTCAAAATCAATATATTGTAACCTCCAATTTGTAAAATCATTAAACCTCCAAATGTTGAACGATTTAGAGAAGAATAAATGAATGACATATCTTAGATGAAGATAACCCATATTTACATTTCCAAAATTATGAATCGGTGTCAATTAATACTTCTATGAGAGACCGATTCAACCTAAATCTAGGCTTAACTTGATGTTTCACAAAAATACTAATAACTAATTATAGTTCTTGATTAAGTTTTCTGATGCTCAAATCGATAGAATTACTGATTATAGTTCTCGATGAAGTTTTATGAAGCTCAAAAATAAATGGAATTAGAAATGGATAAAGACGAAATGAGAAATGGAAGGAGTTATTTCTTAGGCTCTCAGTTTTTCCCAACCAATTATCTTTTTTCTCTTCTAATTTTCACTTTGGTAGATTTTTGTGGTTCATTGGTAGACCGAAATATTTTTGTCCGATTTTGTGCACTCTCTAACGAGTGTGCAAGTGACCTTTTTAATCTCCACCATTGATTTAATTTTGGGAGTTATGTAACAAGGGTCGAGATCCTAAAGATGAAGACCAATCAAATAATTATGTTAAAACATCGGAATTACATGTAGATAAGGGAAAAGACCTAAAAAAACATATGTATAAATTAAACCGAATAGTTAAATATCGAAATACAAGTCCCTTTCCATCAAAACATTATAGAACTCTTGATTCCTGAAGTTTTTGCCATAGATTTGCTTATATCGGACAAGAGAAATTTCATAGTATAATTGAGATGCATTTAGTGAAGATGTATTTTCTTCACTGTCGACACTAAGATATATCACCACAACCGATCTAAAATCCTCACATTAACTATGGAGTAATTCGAATCTTTCCCTGATGCGTTGGAATGATCTTCCATTTTGATTCCCGTCTAATGCGACAAAAATTGTGAATACACGGTTCCAGAAATTATTCGAGGGTTGAGATAAGTTAATCCTTAGGTCTTGATCATGTTGTATGGTTGTCAACCATGCTCGAGCTATGCCAATATCTTCTCTAATGGTGAAATTCGCAGCCATGTTTTGGAGTTTTTAGATTATGAATGAAGAGGTGTATTTGTTGAGAAACAATTTGAGAAATAAAGAGTTGTATTTTTTGAGAAACAATCTGATAAACAATTTGAGGAGTAAAGAGGTGTATTTGTTGAGAGGAGAGTGATCTATATATATAGATGAAAGACCCAACATCTAGAAATCTTGGAAACTTAATCAAGCCGTTGGATAGTAATTGTACTATTGACTAATCACAGGTGTTGAACCTGACTAATAACCCCTGGTTATCCATATGACTAATTTTAACTAGTGAGGTCACTAAAACTATATTTGCAGAAGATCTTCCACAAAATCTTGTGGAGATATTGTAGAGATATCTATTTATATATGTTATGTTTTGGATATACATGATATGTGTGAGAGATAATTGTGGAAGGGATTATCGAGGAGTAACAATGGTCTTAGAAAAAATTACGACTGAAATTAAAGGGTCGTGGTCTGCCAGGGGACTAGCAGTTTAACCAAGCGCCTAAAAAATTCGGCTGAAATTGAAGAGGCGTGGTCTTCCAGGGGACTTGACTTTTAACCATGCGCCATAAAAGGACATTTATGGATAATCTAACCACTTTATTTAAGGATGAGAAACCGATAAACTTCCAATTACTCTTACTTCAAAATCAAAAGAAGAAAAAAACCTTCAAAAAATAAATAAAAGAGATATCAATGGCGCCAACAAATCCAGAAAAAGGTAGTGGTTCCAAACAATCAAAAGGCAAGGCTCCAATGACAGAGGAAGAACTTGAACGAGAGAAGGAGATGAAAAAATAAATGAAAAAATATGTTCATTTCTACATGATGAAACAAGTAGTATGGTAAATGGATTTGGAGGAAATGGAGAGAGAGTGAATAAGTATATAGTGAAACAATAAGCAAAAATACAGGCTGAGAATATGAGAGAAAAGGAGAAAGAAGTAGAATTGTAGAAAAATAGGATGGCATGAGAGATAGATAAAATGTGAAAGGAAATGCATGAAATAATACAAAAGGAAGAAGGGGCAAAGAAGAGAGAGCAAAAGATGTTGATTACCCAGAGGAGTTTTTGTTGATGAGGAATAAGATGGCCAGGAAAAGAGCAGTGAAGGAGTTTAGAAGAGACGTGAAGAGGTTTAAAAGAGGTCAACGAAGTGAAGATGAGAGTTTTAAGGATGCAGTAAAAGAAGAGGATATTAAGGAAGAGTATCAGGCATACCTAGCACGTGGTGATTCAGAAATCAGTTCATATTCAACGTAATAAATGATTCTGACACGGAACTGGAATCAAAATCGTAAAAAAAAACATGATTTCGAACTGGATTTCGAGTGATGGACAACAATGGGTAAGACTTCTCAAATTTTCAATTATTCTGTAAAAAGATGGTGGATTTTTTGGGTTTAGTTGCTCTAATAGAAATGATGATATTAAGTTTGCAAATGGTAACACATCTTAGTATTTTGTAGAAATACCTATCATTAAAGTACATGTAATAATTGAAATGAAGAGGGTCTAATGGAAATTGAGAAAGACTCAATCTTGTTTTGTTTTTTGGATTTTGGAAGTGTGAGAATTATCAACGGAGAAAATGCAGGGGAAATTTGTTTTTATGGAGTTTATGTTTTGGATTTAGGTTCAAGTTTTATGTTTTCCAAATGTTAATGATGACAGTGTGATATAAGGGCTTACAGTTTTTTTGTTTTAGTAACTACATATGAAATGACAGTGTTGCAAAACAACACTGAACGAACGGAAAGGTTGTAATATATTTGAAATGAAACGAAAGCTATATTTTGTGTGATTTCTTGTGTATGGTTTGGTATTGATATTGTTGGAGACTCAGGTTGTAATCTAGATATATGGTCTTATATGAAAACATGAAGAAATTACATTTATTACAAATACTACCTTTCCTTTGGTTTTCATCTAAATTGTAAAAACTGCTTCTCAAGACAGAATACAATCTTTATTCACCAATTCTGACATCCTACACCAAAATACTATGTCTGAGTCTAATTAGAGCTACTGCTTCAATACTATGTCATCTGTCAATGCCATATTAACATGACTCGAGATTAAGTCCTATTCAACCTATGTAATTCAACTAACACATAAAACTACTTGGTGGAGGCATATACACACTTAATTTTGATCCATTATATGGCAATGAATTCAAATCACAAAGAACTAGAATCTGACTAGGCAAAGGGAACAAATTATGAACATTAGCTTTTCTTTACTGGTTGGGATTCTCATTAGAGCTTCTACTTCAATATATAATCAATTGATTCACCCATATACAAATAAATGGTGACATCCTACAAACAAATGAAATACTGTGTCTGACTCAGTTTAATTATCAACTAAACCTACAAAATTCACTAAGTTATTCTCAAAACAGAATACAATATACTGCAACATCTATAGATCTTCTTAATCACAGTCAACAAACATAAAAACAATAAAACTACTTGGTGGAGGCTTATGCACGCCTAATTTTATTCTACAATCTGACAATAAATACAAATCATAATTGCATAGTATTCAACCTATATAATCAACTGACTCATAAAACTACTTGGTGGAGGCATAAAACATGATATTGAGATGTTCATAATCTCCAAAACGTTCTCATAACATGATGCAATTCACAACAACATCAGATACAAATAAACCTAAAATCTACAACCATATATAGATCTGAACGATAGAGATGTTCATAAGTACCATCAGAAATTGCATCATTCACAATCAATAGTTTGTAACCTCCAATTTGTAAAATCATTAAACCCCCAAATGATAAAGATGTTCATAAGTACCCTGATTTATTGTAGTGATTGGTTTTTTTTTCTTTGAAGTTGAAATCAATCGAGTTGTATTAGTTCGTAATACACTTAAAAGATGTGGAGTCGCATAATTATGTTTCAACAAATTAGTTAATGGTTAAACATTTTAGGTACATTGTATCAAAGTACAATTATTCAAAACTAGAAATTATTCTTTAAATCGATAATATATTAATTTAGTTATAAAATAATCAATTATTATATTATTGATAATATATATCTCAAAAACAACAAGATTAGGGTGGTCCCAGGCCTATTATATTATAGAATTTATACTGTAGTTGCAAATCCATATACCTTGCTAAATTAGTAAACTAGTTATTAGCAATAACCATGGAAAGGAAAACACATCAATTTTGATACTACATATTGTTAAGAAAATCAATCTCAAATACTGATCATGATCTAGCCTTGAATATCAAAGGAATGAATATGAACAACAATAAATTGGAGTTATATTCACGTGTTCCATATTTACTAGCATATGAAATTTCCAAACCTAACCTGCTTAAACGTCAAAATTTGTTAAATCAAGAAAGAAAAAGCAAACAATTCGAATTACGCAAGTCAGAATCGATTCAAGACACTGTTATTGACATAATTATCTCTTTACTTTATGGTGACTCATCGTCTTACACTGATGCCATGAAGTGCTTTACAGACTATGGGTACACAGCTTACTCAACTGTCAACATTTTGCATAAATTACTAGCAATGGCATCACCATACCTACGCTTGGCATTATTGAGTGATGCACGTCGTTTACACAACAAATTAATTTACTTATGTTCCACATAGTTAACCCGTAATATAGAGGTAATAAGTTTGTTCCCACAAAGAGCAGTGAGTTTCTAGTTGTTAAAAGTATTAAATAGGGGATATTGGTTGTAGAACAAAATAAATAATAAAATAAAATAAAAAGAATTTATTTCAAATAATGAGAAGAAAGATGATTAGGGAATCCTTCAGCATCACTGATTCGAAACTTAATTAACATGCACGTTTATTTCTCATTGAATTTATATTGACAACAACAATAGAATAACAATAAGCAATGCTATCCCCGGAATTCCTTATTTCGGACGCTTTATGCACTGGATATGGAAGCGCTCGACTACCAGATTCTAACCAACTAACCCACCAAGAATAGGATCTCAAGGTGTAAATTAATCGGACGCTTTACGCTTTGTGAATTAGGTTGACACTAGCATCAGACACATAGGCTCGATCTGCTTACTAGTTTCATATTATACACAATCACTTAACAAAATCCTTCTGTCAGATTTTGCGATGTACAACTTGCGTAAAGAATTGGGCAACAATTACACCTATCACACAACCCTATACTAGTAGAAGAATTATTATTATGTTGATTTAAATGGTCAATTAAATAACCAATAATAATTCTTAACAATAAAAGCAATAGAAATAATCGACAATTGGAAATAAAACTTTTAATAAACTTGTACTAAAAATAATTAAGATTTCATTATTTAGGATTTTGAAATCATCTCTATCAATAAAAGAATTAGTTAGACATACCTATGGAGTTTTTTTAACAATAAAAGAAAAGAGAAACAAATAAACTAAAACTAAAATAAAAAGCTCACAGTAAAATCCAGGAAAAACTCTCCTCCAAAAGCTTGAAATTATAGAGAAAATTGTATATGAAAGTTGTATCTAGGATCCCTTTACATATGCTTTTGTAACCTCCTCTTGATGTTTAACCATCAAATATTTCCACATTGTTTTGATCCTTGTCTAATTAGGAAACTTAACCTACTCAAATACTAACACCACCTCTTAATCCCTATCCAATTAGGACACTTAACCTCCTCAAAGTCCAACAAATACCCTTATTTTCACGTCCAAGGCAAGCCCAAAACTATCCCTTCTTTCTTCGCAGGCCAAAACAGGCCCAACAGAAACAAAATCCAAGTTGGTTTCACCGTTTCGCTCATAACTTCTTCATACGAACTCGGAATGATCTAATTCTTTTTACGTTGGCTTCGTCTTTTTGGTCTTTTTTCCTTTTTAGTACTTCACTTCCTTGCTCATTCTAACACTTTGTAGCTCTTTTTCGGATAATTCACCTAATAAAAGACATAAAATAAAAAAAAATATAATACAAGGTAATATTTAAGAATTATAGCAAATATAAACATGGATTTGATACTAAGAATATGTAATTTTTGCACTTATCATCGAGGCGTAATACCTAAATAATGTCAATAATACACTCTACTTGACTTACTGAGTCATTGATAAACTTACTAATCTTACTAGACTTTACACTAGTCAGGAAACTTAACTAATTAGTATTATGAGCATAGTGCTTCATTAATTAAATTGAGTAAGTCACTCTTATGACTTAACTAACAATAGAAGGAGCTTTACTATTAATTTTATACAAGGTATCAAATATGTCACATGGAGGGATATTCATTAGAGTTGTGGTCTGGCGGTCTACAACAAGTGCGGTGTAGCAATACACTCGATGAGAAAGTAATTCAGTCGTGGGAATGGTCGAGAGAGTGAAGGGATTAGTAGTTGTACATAATTGTCAATCTTCCTTAACATTGCGGAAACGACTTAACCATTACCTCCATTGTCACCACTTATTGCTCCTCCGTAACTTCCACTTCTTACGAGATCATTGTGTTCTACTAATATAAACAATTAACTCAATCTATGAAAATGAGATCAAACTTATGAGTACACAATTCATGTCTTCTACAAAGCAGTTCAACAATTCCACACTATAAACATATTACATTCTGATCTTAATAATTTTTCAGTTTCCCTCTCTAAGATCAACCATTTCTCGTCCTCTACGACTGAAGCAAGACTCGGACGACCGTTTCTTAGTTTATAAGAGTGTTTTACGATTTTGATCTCTTGTACCCATTCAAGCATTTCAGCTTATCCGGCCACCACTTTTCAGAAGTATTGTTTTTATCCAAAAACAAAGGAATATTTATGCTCGATACAAGGGAACGATTTATACGGAGCAAGAAAAACGAAATGAGCGGACGAAAACCCGAGAGCTCACAACCACTGCAAATGAGAAACACGACATTCGCGAACAACATCATAGAAATCCTGATTCCTCCCATCCATATCTGGTCGTTTTAGAAAAGTAGTAAAAATAGTTCGTTCATTGAAACTTGTGAAGATTCGCTTTAGACCTAATTTTTATTTAAATTAGAAAATAATTAAAAGATTCTAAAAATATTGGGAAGAACTGGGACTCTGGATTCCACCAAAATCACTTCTGAGTGAATTCTACAATGATTCGTGTCAATTATTGCTCTTTGATTAACTCTGTTTCTTTTCCAAAAACATTAACTGTAAATCGTAAACATGGTGCATCAAAAGCTCTTAAGTCCCAGCATACACTATCAGAAAAAATCACAACTAATTAGGAAAAATCATAAAAAAATTTAAAACCAATGCAAAAGTCGTAAAGAATCAAATATAGTTACCATTCATTCATGAAATATGGCTTCCTCCATTATCCCAATGATGGGGTTTAGCTCATCATTATCAAAACACTCTCAAAAGATTGGTACATGGCTCAAAAGTTCTTGAGAAGAAGAAAAAAGGCTAAAAGTAATAAAACAGGAAATCTGCAACGCTGTATAGGCGTTACAAATTAACTGTTACATCTCAGGTTCAAGATAAACGTCGCAAAGCAAAGATAAACGTTGCAAAGTGGATGAAGAAACCGTGATAGAGTGGTTGAAGGAACCGTTGTCTTATCTCCTGTTATTCGTCTTCTTCAACAACAACAGAGAACAATTGTGCCGAGCCTCCCAAAGGGATTCTGAGCTCTCCTAAACCTCCCCCAATCCTCTGTATCACTTTAATTGACTTAAACAACCCCTTTTCTACCCAACCGGTTCAAAAATCTCTAAGATATTTCCTTCCCTGAATTTTTCTGGTTGAACCCCCCTCCCCTGATTTTCTTTTTTCTCTTCCCTATTTATATTTTTAGTTAACCCTAACAACCTTTCTTAACCGATAAAGACCCAAAAAAAATCTAAAACAAACTCTGAAACGTGTAAATCCAAATCAAAGAATAATTCTTTTTCCGACCATAACTTGACTTTTCAACCTTTTTTTCTCGGTATGAATGACGTGTTTTGATAAGCTTCTATTGTTTCTTCACTTTGATATCGAAATCTGCCTTTGAATCCCTTAAAAATCAACTTTGGACCTCAACAGGTCACTCTTACGCGGAAATAAAATAGCTCCAGCCATTTTTGGATTTTGAATAAATCAAAAGGGTTCCCTTATCAATCTGGCGGGTGCCTTTAACAATTCTCCTATGGTGCCTTTAATAATTTTCCCGGGTGCCTTTATCAACATTTTCAGCGAATTTTTCCATAAATGTTTATTTCCCAAAAATACCTAAGACACATAAAATAGCACAATAAGTACCAAATTGAGCACTAACACAATATAAAATTGAGAAGAAATTTGACACAAAAATGTATCTATCAAGTACCCCCAAACTTATTATTTGCTAGTCTTCGAGCAAATCCATTCTAGAAAATAAAAATCTAACTCACTTTCGTAGGAATCATAACTACACTTAGCACGTGTTACTAGCCTTTAAACTCCTACGTGGCCCTTGAAGACGAGTGTTTTCTCGTGAGGGTTGACAAGAGATATCCCACAAAACCTTTACTCCAAACCTAGCTACTTATGAACAATTGAGGGTAGACACTAAACATGCTAATTAGTTGGCTATTAAATTCTTCGGCTATGGGAATCATTACCCTATATGAGTCCAATTATTGTACACGAGTTTGCACTCAAGTGTACTAAAATTCATATAAAAGAAAACATAGCTCTACTCAAATAGTCGCACAATGGACCACGATACTCAGAATCTAACGAACCACAATCACATGAATAGAATTAGAAGATGGATAAGGAGATGATGAAGTTTGCGCATGTTGAATAAGGTGAACGGTGTTTCCCATATCTGTCTGAAGGTTAGTGCTAGGATGAATCCTAATGGATTGAGATACCCATTGGTCCTAATCCTTATACTAATATTGACTCAACTGGTATATACAAGGGCCCCAACGGTCGATTTATTGAAAATAAAACAATTATTTATTTATTTATTTATTTTATTTATTTTTATTTTTTATTTTTTATTATTTTTTGAATAATGGTCTAAATAAAATACAATAATGGGGATTGATCTCAAACACTCTACTTCATCTTGGCGGCGATAACAATTCAATACTGGTGCCCCACCAAATCACTTAGAGAAACACAAAAATTGTAAAAATAAAAACAGAAGGTGATATGGTGACGACTCCGAGATATGGTGACGACTATCATGTTATTTATAACACCTGAGCTCTTCCTTTTATGAATAGAACATTTAGCTGGGCACACCAATTCCTATAGACAAGAGCTATGTTTCCATCTACTTAGAATGGTTAGTGTCATCCTGAATTGTTTACAAGTTTCTAAATTTTGGAGTTTCATATTTCACTAAAATTTTATCCCTTACCCCCAAACTTAAATCTAACATTGTCCTCAATGTTCTAAAAGATGAATGATTAAAAACATGAACAAGGAGAAACTGTTACCAATTGAAAAAAAGAGATAAAGAAGGATATTATTGTGTCGTAAGAGCATGGGACCTCCCAAGAAGTGCTAAGTTTAAAGCCTTCAACCATAATAAGGAAGAATTAATCACCTCATAAAATCATATAGTAATAGACAGAACAATTTTGGGTATCTGAATCAAATAATGCTATCCCAAATAAAAGGAAACTGCAATAAGCCAAGAAAATGAAAATACCGAGCACACCCTATCTAGTTTTCTATTTAAGGAAATGACATCTAGCTGTGGTTCAGGTTCAGGTTCTATAAAAGGGTCTAGATAAAATATTTTCATGGGATAGATTTCCTCAGAGGCAGGATCAAAAGGATCAGGTTATAGAGTCTGGTAAAACTCAACCAAGAACTTAGAAGCACATAATAACAACCTGAATAATTGTGGATCCTCAAAGTTAATCATATTGGTCTCACACAATTGATTACTATGAAAAGGGTGGTCATTCTTAATTAAATGTGTTGATTCTAATCTTTTTAAGAAACTTAATAACTAACACATTTGAAATTCAAACGTTCCCACAATTGGTAGAAAAACTTTTGGTGGGAAAACAAATTCAATCTTGGTATTATCGCCTGGGTAGACCACATCAACCAGAGGATGGGTTTCTAACAAATGAACTTCTTTATGGACATCATTAGGTTCGGGAAAAAGTGTATGAAGATAATCTTAAAAAATGGTTGAGGCGCAAATGTCAAGTCCCAAGTGAGGGATTTTTCTAACAGTCAAAGGTAAAACACAAGGAGAATGATAATCACCCCCAAACTTAGAGTTTTCAGTGTCTCTAGATAGATTAGTCATAAATTTCCTAATTTCTAGATCGTCAGATTCCTGAAAATGGTCAATTGCTTCTTCTAAGTTATAACCAGGAGGTGCATCCTCACCCATATTTAAAATCTCTACGAGTCTATCTTCTTTGTCTAATACTATTGTTTCTAAATCGCTGGACTCTAAAACAATATTCTCATAATAAACCCGTACTTCTAAACTATCATCGACTTCAAAACAAGGAAATACTACATCGTCTAAAACAGTGGTATCTCTAGTAAAATCCTCTTCCTTTTGAATAGGTGAATAATCATTAAAATTATTAGGATATGAACCAGAAATAACAATATCATCCCGAATCACAATTGGAGTGACAGCTTCCTGATCATTATGACTACATATTTCTTCATCAACACTATATCATCATAAAAATACGAAGATGGTCGAACCTCATCTAAACAAGTAGTGTTACCAATTCTAACCCCGTCCTCTTGATTATCTGAATAACTATCCTCATTTTCAAGGGTAATATCAGAAACACTATATTGGAATTTAAGATTATTTTGAGCAATAATCATTGTTGCAGCATTTTCCTCCAAAATTAAGTCAAACCTATGTGACATCTCAGTTAACTGCTTGAGGGAATTTTCTAGAGAAACACTTGGATCATAAAGAGTTCTAGATTGCAAATGCTTGAGGGTATCTTCCAAAGACGAAGAACTCGCATTTTGCTCATTTTCCCGTTCACATGACTGGTGCACGTACGAATAGTAATTGGGACCACCACGGTATGATCCATAACCTTCGAAAGATTGGTGATGGTCCCAGCCAATATCCACACTATGGTCATAATATGAATAATGTCCATTTTGAAATTTAGTCGAATATTCATTGTATTGGATATTGTTATACCAGTTTGACATTCCAACTGGAAGGGAATTCTAAACAAACACAAGCAAGGCTGACTCGACCAAGCAAACCTATTGAATCTAGCAAACAAAAAGCATGATGAATCCACTTAGATTGTTTCTAGACAGCTTATAGTCTCCCAAAAGGAACTAGTTGCAGTTTTAGCAAACCTCGCTGGAACGATCCGAATTAAGTTAAGTTGACCGAGAGAAGCAAGATAAGCTTTATGGAGCTTGAATAACCCTACCTCTTTGGCAAACGTTTCCTTGGGTTACAAGGTGGCACGAACCAACTTAAAATTAATCTTCATGATCCTTGAGTTGAGCTAACAAAGTAACCAATACAATCCTTTCAAATGATTTTCCAATAGCTCGTTACCCTATAAGTCTCTTTTTAGTCAAATTTTAGGCTAAGGTTCGCGGAGGTAACATGTTCCTAAGTCGGGCAGAAAGGATACAATGATGAAATCCAAACTCTTACCTTATATGGCCAGATCTTCCCTTTACTAGAAATGTAAATTCCGTATCCAAGCCCTCAATATATAGTATTACGAAGGAATATAGAAAACCCACTGACAGGGGATTCGTGGGTGGTTAGAGTCTTACCTCTTGTACCAGACGGGCGATGAACCGCTGAAGTCGACTCGGCCACCGACTCCTATGTCAGTGTACGAACCCGAGGGGCAGAGACAATATTGTAATTGTCGCCTTTCTCTTGCAATTTATATTTAATTACTCTCCCGTAGGGTTTAAAAAAAATAAAGTCCAAAAAGAATGTCCAAAGTCCACAAAAAAATAAAATCCAAAAATTCCAAAAATAAAAAACCTAATACAATTTCTAAAATTAAAAGAAATACAACCCTAAAAATAAAATAAAATAAAAATCTTTATTTTGCTTTTTCCGTTCTTTTCGATTTTTCTTTAACTCCAAATCCTTAATTAATCACCAAAATCTTTGGATCAACTTTTTTTTTGATATAAAACCTGTAGCAAATAGATAAATACCCAAAAATGTAAATAGCACAAAAGAATAAAAATCTAAAAATAAAACTAAAGCTAAAAACAAAAATATATCAAAAATTCTAACCTAAAAACAAGTCCCCAGCAGCGGCACCAAGAACTTGGTCGTTTTAGAAAAGTGGTAAAAATAGTTCGTTCACTGAAACTTGTGAAAATTATTTTTAGACCTAATTTTTATTTAAACAAGAAAATAATTGAAAGATTTTAAAAATGTTGGGAAGAACTGGGACTCTGGATTCCACCAAAATCACTTCTGAGTGACTTCTACAATGATTCCTATCAATTATTGCTCTTTTATTAAATCTGTTTCTTTGCCAAAAGTAGATCTCTTAAACATTAACTTTAAATCGTAAGCATGGTGCATCAAAAGCTCTTAAATCCAGTGTACACCATCAGAAAAAATCACAACTAATTAAAAAAAACATAAATTAATTTAAAACCTATGCAAAAGTCATAAAGAATCAAAAATAGTTGCCATTCATTCATGAAATATGGATTAGTCCATTATCCCAGTGATGGGGTTTAGCTCATCATTCTCAAAACACTCTAAAAAAATTGGTACATGGATCAAAAGTGCTTGAGAAGAAGAAAATAAGCTAAAAATAATAAAACAGGGAATCTGCAACGCTGTATAGGCGTTACAAATTAACTGTTACATCTCAGGTTCAACATAAACGTTGCAAAACGAAGATAAATGTTGCAAAATGGATGAAGAAACCATGATAGAGTGGTTGAAGGAACCGTTGTCTTATCTCCTGTTCTTCGTCTTCTTCAACAACAACAGAGAAAAATTATGCCGAGCCTCCCAAAGGGATTCTGAGCTCTCCTAAACCTCCCCCAATCCTCTGTATCACTTTAGTTGACTTAAATAACCCCTTTTCTACCCAACCGGTTCAAAAATCTCTAAGATATTTTCTTCCCTGAATTTTTCTGGCTGACCTCCCCTCCCCTGATTTTCTTCTTTCTCTTCCCTATTTATATGTTTAGTTAACCCTAACAACCTTTCTTAACCGATAAAGATCCAAAAAAAATCTAAAACAAACTCTGAAACGTGTAAATCCAAATCAAAGAATAATTCTTTTTCCGACCATAACTTGACTTTTCAACCTTTTTTTCTCGGTATGAATGACGTGTTTTGATAAGATTTTATTGTTTCTTCACTTTGATATCGAAATCTGCCTTTGAATCCCTTAAAAACAGACTTTGGATCTCAACAAGTCACTCTTACGTGGAAAGGAAATATCTCCCTCCATTTTCAGATTTTGAATAAATCAAAGGGGTGCGCTTATCCTACGGCTGGATTAAAATAATAATAATATTTATTAGTTGGGTTTTTACGGTAATGTTATCCTACGGCTGGCTTGTCCATACATCGACCTAGCCATAACCATACTATTTACGGTTAGGAATGTCTAATTTCCTAACTGTATTGAAAACAATTACAGTAGTTACGGTTGGGAGTTCATAACTTTCCAACCGTAATTTGGAAAAAATCAACTTTGCGAATGGGAGTTCATCTTTTTCCAGCCGTATATCTGTATTTACAGCTAGGAAATCAACATTTCCTAGTCGTAGGCAGTTACGAAACAGATTTTTTAAGCCCTAAATCTAACAAATGTACCTTAATTAACCAATAAAATTGATAGAAAAAAAAATGGTTTTTTCGATTCATACCTTAAACGAGTCATTTCTGGTGGATTAACATGAGGTTCTTCTTCTTGTTCGTTGTTTGATTGATGTGGTGGTTCTTCGGGTGTAGAAGAACTTGAATCTTCTTCAACTGGTTGATTTCTTCTTCTTTGTAAATTGGTTAATTGATTTGTTTGCTTGGACCTCATGATGTTTTAGAGAAAAGAGTTTAATCGTCGATGAATAATTTTTAAAATCATTGTGTGAATAAGAAAAATGGAGAAGTTGAAATGGAGAAGATGAAAAAGTTTTACGTCTGGAGAGGAGAGGAGGAAGAAGATGAAAAATTAGATTTAGGATAATTACTGAGTAAGGGTATTTTTGACCTTTGACATGGTTATTGGGTTACTCCATATCCCCATTTTAAACACGTTAATCTGCTGTAGCATCCATAAAAAAAAGTCTGCAGTCCCAATCAGGTTCATATTTTGGGTTGCGTAGACAAAATTTCTATCACAATGATAAATTTGGGATCCGATACAAATTTTGGGTTACACAGTGACATATTTTGAATCATAATGACAGTTTTTAGGTTTTGATATTGGATCGTAAGGCAGATTTTTGGCGGCTGAGGAAATTTAGGGACACATGGTAGATAGTCATAGGGGTAGATTTTATATCAAAAGCTTAAGGTCAGATGACATGTTCTCGTCATGGAGCAGATTCTGGATCATGCCGACAGATCTGATATATAAGATTTTCCGTTTCATCTCTTTGTGTATCAATGTACTTAATTAACAGTCTGAGAAAGCTCCAACAATCCTGTTACATGATGAGATAGAGCATTCGAGTAAAGAATCTAAAAGATCACTTTGTCCGACACCGGTTATTATCTAATTTGTGTAAGGGAAAGATGAAGGGTCCGTTTTTGTTGAGCCACTTCGCAGCTATGTTGTTTTCTTGAACACGGCTACTTTGCAACAGTGTATCATCAAAATTTACACATCACACTATTGCATTAATAATAGTGTGAATTATTCTGTGCTAGCTACTCTGGGGTCTGTACTTCAGCAGTAATGATGCATTGATGCCAATATTGAATGTCACCTACTCTCTGTTGCCGACTATCTTATAATCATGCATGATTTAAGATGCACTTTTCCGAGTAAAGATGTTGTTTGGTAGGAAGTAGAAACAGGTAAAATATTGTACTGCCTTTATATTTTTAGGGTCCAAAAAGAAATTACTTCTTCCTCATCTCTTTTATATCTGCATTACCATTCATGCTCACTTGTTTATTAGGGTTAGTCTCCCAAATTTGTTCCATAATCCCATGTCATTGTTTTATATGAACATTCTATATATACATGCACGCATGATCATAAATAATAGTAGTGCAATTGTGAACTACTTGTCATAATACAAAGCTAGCTAGCTCTCCTTTAATGGCCACAATACCAATTCTAATTGGCATTTTTCTTCTCTTCATGAGTCTTTATCTAGCCCTTCTTCTCAGACCTAAATCCATCAAGATCCCAGTAAAAAATAGACATGTTTTCATCACAGGTGGATCAAGTGGTATTGGTTTATCTCTAGCTCATCAGGCTGCCTCTGAGGGTGCCCGTGTAACCATACTCGCTCGAGACCCTAACAAGCTCGAAGAAGCTCGGGATTCGATACATTTATCTACGGGTGTCGATGTGAATATCGCCATTGCTGATGTTAGAGATTCTGAAACATTGAAAGCAGTTATGGATGCAGCAGATCCTATTGATGTACTTGTTTGTAATCAAGGTGTGTATATTGGTGGAGAATTAGAATTCCAGAAAATGGAAGATGTTAAAATGATGGTTGATGTGAATTTGATAGGAACTTTGAATTTGATAAAGGCAGCTTTACCTAAGATGAAGAATAACCGAAAAACTCGAGGCCCTGCTTCTATTGCTCTCATGTCCTCACAGGCTGGTCAGGTATAGCTTACATGATATTATAAACTCAGATTATTATTTTTAGACATGTAAATCTGGACTATTGCCATACTTTAGTAACCAGTTTATGGATTTGGCTACATAATATACTTTCTGTAATTTAATTGCTTCCAGCAATTGAAATCGAGAACATAACCACTTGACATTGTTCGCTTATTTTCTTCTACAAAGCAGTGTGGATTTTATGGGTACTCAACATATTCGGCTACAAAATTTGCTCTCCGAGGACTGGGAGAGGCATTACAGATGGAGCTAATTTCAGACCACATTCATGTCTCTCTTATTTTCCCTCCAGACACTGCAACCCCAGGCCTGATCGAAGGTATATAGTTCCACCATGCTATTCAGGCCGTCTATTTTCCAATATAGAAATTCAAGCCTGCTTGCAAGTTTGCCAGTACAAGTATGGCCTTGCCAAGGCTGGTATATGACAGAAGTCGAAAACATAGTGCACATTTTTGTAGGATTCATTGATGCTTACTCTTTTGTGCTGTTAGACACTATTGATGCACTGCTTATGCATCCACCTAGAGTCGAAACATGATTTTGTGATGGTTGTCTGAAATTCGTATAACACCCACTCTAAATGTATGGGATCACCTGGAACATACAGTTATGTCCTTGCATTTTTCTAGTGCATCTAGCTAGGAATTTTATTTGTTCATATATTTCAGGCACTTTTGCCATTACTCGTTAGTCATGTGAGTGATGAATCTGAAAGAAATGAAGTTAATTTTCTCATGGGTTTTGTTTTCTTTAATTACTTGATATTGCAGAGAAAAAAAGAAGACCAAGAGTTATGAGAAAAATTGCAGCATGTTCAAGTCCAATGACGGCTGATGAAGTTGCCAGGAAAACTCTAAATGGAATAAAATCTGGAACTTTTCTTGTCTCATGTAACTTACTAGGATTCTTCATGTGTTTAGGAGCTGCTGATTTTGCACCACAGAGGTCGATCCTCACTGCATTCGCCGAAATCTTCGCTGCTGGCTTTATTAGATTCTATGCAATTGCTTTCTTATGGAATTTTTATGAAGTTACATCAAGGTGTAATACTAATTGTTCACACAAAAGGGCAGACGAAATTATGAAAAACAGTTCAAAACTGTGGACTACTTCTTAATAAGGTTCATCCTTGAGATTATGTACGTCGGTGATAAGATTCTATTATTATGAAATTTGATCTCAAATGATATGTTTTCTGTTATAGTGTTCCATGAATTTAGATAAGCCAGGAAAAAATAAATAATCGAGAATCGGAACTAGATTTAGAGTATAGTATCCTAACCGGCCATGAATCAATTGTGGTTCTTCACTAAGCATTGGAACTCGAGTGACTAGATTTAGATCTGTGACTTAGGGCTTTCTTTTAGAGTAAATTATTCGTATGATCCTGAAAATTATGGGTCTTACTCTATATGAACCGCATATTGACAGCTGAATGACAACTGATTTTATGTAGCACATCCAGTGGCAGTCAAATGAGTATTTTAAGTTTTTCCACATCAACAGACATTATGAGGAAATTGAAAAAGTTACATATGCTGATTTAACGGATTCCCATAAAATTATCAACATAAAGATCGGTTCAGTCAGGTTTTAGACAAAACCAGGCACTGAACCGTAGCAACTCGGTTTTGCACATTCAAAACCGTTCAAACATGGTAAAGTTGGTTTCACAAAACCGGCGATAGAGTCTTTTTTTTTGGGATCGATTAGATTTCCATTTAGAATTCTTTCCTTTGTCTTCTCAATCATTTAACCATTACCAAACAAGCTTTAGTAACATCCATTAGTGGTCTACTAAAACAGTTTTATTCCCAAAATCCGATCTTCATAAACATAAAAGGAAAACTAAACTAGGGTTCTTAATCAAATACTTTGTTCAAGTTAAAAGGAAATACAACAATTACAAAAAAAAAATAGTTTACAAATTTAGTATTAAGGTTCTTGTTTATATGATGTGTTCGACGCCTCTGTTTATCTTTGTTCAAGTATATAACCTAGCATACAAATATTCCTCAATGGATTCGGAAATCAACAGTCTTTAACTACCAACGATTACCATCAGTTTCATCTTGACTATCTAAACTCGAGTTCAAGTCCAACCTCCATCTTCAATCATTCACATTAATGGCAACGACGAAAATCCATACTATCTTCACTGATTTTTCATCATTGACTCATTGTCGACCGCTACTTGAACTATAACAAATAGCCACTATTAACCCTAATCCTCCATTAACTGCAATACCAAGATGGAATCGTGATGAAACCTAATATGCGATAATCTGAATTCAGGGAAGATATGGATGTCCATAGGATAAATGTATTGTGCCTTTAGTAGTATTTGAGGACTGGCAGCTTAAGTAATTGAGTGGGTGCCTTTAACAACATTTGTTCAAACTTTTTTAACTGTCATTTTTGCGTAACCGACAAGCCTAGATTATTTTTTCGTTGTTTGCTTCGTCTCTTCTTTCTCTACGAGATGATGAAAACAAATCCCGGATTTGGACAACTTCCACCTGGTCTTGGGTCTTTATTCCTTTGAAATACTTCTGGATGATTTCAGATGATTCCACCTAATAAAAGATAAATAAATAAAAATAAATGTAATATACAATAATTCATAAGAAATTTAGCAAATAAGTGCATTGAAATTGACACTATAACGCCCACTCTCAATGTATGGAATCACCTGGAAAATACAGTTATATCCTTGTATTTTTCTAGTGCATCTAGCTAGGAATTTTATATGTTTATATATTTCAGGCACTTTTCCCATTACTCGTTAGTCATGTGAGTGATGAATCTGAAAGAATTAAAGTTTATTTTCTCATGGGTATTGTTTTCCTTAATTACTTGATATTGCAGAGAAAAAAAGAAGACCAAGAGTTATGAGAAAAATTGCAGCCTGTTCAAGTCCAATGACGACTGATGAAGTCGCCAGGAAAACTCTAAATGGAATAAAATCTGGAACTTTTTTTGTCTCATGTAACTTACTAGGATTCTTCATGTGTTTAGGAGCTGCTGATTTTGCACCATAGAAGTCAATCCTCACTGCATTCGCTGAAATCTTTGTTGCTGGCTTTATTAGATTATATACAATTGCTTTCTTATGAAATTTTTATAAAGTTACATCAAGGTGTAATACTAATTGTTTACACAAAAGGGCAGACGAAATTATGAAAAACAGTTCAAAACTGATGTAAGACTACTTCTTAATAAGGTTCATCCTTGAGATTATGTACGTCGGTGATAAGAATCTATTATTATGAAATTTAATCTCAAATGATATGTTTTCTGTTCTAGTGTTCTATGATTTAGATAAGCGAGGAAAAAATAAATAATCGAGAATCAGAATTAGATTTAGAGTATAATACCCTAACCGGCCATGGGACCAATTTTGGTTCTTCACTTAGCATTGGAACTCGAGTGACTAGATTTAGATCTGTGACTTAGGGCTTTCTTTTAGAGTAAATTATTCATATGATCCTGAAAATTATGGGTCTTACTCTATATGAACCGCATATTGACAACTGAATGACAGATGATCCTATGTAGTA
Source organism: Papaver californicum (assembly GCA_023531435.1). NCBI lineage: Eukaryota > Viridiplantae > Streptophyta > Magnoliopsida > Ranunculales > Papaveraceae > Papaver > Papaver californicum. The sequence goes on from JAJJMC010016780.1 coordinate 3,795,289, forward strand.
CATCTAGTGGCAGTCAAATGAGTATTTTAAGTTTTTCCACATCAACATACATCATGAGGAAATTAAAAAAGTTAGATATGCTGATTTAACGGATGCCCATAAAATTATCAACATAAAGATCGGTTCAGTCAGGTTTTAGACAAAACCAGGCACTGAACCGTAGCAACTCGGTTTTGCATATTCAAAACCATTCAAACAGGGTAAATTCGGTTTCACAAAACCAATAGTATTGACTTTTTTTTTTAAAGAACTAATAGATTTCCATTTACAGTTCTTTCCTTTGTCTTATCAATCATTTAACCATTACCAAACAATCTTTAGTAACACCCATAAGTGGTCTACGAACACAGTTTTAATCCCAAAATCTAGTTTGCACAAACATAAGAGAAAAACTAAAATTGTGGTTCTTAATCAAATACTTTGTTCAAGTTAAAAGGAAATACAACAATTACAAAAATAATTAGTTTACAAATTTAGTATTAAGGTTCTTGTTTATATGATGTGTTCGGCGCCTCTGTTTATATTGGGCCAGTGATACCTATTGTAAGTGTAACAAATTAATCAATATATTTTCCACTGATTAACTAGTAATATAGAGGTAGTAAGGATTGTTCCCACAGAGAGTTATGTAATTGAGATTAGCAAAATTTGAATAAATACTAAAAGGGGGAGGCGGGGGTGGGGGGTGGGGGATGGGGGGGTTACGAATTAATTAACTAAAATAACAATAAAAAGATAATAAGAGAGAGATATGATTAGGGAGTCATTCGTCATTACCAAACGTTAACTCGAGTAGTATACTTATCTATCTTTCGGCATAAACATTCATCACCAACCATAAAATAATAGCTATATCAGTGTTATCCCCAAAACTTATTTTATCACTAGATATGGAAGCTCTCGACTACCAGATTCTATTCATCTGAACCACCAAGTAGTAGATCACTCAAGGTGTAACCCATCGGACGCTTAGGCTTTGTGAATATAGGTTGATCCTAGTAGTTAAACTCTTAGATCAAGGTCCACTTGATGATGTTGTCTTCACTCGTAATTTTTCCAAAGAATCCCTCTGCAAGGTCTCGCGATTTCTATTTGTGTACGAGTCGATGGACGATTACTTATCTAATAACTCAATACTAGCATTAAGCTGATCAATAAATTAATATAATTATAAATAAACAAAACAAAATGTAGTATAGAATAATTCATAAGAAATTTAGCAAATAAGTGCATGAAATTGACACTATAACACCCACTCTCAATGTATGAAATCATCTGGAAAATACAGTTTTGTCCTTGTATTTTTCTAGTGCATCTAGATAGGCGTTTTATATGTTTATATATTTCAGACAGTTTTGCCATTACTCATTAGTCATATGAGTGATGGATCTGAAAGAATTGAAGTTTATTTTCTCATGGTTTTTTTTTTCTCTATAATTGCTTGATATTGCAGAGAAAAAAAGAAGACCAAGAGTTATGAGAAAAATTGCAGCATGTTCAAGTCCAATGACAGATGATGAAGTTTCCAGGAAAACTCTAAATGGAATAAAATCTGGAACTTTTCTTGTCTCATGTAACTTACTAGGATTCTTCATGTGTTTAGGAGCTGCTGATTTTGCACCATAGAAGTCAATCCTCACTGCATTCGCTGAAATCTTTGTTGCTGGCTTTATTAGATTATATACAATTGCTTTCTTATGAAATTTTTATAAAGTTACATCAAGGTGTAATACAAATTGTTCACACAAAAGGGCAGACGAAATTATGAAAAACAGATCAAAACTGAGGTAGGACTACTTCTTAATAAGGTTCTTCCTTGAGATTATGTATGTCGGTGATAAGAATCTATTATTATGAAATTTAATCTCAAATGATATGTTTTCTGTTTTAGTGTTCTATGAATTTAGATAAGCGAGGAAAAAATAAATAATCGAGAATAGGAATTAGATTTAGAGTATAATATCCTAATCGGCCATTGACCAATTTTGGTTCTTCACTGAGCATCGAAACTCGAGTGACTAGATTTAGATCTGTGACTTAGGGCTTTCTTTTAGAGTAAATTATTCATATGACCCTGAAAATTACGGGTCTTACTCTATATGAACCGCATATTGACAGCTGATCTTATGTAGCACATCCAGTGGCAGTCAAATGAGTATTTTAAGTTTTTCCACATCAACAGACATCATGAGGAAATTGAAAAAGTTACATAGAGTTAACGGATGCCCATAAAATTATCAACATAAATATCGGGTCGGTCAGGTTTTAGACAAAACCAGGCACTAAACCCTAGCAACTCGGTTTTGCACATTCAAAACCGTTCAAACAGGGTAAAGTCAGTTTCACAAAACCGGCAATAAAGATTTTTTTTTATTTTTTTAGATCTATTAGATTTCCATTTACAGTTCTTTCCTTTGTCTTCTCAATCATTTAACCATTAAAAAACAAGCTTTAGTAAGATCCATAAGTGATCTACGGACACAGTTTTATTCCCAAAATCCGACCTTCACAAACATAAAAGGATATACAACAATTACAAAAATAATTAGTTTAAAAATTTAGTATTAAGGTTCTTGTTTATATGATGTGTTCGGCGCCTCTATTTATCTTTGTTCAACTATTTAACCTAGCATACAAATATTCCTCAATGGACTCAGAAAAGAAAAGAATGAAGGGGAAGAGGTGGGGAGAACGGCAGGGGAATAAAAGAGGAGACGACGAAGAGAAATGAGAGATTCCTCAATGGGACAATGATGCGTATCGTAAGTGCAACAAATTAATCAATATATTTTCCACTAATTAACTAGTAATATAGATGTAGTAAGGATCGTTCCCACAGAGTGCTATGTAATTGAGATGTTATTTAGATTAACAAAATTAGAATAAATACCCCCCCGGGGGGGGGGCGTGAATTAATTAACTAAAATACCAATAAAATTATAATAAGAAAGAAATATTATTAGGGAGTCATTCGTCGTTACCAAATGTTAACTCGAGTAGTATACTTATCTATCTTTCGTCATAAACATTCATCACCAACCATAAAATAATAGCTAGATCAGTGTTATCCCTAAAACTCCTTTTATCACTAGATACGGAAGCTCTCGACTACCAGATTCTATTCGTCTGAACCACCAAGTAGTAGATCACTCAAGGTGTAACCCAATCGAACACTTTAGGATTTGTAAATATAGGTTATTCCCAGTAGTTAAACTCTTAGATCAAGGTCCACTTGCTGATTTTGTCTTCACTCGTAATTTTTCCACAGAATCCCTCTGCAAGGTCTCGCGATTTCTATTTGTGTACGAGTCGATAGACGATTACTTATATAATAAATTAATACTAGCATTAACATGATCAATATATTATTCCAATTGTACACTTGAACAATCTAGAAATCAATCATAAACCCTAGATTTAGTGAAAAAACAATAAGATGAGTAAAACTCCAAATAAACTTGTATAACTAATAAAACCTAATGCTTAGAATATTGAAATCATCCCTAGTCAATAAACTCAAACTCCAAACCAATCAAACCAAGAAATCATGCAGGTGAGTGAACGTTGTGGACGTCTTGTGGATGAATACTGGTGGTAGTGGGATTGGTGTTGTGTTCGATCCCGTTATATGCACTTATAAAATTCCCCCACACTTAGCTTTTGCTAGTCCTCGAGCAAACTATATATCCTAAACTAATCAAAACTAAAATACAACTCCCTTTCGTTGAGGACACAGTTTTAGCATGTACAACAAGCCTTTAAACCCCTAGGTGTCCCTAGTGGACGAGTTATAGTCTCGTGAGGGTTTAAAAGAGGTATACCCACAAAACCTACTCAACTTCTAAGTCATAAACTTCCAAAGAGCTATGGGGACATAAAATTTGTGCACACTAATAATAAGAAGTTAGGAGAAAACCAAACATATGAAAGAATCCAGCCTCGATAGTGATTGAATAAGCATTTCGCCTCGACTTCTGCCTCACCAATAGGGTTTTATGAAATTGCAATCAGAAGACGCACTTTATCGTTCTCATGTGTGCATGCAGGAATAAAGATAAAAATCATGCACACGTTGAATGGTGGAAAGGGAAAACCTTATGAATTGTATTTTGAAACGCCATAGAAACATGGCAAGAAAAGAACCTTTTTTCTGATGATCTCTAAGAAAGGAAATGAACCACTATGTGAGGATGAGAATGCTCATTCACCTTTTTATCCAATCTACAATCAACACCACTCTCATAACGTCCAATATAAATGTCTTCGTCTTCGGCTTCAATTGTAGATGATGAAATCTTGAACTTCGTAGAACTCTGACAAATTTTAACTATTTTTCTCAATTTTTTGTCGCTTGAAACTTTTTTAAATTTCTTTTTCCCCACGGCCTTACTGAATGAATACAAAAAGAAATACACTCTAAAACATTTATTTTTTTTTGGAAACTGAAAAAATATAATGAAACTAATGTGGACGTAGAAAAGGACTTTACCACTTGATTTTTCACAACTTGTATTGTCTCGGTATCATAGACTTCATAAAAATTCGTGTCTTTTGATTTTCTTTCTTCTTGTACTAAGTCTTCAATTTAGATATAGAATTATACTCCTTGTATTGTTGCTTGCAAACCTTAAACATCTTCAACTTTCTTCAAATAAGTAACTCTCTGTTTGTTGATGATGATATGTTTCTATGACCTGTGGTTGTCGAGAGAGAAAATGGTGCCGACTGCAAATCAAACTGCAAGTAATCAAGGTTTATTTGCAATTCTGATGTCACCCACATGACTGATGGAATTAGCATTCAAGAGATCAGAAAAGTGCTGAAGGGGTACGAGGTTGAGTAACTCATCATTCTACCCGGAATTTGCGCAGATGAAACACTCTAAATAGAAAATTGAAGGTTTGGTGCCTCTCTCATTTATGTGTACACTACACCATATGGGAAAATTTGCAACATTTTTGTTTTTTTGTTGTGCAACGGATATAAACGTTTCAAACATTAAAGCAACATATATCCGTTGCTTTAAATAAAGATTATCTTGAAATAATTAAGCAATGTTAATGTAACGTCCGTTACAAATCTTGGCATTATTGTAATATTTGTGTCTTCGAAGGGTTTTTATGCTGTATTATCTTTTTTATTTTTACAGGTTTTAGTTTTTATTTTAAAATAATTTTGGCAAAAATGAAATTCCATCCCCACAATTTTTCCTCTCTTTTTTCACTACCAAAATGATTTCCCTCCGAGAATTGAATCTAATTTTTTCTTCCCCACACCCCCCCCCCCCAAAAAAAAATCAACCCCTTCTAATTCATTAATTAAACCAAATCAGTTTTTATTTGTATATCAAACAAAATATATGCTTTAAAAAAGATAACATTAATGAGCCCTAATTAATACTCCCTCCGTTTCAGGAAAAAAGTTACTATCACTTTTTCAATTTGGCCTATTTTTAGGCCAAATTGAAAAAGTGATAGTAACTCTTTTCCTAAAACGAAGGTAGTATGTTTCAAAAAAAGAGCCCTAAAATACATAACACCTCTCTCTATCTATGCCTCTCTCGCAACACCGAGAACAAACCTCGATCAACTATGATTTCAAATCTAGTCAATTATTTATGAGTCATTATACCCTAATCAATACATGTATACCAGAAATCCGTATCTAAAACTTTTTAACTTTTCAAAATTTCTAACCCTAGAAAATTGATTTTGTTCCTGTTTTGAAAACCAACAAACAATCTGATAGTTTCAACCGAAAACAAACCAACAATTGGTTGATTAATCAGGTATGAACCCTCAATTTGTTATTTATGTTTTAAGATATTTGATTTAGACCTAAATCTCATAAAATCAAGGGCTTTATCTTGATAGAATTTATTTTGTAAGGATTTTCCTATTTTGTATGCATTATTTGTATTTTGTTTTAGGTTCTATACATGGGTTTGTATTTGATTTCAGTTTAGTTTATTGTGTTTTTTTTATACAAGTAATATGGCCAGTTCTATGTTTTTTGAACTTATTTGAAGACTTAAATCTTTGCTACTCTGTGAATGGTTGTATGAGTCTCTTTTGTTACTTATTAGAGTTGGGTTTCTAGATCTGATTTGTGTGGATGGGTTTGAGGTTGATATGAATCTAGTTCATATAGAGCTCTCATCTCTGGTAATGAATTTGGTTTCTAGATCTTATTTGTGTGTGTGGGTTTGAGGTTGATATGAATCTAGTTCATACAAAGCTTTCATCTCTGGTAATGAGTTGGATTTATTCATTTTATTGGGTTTGTTTCAATGCTAGGAAGTTGACAAAGTTGGGTTTTTTGATCTGAAAGTGAAGAAATTTATTTTGATGTAGTGTTGATTTCAATACTGGGAAGTTGAGATTCATTGTGTATGTTTCTCTTGTTTAATTTGTTGAAGCATTTTTCACTTGCATTTTTGCTTTGTAGCAGATAGACCTATATCGCTTTTTCCTCTCCAATGTTGAGTTTTAATCAGTTGGATTAGTTAATTTTCTTCATTAAAGTCGTAATCACGGAATCACTTCATCCAGAAACAGTTTGTGTTGTTACGTAATAGTAATTAGAGTTTTAATAAGTTCGAAGATAGTATCAAAGTTGTTAAGGAAATATGTTTCATTACAGGTTTATCCTTGTTGGTTTGGAACTGAGTTGTTGTTTGTAACTCAAATTTTTATGCAATTTTATGTACTAGTTTTGGATCTTGAGTTACAAGTTGTGAATATCTATTGTATAATATGGTTTGTGTTATAGAATGTCGGAACTGTCTGACAAAGGTTGAATGCTGGAGGATAGATATAGTGATGTGTATAGAGAGGGGGTGAAGACTTTCATTGAATTTGCATATAAGAACATAATTAGAGACTCTCCTTTTTGTCTTTGTCCTTGTCGTGTTTGTAGGAATAAGAAACCCTTAAGTTTTAAACTAGTGAAGCATCATTTATTAGTGTATGGAATACTGGATTCATATGTAATTTGGTCTCTGCACGGAGAGAAGTCGACACGAGCATCAAAGGTAGTTCAGGAAAATGTAGAAGTAGAACATACAGCCGAAGAAGAAACATTAGTGGAGAAAGACTTACTAGATTGCAGTAGATATGATGGTTATAGGTTAAATGATTTTGTAGATAATGCACATGGGATATATGAAGGGATAAACGACAATGTCAATTTAGGTGATTCTGAACATCCCTTTGTTCAGGAGCCTAACCTAGGGTAAGAAACACGACAAGTATAGGGAGTTAGCATAAGAGAAGATTTACCTGACATGTACGAATGTTGCAACAACTCTTTCTATCATTGTGGAACTACATCATGTTAAGGAGACTTTCGGTTGGTCAGGAAATAGTGTTACGTACCTGTTGGGATTACTTAGAAAATGGTTCCCAGAGGGCAATACTTTCTCTGCAAAGTACCCCGCAATGAAAGCATTATTGAAAGATCTTGGACTGAAGGATGTGAAATTCATGTCTGCCTTAAGCACTGCGTGTTGCTTCGAAAAGAGCCTGAGGATGCAAGATTCTGTCCTACTTGTGTATCATCTAGGTACAAATTCAAAGAGGGGAAAGATGGAATACTATAGCTAAAAAATGAGCCTTGTAAAGTATTGAGACACTTTCCACTCCCTGAAAGACTTCAGAAATACTACACATTACCATGGATATCTGAAGAAATGACGTGGCATGACCGAGCAGAAGCATCTTATGAGTACATGTGACATCCAATAGACTCTACGCTGTGGGAGAATATGAAGAAGAGGTTTTCTGAGTTCGCAAGTGAAGCCCGAAATATGTGGCTTGGCATATCTACCGACGGTTTTAATCCTCGCAGTATCCAGTGTACAATTATAGTTGTTGTCCAGTAATATTAGTTCCTTATAATTTGCCGCCCTCTCTATGTATGAAATCAGAATTTCAAACCATTGACCCTGTATCTCTCATATTTTTTCGCTCTAATAGGCCCTTTTACATAACACCATAATTTGGAGTTCATTTTGCGTTCTTTCTCCAACTGAAAGCATTACAGAACTTGTTAGTCTCAAGGCAAATAACAAATATGTAAATTAAAGAGAACCCATTCCAATTCAAGTGATGTTGGAAAGATAATTTACATGCAGCACATGTTAGGAAACCAAACAACATATACAAGTTGATGCCTGAGCACATTGGGGTACAACTGAAACTTAGAATACCTTTTAAAAAACTTCCGATAACATTGTCTAACCCTTCAGCAATGGCTTGCATTTACATTTTTTTTTGCATTTAAATGTGACAAATATTTACATACTGCCTTGTTTTATTAATCAAGTTTTTGATTGAGTTTTATCTAGGTTGATTGGTTTTAACAGTGAAGAGTGTCCTAGGCCAATCTGTTATGCTTAGATGCTCAGTCATGTTCTAAATAGGACACTTATTAGATTATGAACTATTAATCACATAATCCAGTTATACAAAAATGAAACTCAACACACTAACCTTTTTGTACAACCACCTTATAAACTCGGTATGTCGTTGTACTTCACTCATCGTGCTCCCTGTCCCATTTGTATGAAGAGAAATTTCATCGCGATACTCACTGCAAACCAGAAACATATCCTTAAAGAAATTCTATTAAACAAAACAACAAGTAATTAAACATTCTCGTATATAAAAGGTACTCACGCATAGTACTCTGCGACACCTTCAACTTCACGATGAAACAACACCCATCTAACTATTTATATAAACTGTACATCAGATAGAGTCACAATCTTATTTCCAAACCCCACAGGGCCTTCATGGCTATACTCAGAATCAACATCTAAGAACGCTTCTCGTGTCGCTTTGTGATTTCCATCCTTTGAGTTAGACAAGTGTTCCTTTGCATAAACCACTCCTTCAGCTACAAGATGTGATTCTTTAATATTACCTTCCATATAGCATTTGTTACTGGGAATGTTCTTAAAAGATTTCATCGCCCTGCGTAACAACATAGTTGTAAGACTTAATAGCACAAATGAATGTAAATACAAGTGAACAACAAAACTGAAATTTATTACCTTTCAAAAGGATACATCCATCGGTATCTAACTGGTCCGCACATTAGAGCTTCATCGGCAAGATGCACTGGTCCGCACATTAGAGCTTCATCGGCAAGATGCACCACCAGATGGATGCTGATAATGAAGAAAGAAGGCGGAAAATACTTTTCTAGAACACACAATGCCTTCACGTCCATGAATTTGGCCTATTGAAGTTCAGTTTTCATGAGAACCTTCAAGCACAATATTCTAAAGAATAAACTCATCTATTGAAGAGCCCTGCGGAGGTCTTGATTTTGTAAAGGATTAACTACCTTAAACTATGCTCAGCTTGCTCAATGGTATCACAGTTACAAGGCGCAAAGTTAGTAGCAATGCTAGTGTTTCATTCATTGATTAACCTTCTTCATGTTGATCTTAATTGTTCGATTGATATGCTGATGAGGGATAAGAGAGGACTTAAACTTCTATGTTGCCATTCGAATTTGTAGATGAATGACTGTAGATTGATGAATATTTTTGAGTCCTGATTGTAGTAGGAAATGTGGATGGGTGTTGGGATCGAAGCTGCGAAGGAACCCGAAACAAACATTCGAAGCATACCTTTTGTAAGCAACAAGACTGCACAACTATTGTTTGTCAAAAGTCTTGAAAAAATAATACAATTCTTAGTATGAATGACATATTTATTTCTTTAATTTTCTGTTTGTAGTTTGTCACCTATAGCTGATCATTTCTCAGGAGTAGCTAACAGATCCAGGTCATACTTGAACCATTACCAGACCCATCTCCATTACTACCACCACCATATCCCTGCAACCATGTTCAACTTCAGCAACATATCCAGAACCACTACCATTATCACTTACAGAACCACCTCTTTTACCATGTAATTTTCTCTCTTTCCGCTATTGTAGTATCATTGGTCATAATGGATACTGATCACTCTTTTGTTTCTTTTTGTCGTGAGTATACACGGGTATTGATGCCTTGAGTCATTTCATCTCCGGATGCCCGTATGGAAAGTGGTTACATAGGTCAGTGTTTCTTCTTCTCTATGTCAAGGTCTCAATAGGAATGGTAGTCCTTATTGAATGAGTTGAAATATGAATAAAATTGTGTTAACTCCATTTCAGTTAGCTTCTCAAAAAATAATAATAGCTGAGAGCTTGAAGTTTTGAGTTAGCTCATAGTCAGAGTGTCAGAATATTTTGTTTGGTGGCGATACTTGTTATCCAGCCTGATGAGTTTGTGATAGTGGTAAAAAAAGTTCATTCAAGACTTGTGAAGATTTGGATTTAAACCTAATTTCTAAGACTTACAATAGTTTGCTAACAAGGTTGAGAGAAAACTGAGGCTAAGATTCCACTATTTTCCAATTTTTAAAGTGATTTAATTAAATATTATAATTATGCAATCCATATATTTAATTTGATTCTAAAATAATGCAACAATTAGATTTTTAAAATAATAATTGTATATCGAAAGCATGGAACATCAAAAACCCCAGGCCAAGCATGTACCATCAAAAGAAATCACAATGGTTTAATAAAAATTATTAAATCAATTTTTAACCAAGGCGTATAATCATAAAAGAATTGCATAAATTAATTAAATAAATATTACCACATATTTATTGAAAAAATAGCTTCCTCAGTCGCCTCAGCAATGGGGTTTAGCTCCTCATGTTGGAAACACCCTCAAAATTTGTTTTCATTGCTCAAAAAGGTGTTTACAAGAAGAAAAAGTATTTAACACAGAGCATTGAGACGTTTATAAACGTTACAGAAGGTACTCCCTGTCGTTGAATGTAAAAGAAAAGACCATGGTTTCTTTTATGACGTTGTTATTGGCTTCTATGACGAAGTTCTTCATTTTTAAGACGAAGTTCTTTTTCTCTTCTTCACTAGCAGCAACAAAGTGTCTGCAACTTGATTTTTTTTTTTGATTCCATCTTTCTGTTCAACCCCAACTCTTTTTATACTCCACGGGTCCATAAATCTTCCAAATTTCTACTTTAATTTTCAAGAAATACTCTCTTTAATCCAATATTCTTCACGAGAATATTTTCTTATTCTCGGTGATAAGATCACGATTCTGTTGGTGATATTCTTTCTTTTCGAAGTTGATGTTTCTTAATAGTATGAGAACAAAATCTCATAGGATGTTATGTCCAAAAACTCGTTGGGATACTAACTTCCCAAATCAACCCGAGCCTATTATTTCCATGTTTAACGACAAGCAACCAATTTATTGCCGAGATTTCTCACGTTTCACAACATATATATCCTTTTATCTATTACGAGAAGAGTATTTATCCTCAAAAACTAAACAAATCTCCACAAAATCTCTCCCATATATTCGACCAGAATCCCACAAGCGTGAGCAAAATATTTTCCTCCAAATTTAACTGTGAAAGAGAAATGGGTGCCTTTTATCCAACAAATGGGCTCCTTTAACACTTTTGGTGCCTTTATCAATTTCTTGGGTGCCTTTATAACTTTTCGAGTCGATTTTTTCACAATTATTAATTTCCCAAAAATACCTACACACAAATAAAATAACACAATTATTACAAAACTGAGCACTAACAATATATAAAATTGAGACAAATCAGACACAAAAATGTGTCTATCAAATATCCCCAAATTTATTATTTGCTAGTCCTCGAGCAAATCTAATCTAGAAAATCCTAACTTACTGTCGTAGGCATCGCGGTTGCACTTGACGTTTGCAACAAGCCTTTAAACCCCTAGGTGGCCCAAGTGGACGAGTTTTGTCTCGTGAGGGTTTACAAGAGATATACCCACAAAAGCTTTACTCCAAACTCTAGATACTTGTGAAAGATTGAGGGTAGACACTAAAAATGCTATTTAGTTGGCTACAAAATTCTTTGGCTATGGAAGGAATTACTATGTTTTGAATCCAATTATTGTACACGAGTTTTTACTCAAGCGTACTAAAATTCATACATAAGAAAACAAAGCATTACTCAGAAAGTCGTACAATGGACCACGATACTCGGAATCTATCAAAGTTCAATCACATGAATAAATTTGGAAGATGGATATGGAGATGATGAAGTTTGCACATGTTGACTAAGGTGAACGGTGTTTCCCATATATGTATGAAGGTCAGTGCCAGGATGAATTCTAATGGATTGAGATGCGCTCCCACTGGTGTTAATCCTTATACTAATATCGACTCAGCTGGTATATACAAGGGCCACAGCGGTCGATTTATTGAAAATAAAACAATTATTTACGTATTATTATATTCTTCTTTTTTGGTTTAAATAAACTACAATAATGGGGCTTGATCTCAATCACTTTACTTCATCCCAACGACGATAACAATTCGATGTTGGTGCCCCACCAAATCACTTAGAGAAACACAAAATTGCAAAAATAAAAACAGAAGGTGATATGATTATGATGATTCCAAGATATGGCAACAACTATCATGTTATCTCTAACACCTGAGCTCTGTTCTTTTATGAATAAACCCTTTAGTTGGGTCCCTCAACTCCTATATCCAAGAGGTTTGTTTCCATCTACTTAAAATGGTCAGCGTCATCCTGAATTGTTCAAAAGTTTATGAATTTTATTATTGCACTAAAAGTTTCTCCCTTACCCCCAAACTTAAATATAACACTATCTTTAATGTTTCAAATTAAAGATCAGTACCAAGAGGAGTAAAGAGATAAATCAGAAAGATAGTACTTGAGTGAAGCGTAACAATCCTTTTCCGGAGAATAAGACAGAACATTAAAACAAGAAAATTAAAACAAAAACTTACTAAACTTCACTACACCAAATTTAGTATTTATTAACGGTTTTATACCGTTATAAAACGGGCTTGCAACAACAATCATCAGTTGTGAGACACCCCGTTGTAAATATTCACAACGGCAATGTTGTCATTGTGAAATTAAGTCGTAACGGCTTGGTTGCAACAACACTCACCCATTACGAAATTTTTAGTTCGTAACAACACTAAGACGTTACGAATTTTGTATATAATACAAATTAATAGTTCCAGACAGGATATCCTTGTTCTAAACCATATATCCTTGTTCTGGCACTAAAAATTTTAGCCGTTGCAAAAAAAATTGGTCAGTCTCTGCTGACCTAGTCAAAATTCAGTGTCCCAATTACCCATTCTCCCTGCATTTACCCATATTTATCCTATTTTTTTCAGATTCGCTAAAATCTTTCAAACTACACAAAGACATCATTCAAACAATAATTCTTTGGTGAAAAAAACTTATAAGGTTTCATTTTCTAAGTAATATGATAGGAAACATTTCCTAAGTTTACAATTGTGAATATGTTTCTAAGTAATTATACTAAAATACAAAAAGAAAATTCAGAAGACACCTACCTGGATAACCACCTGAATTCCGAACACACTAGCTTCTCTCAACCCTTTCACGAAGGACTGCAAACAGATGAGAGAAATGAGAGAAATGGACAAACATAGTTGAATGCGAAAATATATGATCCAAGAACTATTTTGGCAGCTGAAACTTAGTCATATTAAAATAGATGACAAACATAGTCATTTGAACGGTGTACTCATACAATTATAAACAAATAATCAAACCAAGAATTGTTTTGGAACCTAAGTGTTTATCATTTCCATAATTTTTCATCCAAAAACTGTTTTGGTACCTAAGAGTTTATCATTTCCATAATTTTTCATGTAAGATGTAACTAACTAAATGCAGGCACTATAAACATACCAACAACGAAAAAAACACAAGTAAACGTTTCATGAAAAGAAATTAGCAAGTAATATGAAAATGAAAACTCACATATCTTGCGGCCATATCCTTCTTCATTTCCTCCACCATAGCTAGCTTCCTGCTGGTACCTCCTTGGCTATTCATCAGTGAAGTTTTTCTCTAAGTAAACTTCCAATATTGTCTTAAGATAAATTTATACTAAATGTTATATTGCTAGTGGGTCTATGAGAGAATAACGTACCTTGATAACAAAAGACGATGAGACAAACTGCTAAGTCCTTTCAAAAGCCTAATATAGAAGCAAACCTGACCTGTAGTAAGAAGTCACCTGTGAAATCATCTATAGAAAAAAAAACAACATACACATACATATACAAAAGCCACACATACATAAGGTAAAATCGATTAGTAAGAGTACGTGTTCACATAGATATATCAAAAGAGTGTTTTCAGATAAAAGTATATACATATCCGCGTATTCAGCATACGGGAAAAAGTATGAACATAACAAAAAAAATTAAATCCATATATGTGTATGTGACAGATTATGGCTGAGATATGTATAATAGTTTCATAGCATATCTCCAAAAAAATAGATCGACCATTCTAATCAAATTTGATGCACATCTTTGGATGAAGCGCAAATCCTCCAATTCCAACATCTTGAAAGGTCCTTGCAAACTGATTAGCTTTTACGGTCAATTCATTTGGTAGTATAATTTGATCTATAAAGGCCTTCCATAGATGAGACGGTACAGGTGAGCCGTGAGCCATACGTCCTAGAGCACCTGTACAAAGTTTCCTAATTACAATAATTTCAATCTCCAAGTTCAACAATGAGCGTTTCAGCATATCGGTACCTACTGTTGATCCAGCTGGTGATATGGTGTCGTAAGGTGAAGGCATGTGAGCAGGTGAAGTGGTGTGAGCAGGTGAAGCTGTGTGACCAGGCGAAAGCGCGATACCTTGTGAACTGTCCATGTTGTTCGAGGAAAAAATAGATGTTGGCATGGCATACTGAATATCCTTCACAATGTGAATATTCCAAATCCTTCAATAAGAATCTCCATTTTCCCACCTATTTTATCTACCTGGTGCTTAAGAGCTCCATCATTAGCCTTCGGTTTATGTACTTTAGCACGCATATGAGCAGAAGAATCAAACTGTGTACGAGAAACATGACCAACACCACGAACCCGTCCCATGGAATCCTTTCCAAACACTTGAGTCAATGCATTTGGATCCTCTGGCGGAGTACCCCCATCTTATTTTTCCTTGATCTTTTCTTGCACCTTCGTAAGCTACTCATATAGAGTCAAGGCATAACATTCTATAAATTATAACATAAATGACAGGTATACAGTTTAATAAGATATGGTACAAATAAAACATAATCTGACTCAATAAGTACTTATGCGCACTAGGTAAAATGTCGCCACCCTCTTGTGTATGAACGTTTATCCATATATCATTGGCACTGACTGCTACTTCAGGATTCTCCCTCTCATAAATTAACAAATACACTGAGTCAATGAGTATGAATCAATCATTATCCATAAGTATTTAAGCATTGTTGAAATAGATATACGTACCAGTTCATCTTTCAGATAACAATGAGGTTTACGACAAGAAGTATGCGAATAATCGTATTTCGCTCTTTTCCTCTTATGATCAAGTCTACTTTGCACTGCTTTTTCATTGTTTTTATTAACACAAAACTTCACCCATTCCTCTGATTTAACATTTGGAGGAGTATGTTTAATTCTTTCTTCATGAGTATTTTATTTATCATAATAGGTTATCCATAACTCACACTTAAATCTTATCCATGGATACGACATCCCTTTTACCATAGTTATCTTAGAAGAGTCGGGTAAATCATATGCTCTCTATAATCAGATTAAGGTAAATCAGATTGAGCAGAAATCATATGGCTTACTAAATCAAAGTACTAACAGAAATCAAATTGAGGTAAGCTTTGTACCTTTAATTCATTCCAAATGTCGTCTTTGTATTTCTGAGGCACAATCTTCCAATTTGTGTACGAAATAGGGATATGTGTATAAATCAAGGCGCCCTTCCGGTGGCCGAGTTTCATTATGTTGTCAGAAATGGGAAGACCATTTTCATCTACCTCTACTGCTGCCATAATAACCTGTAACAACAATGAGCAAATATCAATATGTGAAAAACCAAAACGTACGAAAACCTAGTCACTATATATATAACAACATAATCAATGCTTCAAAATAAAAACAGAACAATCAGAGCAATAAAAACAGAACAAAGAGAGCAATAAAAAGAAAACCATTGAAACCACTATCAAATCAAAAAGATACCAGAGCATTCAAGTGATAAAACCACTGCCAAATTATTATAAGATAGATGTGAAAGGTAACACATCACAAAAACAAAATTCACATAATCTTAAACAACAGGTTCAACATATATAAGTTTTTCCAAATTCTCATTGTCAATAAGAGTTGACCGATAGATGGTCGGAAAATGAAGATCATCTACTGAGGAAGTTAACCCTTTCTGTGAATACAAGACCACAGACCATCCCTCACGAGAAAGATCCCTTGAGTAGAACACTTAGGTTGCTTCAGATGCAAGGATAAACGGCTTATCCTGTACTTTATCAATGATTTTCATCTTAGACAAATTAACCTTTATCACGTTTGAGTTTGCATCAACAGGGCATCCATTAATCTTATCTTCAACCCTGACCCAATCACAAAAGAAAACTGTTTCTTCAAATTCAATATAGCCAACCTTTATAATCTGCTTAACGACTCCATAATAGGTTATCTTTGCTTCCTTGTAATTTCTGTTTGTGGACTTTGCTCTATGTCTTGTAATAGCTTTCATTTACACACCGCTATTTTGTGATACCATATTCGACTTATAATTATGTGGGCTGAAAACATAGCCATTGACTTGGTATCTCTTATACTTTCGAGCTTTGAAGAGAGGTCCCTGCACTAGTCGCCAAAGTAATGAAGCGACCTCATTGGCTTCCAACAACTGTAAAATAACATGTGTGAGTCAGGAGCAAAACCAAAACCACAATTTGTTTTACTATAAACCAATTGAAACTAACTTGAACTCTAGAAAATATATGGTCACTAGATATTATAAGTTCAATAACGTTCAAACCTCCCCAACTTCATATCAGGAAACACAAACATATAAACATCATGGATATTAGAAGTTCAATAAGGGTTCAATTCACTATACAACCAAATTCATTTGTAGATCATTGTGTACATAAGTTATCATAAGCATGATTAAGGTCTCAACAAGAGTAATACGCTAAGTTCCCGGTTTCTTCAGTGTATATTTGTGATTGTATTTGTAAGCCTGTAACATTTTTCTAATTGCAAATAGTAATATCTTAAAGAGAATAACAAAGTTTCAACAAGAGAAAACTGAACATATCTTCATATCTACCTGGTAATGTTCATCAAATCTGTCTAGATGCCTCTCTTTTTTCATCCTCAGGAATTACCTTTATTTTTAATAGTCAGGGTCTAGAGATATCAATCACATCTCATTTTGACTTTGAATTTATACCTGAAGGTCTTGAACCACTGGGTATTAAACTAAGGGAATTATAACTAACGGAGTTTCAATATATGAAGTCAGAACCAGAACAAAAACTAGAATTTGTTATTACCTCGTCGCGTAACCATAAAAAAAACTCTTTTAGGTAGTCTTGGAAGAATGATCACTCTGACCATGAACATTGGTGCTATTAACATATGAATCATATTTCCTACAATCAGAAAATAATTTCAGAACTTAGATCAATATACCTCATAATCAAACAACAACTCATCGAATGAAACCAAAAATCTCTACCTTTGCCAGTCTTCTATTCCAACGAACTTAGAAAGGATCCAGCTGCGAGCTTGTTCAAACTGTACTTGAGTTAAAGTAATATCCTTAAATTTACTTAAATACATCTCGTTGGCAAACTCATCGTCATCATCTAAAAAGGCTTGTCGAGTATGTTTATGAGTTCCACCACCATCATTTGAAATGTCCTCCATACATTATAAGCTAGTTTCTCGCAGCGTGTACCTAATAGGTGCATTATTTGGATACTATAATTCATTGATTTCTTGTTAGTTTTCATATTATTATGCTTTGATTTTGTTTGTTTATGAGTTTCTTAGGAGTTTTGAAGTGTATTCAACCAAAGAAGAAGAAAGGAGTTCATTACGACACGAAATGAACAAGGAAGTTAAGTTCTTCCAATGGAGAAGGGACAAAGACCGAATTCAACTCATTCAAATACAGAAGTTCTTAATCCCATTTTGAATATAGCGATGCGACGAAGCCAACACAAAAGGAATGAGGTCATTTGGAGTTCGTATGAGGAAGTTATGAGCAAAATAGCCGAAAGAAAATAATGAAACACTCAGCATCACAATAAGGAGTTTACGAGGGAAAATAACCTACCGATTATAAGCAAATTCGGGTACATGAAAACTTCATTTTTGAGCTCCAACAATCGGGAGTTTACGAGGGAAAATAACCTACCGATTATGGCAAGTTTTGGGTACAGGAAAGTCATATTTTTAGCCCATACAATCGGTAGTTAAGGAGGGTTTTTGCCTACCGATTGTGACTCGACGAGAGGCACTTCTAAGACACGTTTTTGACTTCCAAATCAAGGTATCATGGTCCCATTAGGACTCTAACACATAGATATGATGAATACTATATAAGAAGATGTCCAAAACCCTAAAAGGGATCTTGGACACTTTTGGAGACTTAAAAACACAAGGAGAACAAGAAGCTAGGCTTGGAGTTGCGATTGATCATCACGATTTTTAGGGTTTGCTTTACTTGCTTTCTTGATTATTTCCATGGATTTTGAGAAATCCAAGATGAACTAACCTTTCTTATTGGTTAGAGATGTAGTCCTAAGTTGGAAAACATGTTTATTAATTGAAGTATTCATTCTCATATGTTCATAATCTCTTCAATATCGCTTATGTTCCACCGTTTATAACGCCTTGTATGATGGATTGCTTGTTTGTTTAAGTCGCGAATTAGATGAGCATGCATTGACATCTATAGCTAAACTAGGGTTTGAGATCCGGAATTGTCGAAAGATCCTTGTTACAAGTAGCATCACATAGTTGTTAATGACGGGATGTTACCATGCAATTATGTTTAGAAGCCTGACCTAGGTTAAATCCGAGTGGCTCTTATGTCGGATTGCTTAGATTAACCTCAACTCACAAAGACCATTACTTTCATTGGGTTAAACTTGAGTGGCTCTTGCGCCAAGTTATTCATTGAAAAGGATTCAAAAAGTGGCTCTTGCGCCTTTGATGATAATAGGAGTTTTGCCGGAGTAAGCCTGCGATAGGATGCTTTAGGGTTATTGATATTGAGAGTGCATGAATGTTGAGTATGATTTAGTTGATAACATGTTGGAAGATGGAAGATGAACTCTCTAACCAGTGTTCTTTATCTTTGATATTCGTTTTAATCTATTTGTTTTAGTATAATTTAGTTATAATCACAATTGAAACCCCCCTGTTTACATAAGTAATCGAAAGTAATTAACAATCACCTGCCTCTCTGTGGGAACGAACTTGTTCTTATTACTATACTCTAATCTATATTAGTGAAGTAAGAACTTGAATTAATTTTTCTTGGCTAAAAAACGACCAAATTTTGGCGCCGCTGCCGGGGAGGCATAGCAGATTGTTATTTGTTTTTGGTTTATTTTCTTCTTTTTTTTGGTTTATTTTTTTTTATTTTTTTTTTCTAACCTAATTTTGAGAATCTTGTTTCAGGTACTTGTATTCCATGTACGGTGCACAAGATCAAGCTTATAATGGTAATCAATTTGGTTTTCAATCTCAGCCCTATGATAATTTCCAACCATACAGGGAGTATAATCACAAACAATCCTTTGGGTATGACCAATATTCCATGTACCCTTTTAATTATTCTCATACATGCCAACCTCCTTATAGTAGGTATGTAACTGAACAATTACAAGGAGGGGAGGATAATTATGCTTGTGATGGTTTATCTAAATCTACTCTTGATCGTAATTATGATCATTCACCTATTCAAAGGGAGGAGATAAGGTTTAGAAACTCTACCACAAGTAATGGTGTAAGACTACCAAGTTTGAGAGAACTTGATAGAAGGTTTGAGCAATTGATAGATGAAAGGGCATCATGTGAAGAAATTCTAGAAGCTAAAAAAGGTTTGAGAAAGGAACGTGAACGACGTTATTCTATGGGATACGATGATGATTTTGAACCTTTCGAAAATCCTTACACCAGCAATGACGTTATTCCAACTCTGAATCTGATTTTTGATGATAATTTTGTAGCTAATGGTCGGTTGTCAGCCACGCAAAATTAATTCAAGTTCTTACTTCACTAATATAGATTAGAGTATGGTAATAAGAACAAGTTCGTTCCCACAGAGAGGCATGTGATTGTTAATTACTTTCGATTACTTATGTAAACATGGGGTTTTGGTTGTGATTATAACTAAATTATGCTAAAACAAATAGATTAAAACGAATATCAGAGATAAAGAACATTGGTTAGAGAGTTCATCTTCCATCTTCCAACATGTTATCAACTAAATCATACTCAACATTCATGCACTCTCAATACCAATAACCCTAAAGCATCCTATCGCAGGATTACTCCGGAAAAACTCCTATTAATTATCATCAAAGGCGCAAGAGCCACTCTTTGAATCCTTTTCAACGAATAACTTGGCGCATGAGCCACTCAAGTTTAACCCAATGAAAGCAATGGTCTTTATGAGTTGAGGTTATTCTAAGCAATTCGGCGCAAGAGCCACTCGGATTTAACCTAGGTCACGGTTCTAAAACATAATTGCTTGGTAATATCCCGTTATTAACAACTACGTTATGCTACTTGTAACAAGGATCTTTCGACAATACCGGATCTCAAACCCTAGTTTAGCTATAGATGTCAATGCATGCTCATCTAATTCGTGACTTAAACAAACAAGCAATCCATCATACAAGGCATTATAGACGGTAGAACATAAGCGATATTGAAGAGATTATGAACACATGAGAATGAATACTTCAATTAATAAACATGTTTTCCAACTTAGGACTACATCTCTAACCAATAAGAAAATTTTAGTTCATCATGGATTTCTCAAAATCCATGGAAAATAATCAAGAAAACAAGTGAAGCAAACCCTAGAAATCGTGATGATCAATCGCAACTCCAAGCCCTATATTCTTGTCCTCCTTGTGTTCCCAAGTCTCCAAAAGTCTCCCAAGATTTAAAAGATGTCTTTCTAGGGTTATGGAGGTCTTCTTATATAGTATTCAACATATCTAGGTGTTAAAGTCAAAAACGCGTCTTAGAAGTGCCTCCCGTCGAGCCACAATCGGTAGGCATAACCCTTACATAACTACCAATTATAAGTATACAGGAGAATTGTATTTTGAGTCCTTATAATCGGTAGGTTATTTTCCCTCATAAACTTCCGATTGTTTTGCTGAGTGTTTCATTATTTTCTTTCGGCTATTTTGCTCATAACTTCCTCATACGAACTCCAAATGACCTCATTCTTTTTGCGTTGGCTTCGTCTTCTCGTTATATTCAAAATGGTATTAAGAACTCCTGGATTTGAATGAGTGGAATTCGGTCTTTTGCCTTTCTCCATTGATAAAACTTAACTTCCTTGTTCATTTCATGTCGTAATGAACTCCTTCCTTCTTCTTTGGTTGAATACACTTAAAAACTCTTAAGAAACTCATAAACAAATAAAATCAAAGCATCATGATATGAAAACTAACAATAAATCAATGAATTAGAATATCCAAATAGTACAAATGATGCACCTATCAAATTCCCCCACACTTTCCTTTTGCTAGTCCTCGAGCAAACTACAAATCTTACTAAACTAAACTATAACAACTCCATTTCGTTGAGGATACGGTTACACTTAGCATGTGTAACAAGCCTTTAAACCCCTAGGTCTCCCTAGTGGACGAGTTATAGTCTCGTGAGGGTTTACAAGAGGTATACCCACAAAACCTAACTTCCAACTTCAAAACATTCAAGAGCACATGCATCCAAAGAGCTACGAAGATATAAAGTTTCTGCACACTAACAATAAGAAGTTAGAAGTATAAAGAACATTATTCTCATGCTTAACCCATGAGTTAGGAGAAAACCACCATATAAAAGAATCCAGGTTCGAGAGTGACTGAATTTTTCTGCCTCACCAACAAGATTTTATGAATTTGACACTCAAAAGACGCACTTTATGGTTCTCACATGTGTGCAGGCAGGAATGAAGATAGAAATCCTGCACACGTTGAATGGTAGGAAGGAAAGGTAACCTTCCGAATCATATGAAGATGTTATCCCATAGAACGTGGGACGAAAAAGAACTTCCTTTTTTTTCTAGTGACCTCTAATAAAGGAAATCAACCACTATGCGAGAATGGGAATGCTTACTTACCTTCTCACCAGTCGGCAATCAGCACCACTCTCACAACATCCAATAGAAACGTCTTCGGTCTTAAACTGTTGATGATGAACTCTTGAAATTCGTAGGACCTTGACACTTTGTAACTCTTTTCATCAATTTATTGTTGTTAGAAACTTCTCTATAGATTTCTTCTTCCCCGGCAGCGGCGCCAAAATTTGGTCGGTTAGCAGCCAACCAAAATTATTCAAGTTCTTACTTCACTAATATAGATTAGAGTATAATAATAAGAACAAGTTCGTTCCCAGAGATAAATAACATTGGTAAGAGAGTTCATCTTCCATCTTCCAACATGTTATCAACCAAATCATACTCAACGTTCATGCACTCTCAATATCAATAACCCTAAAGCATCCTATCGCAGGCTTACTCCGGCAAAACTCTTATTATCATCAAAGGCGCAAGAGCTACTCTTTGAATCCCTTTCACCGAATAACTTGGCGCAAGATCCACTCAAGTTTAACCCAATGAAATCAATAGTCTTTGTGATTGAGGTTATTCTAAGCAATCCGGCGCAAGAGCCACTCAGATTTAACCTAGGTCACGCTTCTACACATAATCGCATGGAAATATCCCGTCGTTAGCAACTATGTTATGCTACTTGTAACAAGGATCTTTCGACAATTCCGGATCTCAAACCCTATTTTAGCTATAGATGTCAATGCATGCTTATCTAATTCGCGACTTAAACAAACAAGCAATCCATCATACAACGCGTTATAGACGGTAAAACATAAGCGATATTGAAGAGATTATGAACATATGAGAATGAATACTTCAATTAATAAACATGTTTTCCAACTTAGGACTACATCTCTAACCAATAAGAAAAGTTTAGTTCATCATGGATTTCTCAAAATCCATGGAAAATAATCAAGAAAATAAGTAAAGCAAACCCTTGAAATCGTGATGATCAATCGCAACTCCAAGCCCTAGATTCTTCTTCTCCTTGTGTTCTCAAGTCTCCAAAAGTGTCCCAAGATGTAAAAGATGTCTTTCTAGGGTTATGGAGGTCTTCTTATATAGTATTCAACATATCTAGGTGTTAAAGTCCTAATGGGAACATGATACCTTGATTAGGAAGTCAAAAACGCGTCTTAGAAGTGCCTCCCGTCGAGCCACAATCGGTAGGCATAACCCTTACATAACTACCGATTATAAGTATACAGGAGAATTGTATTTTGAGCCCTTATAATCGTAGGTTATTTTCCCTCATAAACTTTCGATTGTTTTGCTGAGTGTTTCATTGTTTTCTTTCGGCTATTTTGCTCATAACTTCCTCATACGAACTCCAAATGACCTCATTCTTTTTGCGTTGGCTTCGTCTTCTCGTTATTTTCAAAATGGTATTAAGAAATCCTGGATTTGAATGAGTGGAATTCTTTATTTGGCCCTTCTCCATTGGCAGAACTTAACTTCCTTGTTCATTTCATGTCGTAATAAACTATTTTCTTCTTCTTTGGTTGAATACACTTCAAAACTCCTAAGAAACTCATAAACAAAAAAAATCAAAGCATAATGATATGAAAACTAACATTAAATCAATGAATTAGAGTATCCAAATAGTGCAAATAATGCAAATAATGCACCTATCAGCTAACTCAATTCTTGATCTTAATAATGATCATTCACCCGTTCACAGGGAAGAGTCGTGTGCAAGAGATTATACTGTAGTTAATGAAGGAGCCCCCGAAGAGCTTCTCGAAGAAATTAGTAGGACCATTAGTATGGAATTTAAACGACGTTCTGACAAAGGTTGGGAAACCGATGAAGATTCTGATTACAGTGAGTCTGAAAACGGAGAGGAGTATGTTGAGAATAAAACCAAATTGAGCAATAGTGTGGAAGACCCAATTGAACTTGCCGAGGATGATATTGATGATATTGATGCCGAGATTCTTGTTGAGGCAGAAACTAATGAAAAACGGTTAGAAAGTTTGATAGAGGACCACAATACCCAAGAGGTGAGTAATTCACTAGAAATTTTTAAGAAAGATGATGATCTCGTAATACAAGAGACTTTAGAAGGTTTGACTATTGATCCTTTTCCTTTACCTCATTTTGGCTTGAATGTATGTGTTTCGAAAGTATTGTTGAGTGACTTTGCTTCTAAATATCCGTTGTTGGAAATATTTGATTCTCATACTATGCAGGTTAGCAAAGAGGAGTCTATAGAAGTTCCCGTATTCTACGTTCTTTATCCACTTCCGAATGTAGAAAAAACTAAGTGTGGGGGAAACTTCTATCGAGTGATAACTTCTCTATTATTTTCTTGTACTAATGTTTGTGTGAAGTTAATATTTGCAATACAGATTTTTCTATGGGTGGATCCCCAAATTTTCAGATTGTTGGTCTATGGACGACCAGAAGGTTAGGCTGAAGACGTTAAACTAAGCGTTGGGTGGGAGCAACCCATTGGTTTTGTATTTCTATCATTATCTTTTGATTTTTATTAGTTTTTCATATCATGTTAGGATTACCCATCTTGATTTTACATTGGAGGAATCAAATTACATTGAGGAAAATGTAAAGTTTAAGTGTGGGGGAGTAATTAAGCATATAAAGTTTTTAGTATTTGCTTTTGTATGTAGAATTTTAAAACATTTGTATATATTTGCATGAAAACCTTCAACTTTTAAGATTTTAGAGTCACTTAGTATACTTCTATCTACGTTTATATACGTATTTCTAACCGAAATAACTGAACTTAGAAGTATTAGAGAACTATATTCGGAGTGCTTAGTTGTTGAGAGGCTAGATCTGACAAAAATGGACTTAAACTGCCGGTAGAGATTTTAGTATTAGAGTTGTTGATCATTCAATACCCATGAATGAGGCACCAAACCTTCAATTGTCAATTCCGTGTTTAGAGTGTTTCATCTGCGCAAATTCCGGGTAGAATGATGAGCTACCTAACCTCGCACCAATTTCAGCACTACCTTTTGATCTCTTGAGTGCTATTTCTATCAATCATGAGGGTGTCATAAGAATTGCTAACTCTATCTTGTAGTCTTGTTTGCAGTTGGCACCATTCTCTCGACAACAACAGGTCCATAGAAAAATATCATCATCAACAAGCGGAACATCAAAAATTTGAAGGAAACTTGAAGACAGTCAAGGTTTACAAGCAACCGTTCAAGAAATAGCAAATATTTTATATAAATGTTGAAGACTTATGTACAAAAGTGAAAGAAATAAAAAAATGTGAGTTAGTGAAGTTCATGATATCAAGGAAATACATGTTGTGAAGAATCAAGTGGTAAAGTTTTTATCCCACGGCCGTAGTAATTTCATCATTTATTTTTCAGTTTATATTTTGAAGTCATAAAAAAAAATTGTTTATCATTGCTTTAGTATATATCTGTTCTTTGTATTCAATCAATAAGGCTGTAGGGAAAGAAGAAATCTATACAGAAGTTTCAAACAACAAGAAATTGAGGAAAAGAGTTACAAATTGTCAAGGTTCTACGAAGTTCAAGAGTTCATCATCAACAGTTGAAGACCGAAGACGTTTCTATTGGATGTTGTGAAAGTGGTGCTGATTGCCGATCGGGTGAGAAGGTAAGTAAGCATTCCCATCCTCACATAGTGGTTGATTTCCTTTATTAGAGGTCACTAGAAAACAAAAATTGGTTCTTTTTCGTCCCACGTTCTATGGGAGAACATCTTCATATGATTCGGAAGGTTACCTTTCCTTCCTACCATTCAACGTGTGCAGGTTTATCTTCATTCCTTCCTGCACATATGTGAGAACCATTAAGTGCGTATTTTGAGTGTCAAATTCATAAAATCTTGTTGGTGAGGCAGAAACATTCGTTCGCTCTTGAACTTGGATTCTTTCATATGGTGGTTTTCTCCTAACTCAAGGGTTAAGCATGAGAATAATGTTCTTTATACTTCTAACTTCTTATTGTTAGTGTGCAAAAACTTTATGTCTTCGTAGCTCTTTGGACGCAGGTGCTCTGGAATATTTGAAAGTTAGAACTTAGGATTTGTGGGTATACCTCTTGTAAACCCTCACGAGACTATAACTCGTTCACTAGGGAAATCTAGGGGTTTAAAGGCTTGTTACACATGCTAAGAGTAACCGTATCCTCAACGAAATGGAGTTGTTGTAGTTTAGGTTAGTTTAGATTTGTAGTTTGATCGAGGACTAGCAAAAGGCAAGTGTAGGGGAATTTGATAGGTGCATTATTTCCATTATTTGCATTATTTGGATACTCTAATTCATTGATTTATTATTAGTTTTCATATCATTAGGCGTTGATTTTGTTTGTTTATGATTTTCTTAGGATTTTTGAAGTGTATTCAACCAAAGAAGAAGAAAGGAGTTCATTACGACATGAAATGAACAAGGAAGTTAAGTTCTTCCAATGGAGAAGGGCCAAAGACCGAATTCAACTCATTCAAATCCAGGAGTTCTTAATACCATATTGAATAGAACAAGAAGAAGAATCCAACGCAAAAATAATTAGGTCATTTGGAGTTCGTATGAGGAAGTTATTAGCAAAATAGCCGAAAGAAAATAACAAAACACTCAGCATCACAATCGGAAGTTTACGAGGGAAAATAACCTACTGATTATAATTAGTTTCGGGTACAAGAAAACTTCGTTTTTAAGCTTCAACAATTTGGGAGTTTACAAGGGAAAATAACCTACCGATTATGGCCAGTTTTGGGTACATGAAAGTTATATTTTGTGCCCTTACAACCGATTGTGACTCGAAGGGAGGCACTTCTAAGACACATTTTTGACTTCCAAATCAAGGTATCATGGTCCCATTAGGACTCTAACACCTATATTTGATGAATACTATATAATAATACGTCCAAAACCCTAGAAAGAGATCTTGGACACTTTTGAAGACTTAAAAACACAAGGAGAACAAGAAGCTAGGGCTTGGAGTTGCGATTGATCATCACGATTTCTAGGGTTTGCTTTACTTGATTTCTTGATTATTTTCCATGGATTTTGAGAAATCCATGATGAACTAAACTTTTCTTATTGGTTAGAGATGTAGTCCTAAGTTGGAAAACATGTTTATTAATTGAAGTATTCATTCTCATATGTTCATAATCTCTTCAATATCGTTTATGTTCTACCGTTTATAACGCCTTGTATGATGGATTGCTTGTTTGTTTAAGTCGCGAATTAGATGAGCATGCATTGACATCTATAGCTAAACTAGGGTTTGAGATCCGGAATTGTCGAAAGATCCTTGTTACAAGTAGCATAACATAGTTGTTAATAACGGGATGTTACCATGCAATTATGTGTAGAAGCGTGACCTAGGTTAAATCCGAGTGGCTCTTGCGCTGGATTGCGTAGATTAACCTCAACTCACAAAGACCATTGCTTTCATTGGGTTAAACTTGAGTGGCTCTTGTGCCAATTTATTCGTTGAAAAGGATTCAAAGAGTGGATCTTACGCCTTTGATGATAATAAGAGTTTTTCCAGAGTAAGCCTGTGATAGGATGCTTTAGGGTTATTGATATTGAGAGTGCATGAATGTTGCGTATGATTTAGTTGATAACAT
This sequence comes from Papaver californicum, assembly GCA_023531435.1. Classification (NCBI taxonomy): domain Eukaryota; kingdom Viridiplantae; phylum Streptophyta; class Magnoliopsida; order Ranunculales; family Papaveraceae; genus Papaver; species Papaver californicum. The sequence goes on from JAJJMC010016780.1 coordinate 3,823,143, forward strand.
GTTGGAAGATGGAAGATGAACTCTCTAACCAGTGTTCTTTATCTTTGATATTCGTTTTTAATCTATTTGTTTTAGTATAATTTAGTTATAATCACAACTGAAACCCCCCTGTTTACATAAGCAATCGAAAGTAATTAACAATCACCTGCCTCTCTGTGGGAACGAACTTGTTCTTATTACTAATTACCTCTCAAAGGAATACATCCATTGAAATCTAACCGGATCGCATATTAAAGCTTCATCCTCCAGATGCACCATCAGGTGAATACTTATAACAAAAAAGGAAGGAGGAAAATGTTTCTCCAATACACAAATTGTTTCCACTACGCTAGCTTTTTCTCTTAGAAGATGATCTCTGTTGACTACTTTCGCACACAAAATGTTAAAAAATATACTTATTCGATGAAGAGAAACTCGAAGATCTTTCGGTAGTGAAGGTGCAGTATGAACCAGCAATGGAAATAAATGTTGCATCATTACATGGTAATCATGAGACTTCAAATTCTTAAGCTCGGGAGGATTTATGCTGACGTAGTTGCGAAAATTGGAAGAGCAACCGAAAGGCACCCGTAAGTTCTTCAAAACAGTATAAAAAATAATTTTTTCCTTTTTGGTTATGGAAAAAGATCTGTCTTCCATTGTTGTTTTACTAGTCACAACATCTTCTTTCAACCATAAATTCTTTTTAATTCCCATGGCTTCCATACCTTTACGCGCATTAGGACTATCTTTTGACTTGTTATTTCCCATTATAGTATTAAGTAGATGCTCAGTTATGTTCTTCTCTGTGTGCATCACATCTATAATATGTCGGATTGCATTTGAACCCCAATTCGGCAGATCATGAAAAATAGACCTTCGAGAAAACAACGAGCGGTCATGAACCTCAACTTCTACATCATCATCATCTTCATTTCCCCCTTCATCTCTCCTCTTACGTTTCAAACTTGTTGATGGCTTTTTTTACTTACCTTTTTTGGCTCCTAGATTACCTAGAATCTTTTGAACTTGCAACCCTGTTAACGGCCATGGAGCTGTACCGTGCTCTACCCTTCTATCAAAATTTGTTTTATCACCTCTATACTTGTATTTCACTGGCATCCATCTTCGGTGTCCCATATAGCATGTCTTCTTACTAAACAAAAGATATTTAGCAACAGTTCCTTATCCACAAGTATGACAAGCATAATACCCATGAGTTACACATTCAGCAAATGAATTAAAATTTCTTCAAGTGACTGTAATCCCTTTCCATTCTTACAGAGATTACAAGGGCATGAGAATAATGTATTCCCACCACCATTGTTTTGGACAAACTCTAAGAACAACTTCACACCTTGCATGTAACGAGTAGATTTACGGACACAACTCATCCACCCCTTATCAACATTAGACGACATATTCGATTACCCTACAATGATGAATCCTAAATAATATATATATATTAAAACTTAAGCGTATTTGATAATTGATCACATACATATAAAACTCAGCTGGACAAAATTGCAGCTGTTCACAAACAACTTCACATAATTTCATTGATATATTCTTCATCTAATATTATTCAACCTACCAAGACATAATTAGCTAGTAACTTTGCATTTCAAAAAATAACTTCACTATCTAAAATAGCCTCAATCATCATAATTACCCATCCTACCAATCATCATATTCATCCCTTCTAAACTATATATAAACAAATTAAGATGACCAGCCAAAGGCTTACCCATCCTACAAATCTATTATCCCAGGTAATTTAGGTTGATTTTAGTTTACCAATTTGGGTTTTTTTAGTGATTTCTATATGTATTTAGTTATTTGGTTCATTACACTATAAAAAATCCAAAAAAAATCCAAAAAAAACCCATACTTAAATCCCCATATTTCAAAATAAAACCCCAAATTTCGAAGAAAAAAATCCATCTTTTTTCAACTTTCATACTAATTGAATCATTCAAAATCAAATTATACAAACACCCAAATCTTAATTTGAACAAAAAATCCAAAATCTAACACACACACACACACAAATCTTACAGACATAGAATTAAACCCAAAAGATAAAATTAGAACATAAAGATGAAACCCATACCTAGATTTTTCACGATTAGCAGTTTCTTTCAGATAAGTCAGATCAATGCTTCCACCTGCAGTAGAACAAGTCATGTTAATTAACAAATAGAAAAACTAAAAAGATAAAGCAAAACCCTAACTATTAATCTGACAGATTACATCATGAAGTTATAGATCTAGATATAAAAAATAACAAAGGTGGTTGAGTATTGATTGACTTACGAAGTTGGTGCAGTAACGGATGCAGTAATGGCTGCGGTAATGGTTGCAGTTGAAGTATATTCTTTAGACAAACTATTTAGATCTAGATGGTGAAAGAGTAACCTTGTGAAAGAAAAAGATATGGTTGTAATTGAGCCATACAGTTTGGGAGGGAGATTATCCCGCTCAAGTGAAAATAGGGTCGGAAAACTATTTCAGTTTTAAATGAATTCAAAGTTCTGGGCGGAAACATAGTTGTTCAACACACATAGGTGTGATCATGCACATGAACATCCCGCATGTGTAATATACCAGCCATTGCAAACTGTAACAGCTAAAAGCAGTTCCTAAATTCGTAACAGAAATAAGTCGTTGTGATTTTTTTATAACGGCTCATTTTAGTTACAAATTCGCAACGACTCTAAAGCCATTACAAAATTTTATTGCTAAAACGTGAATTTGGTGTAGTGCTTACTAATTTACAACAACAGTCTTGGTGGTCAATCAAGGTAAGCAGGGTCCTCCAGAGGCACCTCCTTAACATCACCTTCAGGAAAAGACTCCAAAAATAGTTTCAATCATTGACCGTTAACTTTGAAGGTATTTTTACCATCTTGAGTCTCAATTTCAATAGCTCCATGAGGAAAACGGTGTGGACCACAAAAGACCGGTCCATCGAGATCGTAACTTCCCAGGAAATAGATGCAAACGAGTATCATACAGAAGAACTTTTTGACCTGAAGAATATGACTTTCTTAAAATATTCTTATCTTGCACAAGTTTTATTTTGTTCTTATACTCCTTAGCACTATCGTATGCATCTCTACGAATCACTTCCAACTCATTGAGCTGGAGTTTTCTGTGAGCTCCTTCCTTGTCAAGCGAAAAATTAAACTGCTTTACAGCCCAATATGCTCTATGTTCTAACTCAACAGGAAGGTGACAAGCCTTTCCAAATACAAGCCGATAAGGTGACGTTCCAATGGGGGTCTTAAACGCAGTATGGTAAGCCCATAAGGCATCAATAAGCCTCAATGACCAGTCTTTCCGATTAGGATTAACTGTTTTCTCTAAAATACGTTTTATTTCCCTGTTGGAAACCTCTACTTGACCATTAGTCTGTGGGTGATATGGAGTAGATACTTTATGGGTAATACCATATTTATTCATCAAAAGCTTAAACGGCCGATTACAGAAGTCTGACCCTCCAACACTAATTATAACTCGTGGTGTACCAAAACGTGCAAATATGTTATCATTCAAAAACTGGACCACATCCTTGTGGTCGATTGTTTTACATGAAACCTCCTCAACCCATTTAGAAACATAGTCAACAACGACAAGTATGTAAATATTACCAAAAGAATTAGAAAATGGACTATAAAATCAATGCCCCAAACATCAAAGACCTTAATAACTAAAATAGGGTTCAAATGCATCATATTTCTACAGGAAATGGTTCCTAACTTCTGGAAGCGCTCACAAGCAACACAATGACTGTGGGAGTCCTTAAACAATGACGACCAGTAGAATCCACACTGCAATATCTTAGCCGCAGTCTTCTTTGCACTAAAGTGACCTCCACAAGCATGATCATGACAAAAGGAAATAATAGTGGACTGGTCACTCTCAGGTATACATCTTCTAATTATCTGGTCTGGACAATACTTAAACAAATAAGGATCTTCCCAAAAGAAATATTTTCCCTCGGCTAAAAACCTAGAACGATCTTTTTTACCCCAATGTTGAGGCATTCGACCAGTAACAATATAATTCATTATATTCGCAAAAACCAAGGTAATTGGAAACAACGAAAAGTTGTTCATCAGGAAAACTATCTCTCACAGGAGGAGAATCATCGGGAGAATCAACAACAAGCCTAGACAAGTGGTCTTCTACTATATTTTTGCACCCTATTTGTCTCTAATTTCTAGAAAAAATTCTTGTAACAAAAGGATCCATTTATTCAATCTAGGTTTAGTATCCTTCTTAGACAAAATGTAGTTCGAAGCAACATGATCAGTAAAGACTATAACCTTAGAACCTAATAGATAGGATCTAAATTTGTCTAAGGCAAAAACAATGGCTAACAGTTCCTTCTCAGTGGTGGTGTAGTTCAGTTGGACATCATTTAGAATTTTGATGGCATAGTTAATCACATGAATAATTTGTTTTGTCGCTGACATAACACGACACCAATAGCATAATCTGAAGCATCACACATGATCTCAAAGGGTAGGTTCCAATTAGGTCCCTGGACTATTGGGGGGGGGGGGGTAGTGAACAAAGTCTTAAGCATCTCGACATCCTCTAAACAAGCAACATCAAAGACAAACTTAACATATTTTGCAAGCAAATTTCAAAGAGGTCTAGAATTCAAGTTAAAATCCTTAATAAATCGACGATAAAAACCTGCATGCCCTAAGAATGACCTAATATCTCTTACGGTTTTGGGAACCTGTAAATTCTTAATAAGGTCAACTTTGGGTTTGTGTACCTCTATACCCTTAGAGGACACGATATGCCCTAGAACAATTCCTAATTGAACCATAAAATGACATTTCTTCCAATTAAGCACTAAGTTGTTTTCCTTACACCTATTCAACACTAATGTCAAATGATGCAAGCACTCATAAAAAGATGAAAAAAACACTGAAAAATCATCCATAAGAACCTCTAAAAACCGTTCTATTATGTCAGAAAATATGTCCATCATGCAACGCTAAAAAATAGTGGGTGCATTACATAACCTGAAAGGCATGCGTCTATACGCAAAGGTACCAAAGGGACAAGTAAAAGTGGTTTTATCTGGGTCTTCTGGGGCAATAACAATCTAATTATAACCAGAATAACCATCTAACAAACAATAATGACTATTTCCTGATAATCGCTATAACATTTGGTCCATAAAAGGAAGGTAAAAGTGGTCCTTCCTTGTGACCTTGTTCAATTTTCTATAGTCAATACAAATGCGCCAACCCGTGGTCACTCGGGTTGGGATTAACTCATTGTTATCATTCTGGACTACAGTGATACCTGATTTCTTGGGAACAACCTGAACGGGGATGACCCACTTAATCTCTGAAATAGGGTAGATAATACGCACATCTAACAACTTAAGCACTTCGGTACTTCTTTCATATTGGGGTTAATTCGACGTTTTATCTCCTTAGATGGTATGGTGTCATCCTCTAAATGATTTGATGTATACAAACAGTAGGACTTATACCCTTAATGTCTGTTATGGTCCACCTTCCTACTTTCCTGTTGTCTTGAAGCACGGTCACCATCCTACTTTCCTGATCACTATCCACGTTGGATGCTACAATCACATGCGAAGTCTCAGATGGTCCAAAAAACACATACTTCAGGGTATCTGGTAGTTGTTTAAGGTCCAACTTAGAAGGCTCTTTTAAAGAAGGAATTAAGGTAAACTTAATAACTGGTAGTGGTTCGAATTTAGGTCTTCATCCATTACTAGTGCCTATCAAAGGGTTTGAATCTAACAAAGCATTCACCTCATTAATCACACTATCATCATCAAAATCAAACCCAAAGTGGGCTAGGCATTTCTCTAATGGATCTTCTAACAAAGTGTTTGGTAATGACTCCTGAACTGATGTTTCTATCATGTTCAACTCTTCAATATTCATGTCATCTAGCTCAGGGGGTTGCTTACTAATATTAAAAATATTCATCTAAATAGTCATATTACCAAAAGACAAATTTATAATACTATTTCGACAGTTTATGATCGTATTAGATGTAGGTATAAATGTGCGACCTAAAATCACAAGTATCTGGTTCTCTGGGTCAGGGACAAGTTGGGTATCTAGGATAACAAAATCCACTGGATAAATAAACTTGTCGACCTCAATAAGAACATCCTCTATAACGCCACGAGGAATTTTCACCGACCTATCAGCTAACTGGAGTGTTACCTAGGTAGGTTTTAACTCACCGAGTCCTAGATGGAGGTACACATGGTACGGAAGTAAGTTCACACTGGCTCTTAAGTCAAGTAATGCTTTCTCAACATGGTGATTACTTATTGTGCAAGAAATGGTAGGGGAACCTGGGTCTTTTTATTTAGGAGTTGTGTTGTTCTGGATAATTGAACTTACATGACTAGCTAAAAAGCCTTTCTTCTGTACACTAAGCTTTCGCTTTTGCATACAAAGATCCTTAAGGAACTTGGGATAAGTAGGAATCTTCCTGATTGCATCTAATAAAGGAAGATTTATGTTGACTTGCTTAAAAATCTCCAATATATCATTAAAGCTGGATTCCTTTTTAGTTGGTACTAGCAGTTGTGGGAATAGGGCTTTGGGCACAAAATCAGATTTCTCAGGAACCGTATTAGACTCTTTAAAGACACTATCAGTCTCTTCAATTTCTGGCTCAAAAAGGTAAACTAGAGCATGTTCACTGTCGGACATGGTTACCTTATTGTTTACCTCTCGACCACTCCTAAGGGTTGTAATAGAGTTCACATGATTGAACCGTTTCTCTCCTTTGGGATTATGATCTGTTTGACTATGGAACCTTATGTTCTCTCTCTCAGTTAGATTCTTAGCTATTTGGCTTACTTGAAGTTCTAACTTAGAAAGAGTCTTGGCAGTAGTTTGAAAATTCTGCTTGGTTTCTTGCTGAAAACTAACCTGGCTTTTTGCTAACATAGAAAGAGATTCCTCTAAGCTAGTCATTTTATTCTCAGAAGGGTTTTGTGAGTAAGTTAGCTCTAATGGGTTCTTGGGATAACTAAACCCTGGTGGAACTTGAGGATTGCTAGTCTATCCTTGATTCTGAGCTTTAGACCACGAAATTAGGATGTTTTCTCCAATCGGGATTGTACGTTTCCGAATATGGTCAAACTTCTGACGATTTCAAACCTAGAGTTGTTATAAAGAGCATAGGCTTACTATTTACTAATTTGTCCTTCCCAAAATGAGTTATTGGTCTTTATTCCACAACTAGAGATTTGAGAGGCTTTACTCTTATCATAGGGTTCAACAAAAGATTTATGTTTAGACTGACTCAATTCTAAAGCTTCTAACCTTCTAGATAGAGCAGCAAACTTAGCGTCTGACTCAAAACTTATATCTACCATGTTGGTGTTGCTTCTATTGACCAAGAGTCTTTTAAGGTGTTCAACACAAGACTTCCATTGTTGGGATTTTTCAGCCACTTCTTCTAAAAAGGTATAAGCTTGATCAGCAGTTTTATTCTGGAACCCGCAAGCACATAAAGACTCGACCATGGCTTTAGTCGAATAGTCTGAACCCTCATAAAGAATGTGGACTAGTTTTATTTTCTCGAACCCGTGATGGGGACATTGAGACAAAATATCATTGAATCTCTCTAAAAATATATAAAGATATTCTACTTCTTGTTGCATACTGGCACTAATTTTCTACCTAATGGATGCGGTTTTATGCTTATGGTAAAACTTCTGAAATAAGACAGTAGTAAATTCATCCCACGTTTTTATTGACTCGAATGGTAAGTTATGAAGCCATGACTTGGCTTTATCTCTTAAGGAAAAAGGAAACGCCCTAAGTTTTAAGACTTCATCACTAAGGTCTTTAATCCTAATTGTTCCTCAAATTTCCTTTAAATCCCTAACATGATAGTAAAGGTTTTCATCATCTTTCCCTAAAAATACCGGGACCATATGAATAATACCAGGTTTCAACTCATAATTAGCCGTAATGGCAGGCAATTTAATACACGATGGTCGGTTGGACCTAGTTGGGTACATATAGTCTTTCAAAGTTGTCATTGCTGGAACAGTCGAAGTACTTGGGGTACTTTCCTCACTCAGAGATAAGTTCTCAAAACTGAAGTTTCCAAAGACAAGGATCTCAAAAGAAGAATCTTCGAGCTCCCCGCTTTCACAATAAGAACTACTAGGTTTTTCACTGATTAGACGACCTAGATTATCTTTTTTCCAAGTCCGCTCAGTGATGATGTCGAGCGGTACTGGCATACACTAACGGAATTTGTGCACATACAAATGCTAGATTCACTAATTTGGGTAAGCTTGGGTTACCATAGAAAAATATACCTACAGTCAAAGACTGGTCAAAGGTACAAGGCTGGGGTTTGTGGTGTTTCGGATGATAACGCCCAAAGGGTTCACCGTACTTTCCCACAAGTTTTCCTGCAAATCGGTGTATAATAGAAATGCAATTGGTGTGTGCACTTGTGTGTTTTTTTTTTCTAATAATAATAATAAAATACAAAAAATAAACAAGCATAAAAATAGTATAAAACAAAAAAATAAGGAAAATAAAAACTAACAAACACAAATAAAGTCCAAAAATAATATTCTTCGTCTTTTCTCCGTTCTTTTCGCTTTAACTTTTACTCCAAGTATTTTGGCTCAATTCCTCTTCGTTTCCGTTCCAAAACCTGTAGCAAAAGAGAAATACCCAAAAATGTAAAATAGAACAAAAGAATGAAAAAAAAAATATAAAATAAATAAAAGTACTAAAAACTAAAACTAAACCTAAAAACAAATCTAAAAACAAGTCCGCGTTGGCGGCGCCATATTGATGAGTTTGTGATAGTGGTAAGAAAAGTTCGTTCAAGACTTGTGAAGATTTGAATTTAAACCTAATTTCTAAGATTAAAAATAGCAAAACTCAAATAAAATTGCTAACAAGGTTGAGAGAAAACTGAGGCTAAGATTCCATTATTTTCTAATTTTTAAAGTGATTTGATTCAATAATTATAGTTATAGAATTCATAAGTTTAATTTGATTCTAAAATAATGTAACAAGTAGATTTTCAAAATAACAATTGTATATCGAAAGCATGGAACATCAAAAACTCTAGGCCAAGAATATAACATCAAAAGAAATCACAATTGTTTAATAAAAATAATTAAATCAATTTTTAACCAAGGCATATAATCATAAAAGAATTGCATAAATTAATTAATTAAATATTACCACATATTTATTGGAAAAATAGCTTCCTCCGTCGCTTAGCTCTTCATGTGGAAACACGTTCAAAATTTGTATTCATTGCTCTAAAAGGTGTTTACAAGAAGAAAAAGTATTTAACACAGAGAATTGAGACGTTTATAAACGTTATAAAAGGTGCTCTCTGTCGCTGAATGTAAAAGAAAAGACCACGGTCTCTTTTATGACGCTGTTATTGGCTTCTATGACGAAGTTCTTCGTTTTTACGACAAAGTTCTTCTTCTCTTCTTCACTAGCAGCAGCAAAGTGTCTGCAACTTGATTTTTTTTCGATTCCATCTCTCTGTTCAACTCCAACTCTTTTTATACTCAACAGGCCCATAAATCTTCCAAATATCCACTTTAATTTTCAAGAAATACTCTCTTTAATCCAATATTCTTCACGAGAATATTTTGTTATTCTCGGTGATAAGATCACGATCTGTTGGTGATATTCTTTCCTTTTCGAAGTTGATGTTTCTTAAAAGTCTGAGAAAAAAAATCTCACGGGATGTTATGTCCAAAAACTCGTTGAGATACTAACTTCCCAAATCAACCCGAGCCTATTATTTCTATGTTTAACGGAAATCAACCAATTTATTGCTGAGATTTCTCACGTTTCAAACCATATATATCCATTTATCTATTATGACAAGAGTATTTATCCTTAAAAACTAACAAATCTTCATAAAATATCTTCCATATATTCGACCAGAATCCCACAGGTGTGAGTAAAATATTTCCCGCCAAATTTAACTTTGAAAGAGAAATGGGTGCCTTTATCAATTTCTTGGGTGCCTTTATAACTTTTCGAGCCGATTTTTCCATAATTGTTTATTTCCCAAAAATACATACATACAAATAAAATAACACAATTAGTACAAAAATGAGCACTAATAATATATAAAATTGAGACAAATCAGACACAAAAATGTGTCTACACAGCCTAACTGTCACGCTTTGATGAACCACGATGACTTAGATGAGTTTTTGTGATTGACTACATTAGTCTATGTGATTACTTACCGATATAAGTCTGTGTGAATGACTAGCAACTTAAATCCATGTGATTGACTACTAACTTGAATTTGTGTTGTGATTGACAACTAACGTCATTATGAGAAACTTTATTGACTCTTTTTTGTTTTTGTAGGTAATGAATGGTCAATATTTGTGTAATCATCAGATAACGGTTTCTATGCATATAAGAAAGATACCAAGGGGGAGCGTCACAGCACACCAACAGGTACTTTCCTCTCTAACCCGTTTCATCTTTATATTTTTGCCCATATACTTAGTTAGCTTTGTATACACTAGATTCACTAGATTCATTCATACCTTTAGTATCTGATATAATCAATTAGGCCCAAATAACCCATTTTTAAAACTTGTTAACTGATTTCTGGAAACTGATAAGTGTAAATTTTACATGGTCCCCATAATGATGTTGCACTATTGACATCGGTATCATCTAGACTTCATGGTGACAGGTTTAGATTTTAGAAGTTCTTAGTTTTCAAAACTGGGGTTAGTTTTCGAAATGGTTTGCTGGGAATATAACCCTGGCACTTATTTGGCATGATAGCTTACTGACTTGTTTCATTTGTAGAGATAGTCTTAGATGCAAGAAATCCATGTACAACAAATAATAGGCCCTACACTATGTTTGCGAGTGGAACACCTACACTGCTTAATGGACCTTCTCAAGGAAACGTTGGTCCAATGGGTGCACCAATGCCTCCACGACCCTTCATGAATGGCGGTATTCCTCCTAGGAAACTTCCACCACCCCTTCGACCTCCATAGTGCCACCAAGTGGGTCCTTCCCACCTCCCATGCAACTTGGAGGTCCACCTCCATCTTGGACAAGTCATCAGCAACAACACAACAACAACAACAACGACACAGCCAAATGATGGTACCATCTGGTATGCCGCACTACACTGATCATTAGTTCTTGGCTTTAATATTCAACTGCAAATTATGGTTTTGACATGAATTTTGTCTCTGACTTGATTTTATAGAGGATTGACTACCTCGAACTACACTCAGCTTGCTCAACGGTATCAAAATTACAAGGCACAAGGTTAGTAGCAATTTATAGCAATTATGCAAAGGCACCAGTTTTCAGTTTGTTGATAATAATATAGTATGCCATGATTACCATGATACTATAATCATATATGCATTATTGTTTCTACCTGGTATCTTTTGATGTTTTGATTAGTTAAAATTGGTTTCGGGAACAACTCTCAAAGGAGGATAATAGCAGTTTGTTTCTGATTTTGAACAACTTCAGACCCAGCTGTTTCCGGTAAATGTCAAACCTCATACCCAGTTGAAACTAGATAAAAGTATGATTCTGTAAAAGTAATATTATTCATTATTGTTAAGAACTATTCATTATATGTACTTGTTATCAGAATCTATTGAATGCTGATATAATTACATGTTATTGATCAATTGATTGTGATGATCAATCATATGCATGTTATATGATTATTCTAATTCCTTATATATGATAAATTGGGTCTTCTTTCATCAAGAATGGTATGCAGCTGCATGATTGAGGTCTAGAAATGTATTTGTAGGTGCAGAATCTATATATGCAGTGCAGAAATCTGCAGTAACATTATTAGCGATTCTATTTTTTTTAAAAAAAACTAATTTAAATTTACAACGGTTATAGATGTTGGTAAAAAAACGTTGCTTTACAACTAAATAATTAACAACGGATGTAAGTGATACAAAGAAAATAATGGCCGACAATACTTGTGGTGGGACCCACTTAAACGTTATCCTAAACAAAATAACGCTATAAAAACGTTGTTTAAATTCATTTATCCGTTGCTTTAAATAAATTGAGCAACGTATAAAAATAATTTAAGCAACGTATATATCCATTGCTTTAATTAAATTAAACAACGGATATAAACATTGCAAGATACGTAACAAATATTTGCTACGTCATTATTGCAACGGATATAAACGTTCCTAAATATCAGGGAGACGGTTATAAACGTTGCAAAATGGTCGAAATGGTGTAGTACGTTTAAGTCCCTTTTTGTCGACTATTGCCTCTAAAAGTTGGAGGTTCATGTAATTATTTACGAAAAATTGAAAAAAATTACTCTATTAAAGTGAAAACTCCACTAAAAACTCTATATGCAAAATATGCAAAATACTCACCCATAATTGACTCCTCCAATGTAAAATTAAGATGGGAAATCCTAATATGATATGAAAAACTAAAAATTAAAAGCAAAAGACAGAAATCTGAAACCAATGGGTTGCCTCCCATTCAACGTTTAGTTTAATGTCCTCATCCTGACCTTCTTGCTAGCGTCCGTATACCAACAATCTGAAAATTTGGGAATCCACCCAGATAACAACCTGCAGTTCTAATAACAACTTCACACAATGATTAACATAAGGTATAAATTAATAAAGAAATTGTTATTTTATGGAAATTTCCCCTACACTTAGTCTTTTCTACACTTGGAAGTGTATAAAGAACATCTAATATGGGAACTTCAATGGTTCTTCTCGGTGAACCTGCACAATGCTAGAGTTAAACACATCTAGTGGTGGATAGTTAGAAGCAAAATAATTCTCAAAAGTTTTAGTAACATAAATACCCAACCCTAAGTGAGGTAGCTCCTTAGAGATCGGGTTAACAACTCTTTGGGAAACTATTTCGATTGAGGGAGGAGGATCAAAAGATATATAATTATGCAAAGGATTAGACAAACCTTTTATGATCTCCTGTATTACGGGATCCTTATCATTCTTAAAGAATTCCAATAAAAATTCACCTCATGTATATCGTGGTCATCTATCAAACTCTTTAAAAACCATTCTTTGTCATCTTCTGCTTTAACCGAAATCTCAGCATCATTTTAATCCTTGGCAAGCTCAATTGAGTCTTTCACGAAATCAATCAATTTGATTTCATTCAAAATCACATTCTCTTAAACTCTCTCGTCATCGGAGACAGGGTCCTATTCAAGAAATTTTTCCTCGGTCCAGATCCTAAGATCTTCGCTTGAGTACGTTACACAATTTATAACAATAGATAGGTTATACCTAATATCCTCTTTTTGAATAGGCGAATGATCGTTATTATGATCAGAAGTTGGAATAACTTCATCATTGTTACAAGGAATTTCGGAGAGGTTGCTCATCTTGGTAATCGTCATCAGAATTTTCATCAACCTCATAATCTTCATCATCCCAACAACGTTGGAATTCCATCTGTATGATCTTATTAATTTTATGAAGATTTTCCTTTGATGCTCCATCTTCTTCCAGTTGATTGTATAATTTAGAGAGTTTTGTGATGTTAATACGTTTTCCACCATTACTCACAATAGAGTCTCTAAACCACATCTCTTCCCTTTGAATGGGAGAATGCTCAAAAATATGAGCAATAGGGGTGGGTCTGAATACGCTATCATAAGTTTTTAGTTCAAAACTATCTGACATTTGTACATTACTAGAAAACAACTGATTAGAGTTATATTTATCCTCCTATTGTCGCGATTGTTCACTTACATACCCGTTGTAAGGTTGTTGGCATGTATGAGAATAATCATAAGGTTCCGTAGGGTATTGGTCATAACCAAAGGATTGGTTTTGATTATACCCCTAGTATGAATGGTAGTTGTCATAAGATTGAGAATGAAAACTGTATTGATTACCATTATTATATGATTGAAAGATGACGACTCAAAAAAAAAAAAGGAAAAAATCTACTAAAATTAAAAAATAAATAAAAGTGATACTTATAACCTGTTTTAGAATTTACCTCCCATTTTTGACGAGCGGATAACACCTTCAACTAGTTGCCAACACCACGAAAAACCGAAAATTTTGAAAACACTAAAGAAAAACGTGAAAGTATCTAAACTACTAAAACAAGTTAAAACATATAACACATCATTTAGCAACTTCTCCCCGGCAGCGGCGCCAAAATTTGATGCATGTCGTAAATGCAACAAATTAATCAATATATTTCCCACTAATTAACTAGTAATATAACATTATTAAGGATCGTTCCCACAGAGAGCTGTGTAATTGAGATGTTATTTAGATTAGAAAAACTAAAATAAATACTAAAAAGGGGGTTTTGTGAATTAATTAACTAAAAATAACAATATAAAGATAACAAGAAAGATATATGATTAGGGAGTCATTCATCTTTACTAAACAATAACTCAAGTAGTATACTTATTTATCTTTCGTAAGAAACATATTCATCACCAACCGTAGAATAACAGCTAGATCAGTGTTATCCCCATAACTCCTTTTATCACTGGATACGGAAGCTCTCGACTACCATATTTAGGCTTTGTGAACTTATGTTGATCCCAGTAGTTAAACTCCATCGAATGCTTTAGGCTTTGTGAACTTAGGTTGATCACTCAAGGTATAACCCAATCGAATGCTTTAGGTTTTGTGAACTTAGGTTGATCCCAATAGTTAAACTCTTAGATCAAGGTCCACTTGCTGATGTTGTCTTCACTCGCAATTGCTCCACGGAATCCCTTTATAATGTCTCGCGATTTCTACTTATGTACGGGTCGATGGAAGATTACTTATCTCACAACTCAATACTAGCATTAGACTTATCAATAGATTAATCCAATTGTACACTTTAACAATCTAGAAATTAATCATAAAGACTAGATTTAGTGAAAACAAACGATAAAATGATTAAAACTCCAAATAAACTTGTATAAATAATAAAGCTTCACGCTTAGAACATTGGAATCATCCATAATCAATAAATATTTATCTACACATAATAACGGAGTTCATAAAAAATAAAGAGAAAATAAATTGAAACTCAAACTCAAAACCAAGCAAACCAAGAAATCATGCAGGTGAATGGATGTTATGGACATCTTGTGGATGGAATGTTGGTAATAGGCTTGGTGTTATGTTCGAGCTCGTTGTATAGATTGTGGAAGTGGATGAAGTGAAAGTGTAGGCTGGTGATGGATGTGAGGGTGTTGAGAGGAGCTTTGGAGATGAAAATCAGGCGTAAGGAGGTATGCAGTTATCCACATAATCCCTTTAAGGTGATGTTGTCATGTTTTTATATCTCAAATTCGAATCAGGTAAGGACCCATCAATTCTAATCATATACATATGATACAACCTTATTGAATCCCCTCGATTTACTCACATAATGAACGACTACAACTCCTCTCTGAGAACTATTTTCTCGGCAGGAAATACATCAAAAATCCAAACCAAATACGCACATAACTCTTCTTCTTCTTCTTCACATGACTTTTCTCGTTTAAACTCTACCTTATTCATTAAAAGCTTGAGCTGCACCTCAACTGCCGTAATCCTCTCCCCCAATTAATGTTCATTATTTCTGCCATGTTTTCAGCAGATTCACTGCCTATCTTAAATGCTACTATGCGAGCTCCATTAACTTCTCTTCTATTAACTCCCATTAACAGCGAACTCATCAACCTCTTCTCTGAATTTCCTAACTCGTTCTAACTATTGCTCTCTAATAGCATGTGTACTTGTATGAGTTGTGTGAGGTGAGAGAGGAGTTGTAAGTGTGTTTTATCACACATGAGAGTTATAAGAATATTGGGTATATAAGAGAGAGTAGAGTCCTGTAACAGAATATCTTTCATTTAATTAATTCTTGATTAAAATTGTCTGCAATACAATGTAGAATTCACCTAATTCTATCATGGTATCAGAGCATTAGCCTCATATTTTTCTAAGGGAATCGATCTTTCTTCATCACAATGATTCTTCTTCTCTTCATCAATGTCTTCATCTCATCTGTTTTCATGGCAGCACCGAGTTCTTGAAGTGAAGATTTGTTCTGAAGTTTGTTTTGATTCTGATGCTTTGCTGCAACGTCTTCAAACAGGATTAAGCATGTATTTTGAATCTAAAATTCGGATTTTAGTCCTTGAGCTCTTGATTATTTTGGTTTTTCAGTTCTGAGAAATTGAATATGGAATTCTCTACCTCAACAGCTAACATCTGAATCTCTGCTGGTAATCTCTATCTTAATCTCTAGGTTACTTTAGATTTAATCTCATGTTTTCAACTTCTATGCCACTACTTCAGCAACATCCATTTTCATCTTAAATCAAAGATTTGCATCATAATTAGGTTGTTTTTCCATCTAATTTCTTAATCAAAATCTACTGTTCTTGTTTCCTGATGTCGAAAGGGTCTGAGCATGTTCAAGTCTGCTACACCAAGGTCTAGTTAGGGCGAAAACTTAATGTTGTTCCACTCAATTGGATTTAGAAGTAGATTGAGAGTTTGTGGGTGAAAATGATACTGCACATAGTGCTTAATGGTTCATTCTTCATACTTCCACTTTCAAATCTTATTTTAAGGCAGTCCTCACTGCAGTGTTGAAGTGTTTTGTGATTTCTAATGATGTTTCTGTATTTGGATTTCGAATTGGAGTTGGTGTGTGTACTGGCATACATTTTGAAGTTCTCTTTGTTGAGTTTGTATATACTCAGTATACACCCTGGTGTTCATCTCTATCTTAGTTAGGTCTTTTATTTTTTAGTTCAAAATAAAGGATACAATTCTTGAATCAATTCTTGTTTGGTGAATAATAAATTTTGAATTTCAGACTTGTTTGGATGGATTGTTCCAGCATTTACAAATCTGTTCTTGTTAGTTAGTAAGATTTTTCTTCTGTAAAATTACTTCAAAATAAAGGTATCAATTATTTGGTATTTTCTGGTGTACTACTAGATGGTGTTGGTAGATTACATTTGGTACAATTATTATTGCTTGACTTTAAGACTAATATCTTTTGTTAGTATGCTGCACATTGCTACTTTCCTGATCATGTGAGTGATGATTCAAGCTGTCATATGTTTTTTAATGGTGTTGGTGCTTATATCTGGTGTGTTCGTTATCCACAACTCCACAGTACTGCTGCAATTTCATGTCAGTTCTCTTGCCTCATGTGATCCTTCATCTACTACTTCTGGAGTTGTTATTTCCCTGCTAGCATATTATATCTCACACTATACTACTTCTGGAGTTGTTATTTCTGCTTCACTTGGGTTTACACTATTACTTTTGGCTTCTCAAACTACTACTGCAACTACTCATAATGGCATCATTACACTGCAAGTTTTGTTCTTCTGTGTGTGATACTTGGGTAGTTAGAGAAATTGATGACCCAGGAAAAATATAATGCTTCTCTTCCGATTCATCTGAAGATACAAACATCTTAGGATCCTCTTTTTCACATTGTTGAGTGAATTTACTCGGTGAAGTGTCCAAGGATTGGTTGCTATTGGAGGGTTGTTTTTAGTCCTGGTCCTCGTACTGCGATTTGTGTGCTAATATGCCTAGTTACATCAGTTACATCAGCTACGTGAGATTCTAGAAGATTTGTTTTTCTAGTGAGGTGCACTCCCATATGGAAAAGAATGGAATACAAGTCTGTGATTATGATTCAGTAAGCTCAGATGTAGCCTTGCTTGCATATGTTCAGCATTCTGAAATCAAGGGATCTCAGACTGAGTCCTTAAACGATAGGGAAATTAGTTCTTCTCGCAATGGTGAGAATGGAGCCAAAGAAACTAATCTCGACCTCCTATGGCTTGACTCTGGTTCATGCTGATATGCCTTGTACTCGAAACTGAACTCTCGCCAGGTTCTTCTCCAACAGTCATTTTTTTTTACCTTGCGAAAGCCTTCAAGGCACATATTCGAGATGGTGCAGCTGTCGTGCAATACCTTCTCAAACTAACAGAAGTGTCAGCAAGTGAGAAACTAGAGAGCTTTCGTAAATAGAAAGAGCATTTTAAAGGCTTAAGCTTTCCTATTATTTCATCTGTTGGTCCAAATGAGGCAATTATTCATTATCAACCAGAGCCAGATACATGTGCTGAGCTTAATGTTGATAAGATTTATCTCTTTGACTCTGGAGCACAATAGCAAGATGGAAAAACTGATATTACTCGGACTGTTTATTTTGGCAAGCCTTCGGTACATGAGAAAGCATGCTATACTGCGGTTCTCAAAGGTCATATTGCTTTGGACACTGCCAAATTTCCTAATGAGACAAACAGACATGCTCTTGACATTATTGCTCGAGTTCCTTTATGTAAGAATGGTATTGACTACCGAAATAGAACTGGTCACGGGATTGGGTCACACTTGAATGTTCATGAAGGACCTCACTTGATTAGTTTCAGGCCGCAAGCTCGAAATGTGCCATTACAGGCTTCTATGACTGTAACAGATGAACCTGGTCATTTGGTATAAGATTGGAGCATGTGCTTATGGTTTTCTACACATGTTTCTACTATTTCTATTGCACCATCACTTGTGTACTTGTGTGAATTGTGTGAGGTGAAATCTCAAGGTCTTTCTTCAAGCCCCCTTGATCTTTAGGGAGGGTAATAGCATGTGTACTTGTGTGAGTTGTGTGAGGTGAGAGAGGAGTTGTAAGTGTGTGTCATCACACGTGAGAGTTATAAGAATATTGAGTATAAAAGAGAGAGTAGAGTCCTGTAACAGGATATCTTTCATTCAACCAATTCTTGATTAAAATCGTCTGCAATACAATGTAAAATTCACCTAATTCTATCACTCTCTACTTCTACAATGAACTCTATTCTCTTGATCCTCATTTCTCGTTAAAATTAGGTTTCGACTAAACCCATTTCCTTCCATCAAGTACTGAAATCAACAGCCTTTAACTACCAGCGATTACCATCAGATCCATCATGACTATCGAAACTCGAGTTCACTGCCAACCTCCATCTTCAATCATTCACATTAATGGCAGCGAAGAAAATCCATATGATCTTCACTGATTTTTCATCATTGACTCACTGTCGACAGCTACTTGAACTACAACCAACAACCACTATTAACCCTAATCCTCCATTAATGGCAATACCAAGCTGGAATCGTGATAAAACCTAATATGCGATTATCTAAATTTGGGGAAGATATGGATACCCATGGGATAAAGGTCTGGTGCCTTTAGTAATATGTGAGAATTGGCATCCATGAGTAAATGAGTGGGTGCCTTTAAGAACATTTTTTCAAATTCTTTTAACTGTCAGTTATGCGTAACCAACAATCCTAGATTCTTCTTTCGCCCATAACTTGTTCATATGAAGTCAGAATTACTTCATTCTTTCGTTGTTTTCTTTCTTTATTATTTATCTACAAGATGATGACAACAAATCCAGAATTTGGACAAGTTCCACTTGGTCTTGAGTGTTTATTCCTTTGTAGCACTTCTTTTGGATGATTTCACCCAATAAAAGATAAATAAAAAAACATAATATACAATAATCCACAAGAAATCTAGTAAATAAGTTCATAAAATTGACACTCCAAATATGTAAGATAGACAATATAGCAAGGATGGTGTGGCGCTGGCTGCCAGCGTCGTAAATTTTGATGCGTCCTGGAAAACTGGACAATAGGTTTAAGGCGCGTCCTTGAGGGCAGAACACCAAATTTAGAATGTGTTTTCGAGGAGCGGATGTTGCGGTGAGATGCGTCCTCGAGGACTCGACATTGACTTAGGATGTTTTCTTGAGAACAAGGCATTGATGCTAGCAATACGCTAGTGCCATGAACGGTACGGCGGTGGCACTAGGCTAACGCCAAGAGCATTGTGGCGCTCCCTCGAGGATCGGACATTGGTCCTGGATGCATCCTCGAGGATTGGTTAGGATTTTGAGGCGCATCATCGAGGATCGGATATTAAGCTAAATTGTATCCTCGAGAATCAGTCATGGAGTTAGGTCATGTTCTCGAGGACATGGAATTAAGGTAGTCCCAGGATATGACCTATTTGGATGTTGTCACTTATTCCATATAGCAATAAATTGTTTTTGTTTGAACATTGATGCACATTCAAAACAAGTTCAGGGAATTCAGTCATGGAAATTCTACGCTTGAAACTAGTTTGATGCGGCATAAATATATTTAGAGAGGCTACATGATCAATATAGAACGCCTGTAGATATTTATAGAGAATTTACTCTTAATTCTCTTGCAGAATATATATAAAAGTACATAATTCATGTTTTGATACAAAGTCAGAAATATGTGTAGATATTTCTATGTTTCTGCTGCCGGGCAGAGGTTCTAGCCATTGACAAAGTCAAAAATCCACCATAAACAATCTATCACAACTTTAAGTGATTCTGGATCCGTGGGATGAAAGTGTTGATCAATCAAAATTAACAGACTATGTTCTGTGTGTTTGATCAATAGTGGAATCAAGTTGTCTTTGAAGCGGTTAGTTTAAAGATCGAAATTGAAGATTGAAGACTTGAAGACTTTTCTTTTTTGTTTCTGATATTTATGTGACTTTATGTGAACTTGATTCTCTGGGATTAACAACCTGTTTATTATGATAAACATAAGACTTTTGGAAGATCTAAAAAACTTTCTAGTGACATTAAGTTGCTTGGATAGATCTTGTTCATCAATATTGGTTATTTTGATAATCATTCTCTTGGTTTTATCTTTTGACCAAAAAAGTTTATTGATATAAACAAAAGATCCTTTGCTCTACTTTTTCACTGATTAAACAGTTGATTTGGGTGATTGATAAGTGAGTTTGCTAGTGGAATAGATTTAGTCATTTGATATTTCGGGTAACGATCCAAAAGGGTTAGGTACATAAGTCTTCACAACGGGTGAATCAACTCAAGATAGTGGACTCTGTCTTAGGATTTGCGTGTGTTAGCCAGTTGTTGGCATTGGGATACTGAAGGAACTGGGTAACGAGGGGTAGTTTACTTGGTCTCAACAATACGAAGTTGCATAGCGTCTTAATTATGAGATATTCAAAACTCGACTAGGTCCTGGGGTTTTTATGCCAAGTAGTTTTCCTCATTAACAAATCTTGTGTTTCTGTATTATTTAATTTACTTCTACGTTATACTTTTTATCTTTATAATTAAACTAAATACACTTTCACGTTGATCATATCTTGGTAAAGATCTCATAGTTAGTTCAGACCAAGCTTTGAATATTTCCAAGATTGCCTTGTTGAAATAATCTTGAGGTCGTTATTGTTATGATAACGTTATATAATGCGAGTCTACATAGGTTGATACCGAGAAGATTGTGGTGTAATTGGTACTCTCTTTTTTACCCAAAACAAACCCTAGTGTGTCTCATGCGTATGTTTGGAGTTGAGGGAGTCCTTGAACTCGTATTGCACTTGGAATGAGCCCTGATGCATACCTCCTTAGCAGAAAACCCTAGAATGGGTTTGTAAACCCTACTATAGGCGCGCGATGGGTGAGTGCTTTTCTTATTGAGGCGAAACCCAATCTGATTTTGAATCTTTACAACTTTACTTTGTAGAAGTATTCCAGATATTCATCGTTGTGGACGATGAGTCTCAGTCCCTGGGCGGTAATAACTTGCAAGTCATGCTTTCACTACTATCCGAGAGTTTGATTCTTTGGTCATGCCTATTAAAATACACTTTCTACAGCGACTCATGCTAATACTGGATGCACGGTTATTCGCCAATCCCCAGATTAATGTATGACTAAGGATTTATATTGAGTGGAAGTGTTTGGAAGTTTAAACAATACTTATGTGGTACTTGATATATTGAGTTTTCATGGAAGGCCAATTATACCCTAGGCATTGGGTACATACGTAGGGAGTCATGTTGAATGCTTTACCTCATATGTCTTCGTAGGCCCGATGAAGTTGTGTTTCTGTCTCTGTTAAGTATCTTGACAGGGACCTATCTGGATTTCCATAGTAAATCATTTGTCGAGATTGATCGTTCAGGTGACCAGTCCAGTTTATAATGATTAGAGAGATATGTAGACACACTCTAGGACTAGCAGAGTAGTGGGTTGTGTTAATCTTGTTGGAAATCTTCTAGTTAATTCTTCACGTGGGGAAAAAATATTTTGACATGGGGAAGATGCAAGCGGTCGTGTCACATCTTTTCCTTCTAACATTTGGAGTATTCCAACAAGCTGGTCTTCCTGAGAGAAGAGACTTTGACTGGAGGGACTCGATCAGAGTCGTGTATAGAAGTAGTATATGCCTTGAGTCTTTCTCCTTCTTACTTTGGTGACAATAGCTGATTGTAACTAATTTTTGAGTAGTAAAGCTTTTATTAGAGTACTTTCCCTCACGAGTATCACCATGGAATCTTTCTTCTCCCGTGAAAGATTTGTCTATATCGAATATAATAGGTGTTGGAGGTAGTAGATCGCTAAGCATCTTCGGGAAGTATTGAAAATGTCTGAAGACGAGGAATATCTAATAGATATATGTATATAGGGAACATGTTGTTGATGAGGATTTCTACCATGTTTCTTTAGGTTCGAGTCTCTCCTTGTTAAACCTTGTCTCAGTAAGGCTTACCTGAAGCTTTCTCTCTCCTTTGCTAAGCCTTTTCTAGGTAATGTTTACCTGAAGCTTCGTTTTGGCTCAGGTATCGTTTTATAATCTGTCACGTTCTAGTCGTGACTATATAGGGATTTTTTTCTCCATGAAGAGTGCCACGTGAGATGAGGTGATTTGTGGAGGCAGAGAGGATCTATAATGTTTTTTATTAAGTCACAAACTTATAAAAGCATCACCAAGAGTTTTCTACCTTTATTTTGTAGACAATGAGAAGATGAATCCAATGGAAAAATAACGAAGTCAATTTGGTAAGTAATTGAGGAGTTATGATCGAA
Source organism: Papaver californicum (assembly GCA_023531435.1). NCBI lineage: Eukaryota > Viridiplantae > Streptophyta > Magnoliopsida > Ranunculales > Papaveraceae > Papaver > Papaver californicum. Next base: position 3,846,102 of record JAJJMC010016780.1, read on the forward strand.
ATAGTGAAGTGCAGTAAACTTATTGATTCCCCACGATCGGTTCGAGGATCATTCATCCTAAACAAAATTTGGAGCAATTTTTCGTCAAAACTTTGAATTTCCAGAGTCATCTGTCATTAAGATACACGAGGCATGTTGGGTGCTTGCTCATTTGTTTCTCACATTCGCTGTGAGCATTATCTGTGTCGGTAAAGTTGATTGTAGTTTGGATTCCATCTGTGTTATTCCTAGGAGTTTCAGTACCTCTTCTTTGGTAGACGTGTACTTGCTCTAGATGTATTTGATCAAACCTTACTGATCGTCCTGCAAGTGTCTTCAAATGAGTTAGGATGTCGATCTGAATTTCTCTAAGATTCTGTTGAATCCCTCAGAGATCATCTTGGTTCTCAGCCAATATATTCGATATTTAATAAAAACAATTAAGGGATATAGGCCATCTGGACGTTTTTTTCTATAGGGGTCGAAATTAAGATGAGCTCGGACATCACACTTTATTAAGGATGAACGTTCTTCTGATGACATAAAGACGCTGATAGGGATCATCATCTCGAACGCGTATGTGATAGATGTGAAACCGTCCCCAGCTGAGGTAGCGCCTCCTGGATTTCGTTTTCAGCATTCTGGAAGCATTTTGCAAGTCAAAATGAAAGTTCTTCGTTTTGGCGTCACATTCAGATCTGGCTTCTGGGGGATGTTTTTGTTATGGTTGGTGGTTGAAAAAAATTGACTTCCTCCATGATAACAACCATGATTGGGATCTTCGATAACTGCGTGACCAACATCCCACTGTGGTCGCCCAAATGTAGATGCATGATGAAAAATAAGGGAATGGTAAAACATGTAAAGATGGTTAGGGTTTGTATGAGTGTGGAAGGTTGAGCACGAACAACCCTTGCATAAACCAAAAAAAATTTCATTTAAAGGTTGCTTCAGTCAAATGAGAGATTCGGGTTGGTCTTGAAGGAAAAGATGAAAGAGACGAGATTAGAGTTCTTAGTTGTAGAGAGTTGCAGAAAGAAATATCTGGGAGAGTAAGAGGTTTTTAGCTAGTATTGCTTCTGAGGTTGTTATGTTATCCAGAATGACTGACAGTTGGTCTATATATAGCTCTGTCAAACCCTAATCTCAAGTCGGTGAGATAATGATGAAAATTAAGATAAACATATATTCCCTAATCCCACGAATACTTAAGGATTGATCAAGGTGAGTCTATCCTCCGCGGCTGATTCCTTGTGACAAATTGTTCTCTTCCTGTGTGAGTAGGATGATACTCGCACATATTGTAGACCGCTAGACCAAAAACTGATGGTTCCTAAATGCATTATTTAAACATATTTTTCTTATGTTTTTCTTAGTTCTTTATCTTGTATTTTACGTATGTTACGCTATTTTTAGATTATGTAAGTATTTTGGAGTCATATGAAGTGAAAGAAGAGAATAGGAGATCAAGGCATTATTTGGAGGCATTGGGTGTTGGCAAGTTCGGAATTAGTAAGCACAAAGTCTCACTTGTGTCGAAAACATAGAATTACTAGGGGGTATCCAGGTTTACAAAGGAAAACAAAAAATTACTATGGGGAAACTAGCCTTTTCATAAAGCATTGTTATAAGAAGTCAACTTATTAAAGGCGTACTGATCATTTCTCAGGGTATCTGTTGCATTAAAGTTATGATTACTAGAGCACCTAACTGTTTCTACTCGGAGATGCCAAGCCACTACAGTTTAAACTGGAGACTACTAAAGGCACACGAGTATTTTCTCAGGACAATTACTGCAATTTACTAGGGGTACCACACTATTCGTTCAGGGGCTATCACCTCCATCTAATATCCTAAAACTATGCCGAACCAAGAAAAACAGCTGAAACATGGACGAAGTTTGGATTAGCACAGGGAGAAGGTGGTGGTTGCTGTCGAGAGTTAGAAAATTTCAGATAAACAAATCTTGAGGTTGTTGGTGTTACTAGGTTTGATTTAGCAAGTGGTTTGTTGTTCCATGAAAACAACATTTCCAGCGAGAGGAAGGACATGATAGTTTTAGGTTTGAGCACAAAACAGGCATGAAAAATCGTTGTTGTTGCAGTTGTCGATGGAGGTTGCTGATGTTGAGAGAAAGGAAGAAAGCGTGAGATGGTTTAAGGCTTAGTCGAGCGAAGACAGAGAAGTACGACTTGCAAGTAATAATGGAAGAAGTAACATAGTTTATGAGAACATATTTACCTGCAGGCTTCAGAATGTAAACTTTCCAACCAACAAGTTTGACTTTGAGCCTATTTATATTTGGTAAGAATCTTTTGACTTTGCTTTTATTTGTGAAGAGAAAAGAGCCCAAATATTTATTTTTGATATGTGTCGCACATCCAACAAGGTACAACTTTAGCATTGGTGTTGTTACTGGAAAAAATTACAGATATAAAAAAATGTATCAACCGCTCAGAGGCAATACTAAAATCCTCAAAACAGCATTGTCCAACAATAAAACAAAAACACTCTTAATAGTTCAAGTCGCAACAAATGGAGACCCCGGCAACCAGAGGTGTAAAACAGGACGACCCATCCTAGCACAAACCATTAAAAAGACGAATCCACCGTGTTACGTGCCGTCATGTGTCGTGCCAGAGATTAAGACGTGTCGTGTTATGTTCGTGCTTTAAGGCGTGTTGTGCTGTTCCTGACACATTTATTTTATATTTTTCAAAGTCGATATTTTCCAGATATTTTGATATTATATGTGTTGTTATAGAAATAACTCAACATAATAAAGATGAAATATCAAAAATTGGTTAGAATAAACATTTTTTATAAAATATACACAAATATGTTCTATTATACCGTATTGTGTAGTGTTTTATACATGTTATGACGTGCTTTCTTAGCGTGTGTTGTGTCGTACCACGTCCTTATCCATACCACGTACGATACTGTGTCACTGAGCCGATTAGTATGGCCCAACACAACACATGAAGATATCATATTATGTCGTGTTAGGCTAACTCACGTGCTGGGCTGGGCTGGGCGGTATTCGTGCACGGCCCAATTTACACCTCAACCGACAACCATTTGACAAAGACGGGCTGAGACTGCACAAATCGTTTTACTGGCTTTGTCGCGTGTTCAATGATACTTACGGACCTACGGTAACAGTTTAATTGTGTACGATTCTCCAAATATCAAATATCCTTTATGAAAAAAGGGTCTTCTTCTCATCCTAATCTTAGTTACTAGAGCAGAATCCTTCCTAGCTCACCCTGTTCTCCAATGGCTATCTTTCGTGTTAATCACATACCTTCAATTACATCAATTTCTCCCATGAAAAACTGTTCCCCCCATCTCTTTCCTCAACTACAAAACCCTAATTTTGGTTCTTCATTTAACTGTAGAAACAGATATTTATCTCCAACTTCTGCTCCTCCACAAATCCCTCTCCGTGTCTCTTCCCTTACCACATCAGTTCAGAATGCAGAGATATCTTCCACCCTCCAAGAAATCTGTAAAAGTCATGTCCCTGAACATATACTTCAAAGGTAATTTCATTCTCTATGCAATTTACACCCCTTTTTTGGTATCACCATTGAACTCATTGGTGGGGCTATTTACTTTTGTATGGTGTAGGGCAGAGGAGATTGGATTTGTTGAACCAACAGATATACAAAAGAAATCTTTACCATTTTTATTCTCCGGACGCGATTGTATACTTCAAGCTCAGGTTATTTTTATCTTTGAGAATTGGTTTTTATATAGTTGAATTCTACATTAACGTTAAATATTCTATTATACCTGAATTCAAACTTGTAATCTGATAATTACGTGTTCGAAAGTTTGTGTCAGGAACTCAAGATAACGATGAACTTAAACTTCTATTTTGTGTTTATTATGAGCTAATGTACTTGTTATTTGATCATTTAGACAGGTTCTGGGAAGACGCTGGCATATCTACTGTTGATATTTTCGGTCATAAGTGTTCAAAAATCTGCTGTTCAAGCACTAATTGTGGTACCAACTAGGGAACTTGGCATTCAAGTGAGTGAACTACTGATTTTTAGTTTGTTTAATGTGCTGTTATACTATAACATGACTCTTTTTAATAGAGTTGTTTTTTGGAAATTGTAACTAGGTGACAAAAGTTGCTAGGATGTTAGCAGCAAGTCCTTCGGGTCTTGAATCAGAGGGTAGGAAGTATACTGTTATGGCTCTTTTAGATGGAGGGATGTTGAAAAGACATAAGAGTTGGCTAAAGGTGATTGTGCACCTCTTCCAATTATTCTTGGTTTTTTTAAGTGTGCTGACTTTGGTCATAGTAATAATGTTGATTTATAATAAAGAGTTTTGGACTTCAACAAAACTTATCTCCATTAAGTGCTACCTCTTACTTGCTCTAATTATTCTTCCAGGCAGAGCCTCCTACAATTGTAGTTGCAACCATGGGAAGCTTGTGCCTAATGCTTGAGAAGCGGATTTTCAGTCTTGAAGCATTGCTAGTATTGGTAGTTGATGAGGTAATTTCTGGAGTTTTTTGTGTATTTTCTGTTACTGTTTACAATATTACATTGTTTCATGCCTTACTGCATAAAAAATGGTAACCTAAGTTTTGGTAGACTGTGGAAAACCACCAAACTGAGGCTTACGTGGAATCCAGTTCCTAGGCCTGGTTTGGTCTTTTCTGATTTCAGCCTAACGTACACCCAACTCAGGGAAGTCCATAAATTTATCATTTTTTGAAGATTTAGGAAAGTTCTTAGGATTACTCAGAATCTAAACAATTGGGTATACCTCATTAAGTATCTATTGTTGAATTGATAAATCCCATGAACTGGTCATGTGGATTACTATTTTGTTTATATTTGCAAACACGGAGAACATGAAAGTAATCAAGTTTCTGTTCTGATTATCACATATCTGTTACCTTTTCCATATGTGAGTAAATTAAAAGACTGATACAAAGTTGTTGTTGTTTTAGGTTGATTTTATGTTCAATTCATCAAACCAAATACATTCAGTTAAGAAGCTTTTGACATTATACTCAAAGTGCAGTAGTCGTCAAACTGTGTTTGCTAGTGCTTCAATTCCCCAGCACAATCGTTTCGTCTCCGATTGTATACAGCAGAAGTGGACCAAGGTTTGCTGAAATTGGTATCTTTTTTGTTGTTGTTTATTTTCAGAAGGTTTTAGGTAATGTGACAGCTGATGAGGGACTTGTATTTACTGTTATATACAGCGAGATGTGGTTCATGTCCATGTCAATGCGATTGACTCCATGCCTTCTTGCCTGCATCACAGGGTTGTGGTGAGAGTTCCCTTTGTCCCATCATCTATCAAATGATCTCCAAAATGATTTGAGCTTTTGTTGCAAAAACTCATGTTTATTGTAGTGCACTCTTAACTCTTAAATTAATTTTGATGCTTGATATGTTTGTTATGATCTATTGTGTCCTTTGTTCTTATTATGGAATAGATATGCTCTAAGAATGAAAGGCTGCAAGTCTTATTAACCTTACTACGGAGCGATGGACCAAAATGTGCAATAATCTTTGCCAGTGAGCAGGTCTGTGTCTCTAATCATGCTACAGCATTCATAATGTTTTATTAGTAATGAATTAAAAAAATATATATTACTAAAATATAATGGATAGCAAAACAAGTTTCAGTGAAGAAAGTAAGCCATGTAGCTGTTGTGCAGAATATGAACACTTTCTTCCTATTTTATATATGCAGTCCGAAAAATCAAAGAAAGCTGGGAATGCTCCGTCAACTACTAGTCTCGTCGATTTTTTGATAGCTTCTTATGGTAATGATGGTTCAGAGATTCTACTTCTAGAAGAGGACATGAATTTCAACTCAAGAGCAGCTGCACTGTCAGTAAGTAACCCTCACTACTGAAGTTGCTAAAAGTACTAGTGATAATTTTCAATTCCATACAGTAGCTTAACAAGTTTTAGTTATATGGTTATTTTTTATCACCAAGCACGTGTGAACGGTGGTTTTCACTTGAGTGAAGAGGTTTTCATTTTGCTAGCTAAGGGAGAATTTCTTGTACACATAGTTGAATAGTTAACAGTTAAGACCATCCTTAAAATGTAGGTATTGAGGCAACGTGGAGACTGCCTCTTGGTGGCGACAGATATAGCAGCAAGAGGGGTCGACTTGCCAGAGACAACCCATATATACAACTTTGATCTGCCAGGATCTGCAGTAGATTATCTTCACCGTGCGGGAAGAGCATGTAGGAAACCATTCTCGAAAGAGAGATGTATTGTTACCAACATTGTTGTATCTGTAGAACGGTTTGTGTTGCAGAGATTTGAAAATGAGCTTATGTTTCAATGTGAAGAACTTTCTTTGTAGACTACATAGCCTTATCAATATCATTTACTTGACATGTTTACTTGTTGCCCAAGTTCGTTTTCCTTGCAATATGATATGCATTGGTCATCCTAAGAAGACAGATATGCATTGGTCATCCAAACACATTGTATTGTTACAAGAAAATACTAATTTTACATTGAAAATACAAGAAATTACCAATCATATTCACAAGAATCGTGTATTTTAAATGCAATACCTCCGGATAAAAATACGAACTATTGGAACATAGTTCTTTGAAAGAGAAAAGACATGGAAAGAGTATGTAAGCTTATATGACTAAGCCCTCTTTGATAGTTGAATTCTTCAGTATGACTGTAATACCTGATCTGATATAGAATCCTTCGGAAGATCTGTCCGCCTCTTGAATGCCCTACAGAAACCCCGAAAAAGGATTTTTTTCAGAACAGCAAGTTAAATGCTACTGCACTTTGAAATGCAGTGAGATGGTTAAAGAAACTGTACCTCCGAGTTCGAAATAACAACGTTCTTTCCGATTCTCGCGTTTTTGTCGATAATGCACCGACTGTTAACAAATAACATAAACAGTGAGAACCCGTCAACAAATTACATAAACAATGAGAAACCGGAATGTGTGAAAGCATTCTCAGTACTGACAAAAGGAAATCGTTTAATGGACTTGCTTGATTTTTGTATTTTCACCGATTCCCATTGGAACCTTTCCTTCAGCCAAGAGGTATGCTGCTTCTTCAGTGGTTTCATAGGAATCGGCACCAAGCATCACCGTATCCTGCAAGTATTTCCGACTCTCTTGTCAGTGATAACATTTCATAGATATTAAAACTCAGTCGATTAATATTTGCTACTGTAACATAATATGGAAGTCTAACCTTTAGATGTACACCAGAGTTTATTCTAGATCGAATACCAACTACACTATGTTCGGCTACGCAATTATTCAAAAAACTTCCATGTGATATGATTGAGTCAACAATCTGGTAAACAACGAAAGGAGAATAAGAAAGATTAATACAGTTGAAAAGCAGATATAAGTTGATCTCATGGAAATGAGTGAAACACAAGTGGCTAATGAAGTACTCATGTTTTAGACTTAACTGACCTTGCTATTGTCGATTGATGATGGTGGTAAGTTTCTTCTCGATGTAAACATCGGCTTTGCTGCATCGTAAAAGCTAAAGCTTGCTGGCTACAGAGTGAAAGAAGGGCATAAAAATATAGAACTATAACAGGTATCCAGTCATTGGCAAAACTAAGTAGGTTGGTAAAGCAGGTTGGAGTTGCTCTGCTCATAGCATTGCTGAAATTTGGCTACTTACATCTTTTGTAAGAGCAAGATTTGCCTCAAAGAAAGATTTGATCGTACCAATGTCCTCCCAATAATCATTAAATAAATATGCCTGCAGCAAATATCTTGTATATGAATAAATCATCATGGAACAACGCCAGAAATTTTATAATTTGACAACGTGAAACTGAGAATTCTGAGTGCAGCTGATGCTTCAGAGTATACGATGAACACATGTTCGTATTATGATATTATCTGTCTATTTCATACTGAAAGCACATTTTAAGAAGCTTAAAAGAGACTTCATACAAACCTTGATGAAGAACTCATTTGCTGAAGCTGGGATGATTTCGGAACCAAAGTCATTTGCAGTGGGAAACCTCCACCTGCTCAAACAATAAGACTTCAAATTGCAATTTCTTCTAAGGTAATATACTACGAACGCTTAATTTCATTAATTGTTAGGCGAAAAGACTAAGGAGCAACGAGAACATTTTTCCCCGGTGTACTTCCTATAAAGGAAAATTCATTCACCATATTCCTTTTATAGTTACAACATACCCTTTACAGTCCTCAACATTACATTATATTCATACCTCAGAAGATTCAAGAGTATATCCTTCTTGAAGACGTAGACTCCCATGGAAGCAATGTATGGTTTCTTGTCCGCTTCTTCTCGTGACAATCCCAAAACTGTGGTATCTACTGCCTGTATGAAGCCAATATATTAGTGCAGCTCCTTCTTTAATCCCATTTACGTTTACATGATAACAAAAACTTACCATTGCTTTCAAATCCTTTCCTTTAGGTTTTTCACTAAACGAAAGAACTCTACCTTTATTGTCGATCTTCATTAAACCGAAATCCGAGGCGCGGCTGTATATGCCATTAAACGCTATCAGTCCCTATTTTGAAAAATGTATGGACGATAATGATGATGACGATGAAGATGGGATTACAACTAAAAAAATGTGTTACCTATCATCCATGGGAAGACAAGAAAGTGTAATATCAGCACCACTTTCTCGATGATTCTGGAATAGAAGTAGGAAATTCTCAAGATTCAATTACTGTAAGATAACAACCTCCATGAAAAAATGTCTATCTACAGTGAAGAAGAATGATGCAGAAACGAATCTGTACTTATCGTGATACCTGAACAAAGTCCATGTAGTCCATTCGATACAGGTGATCTCCTGAGAGAATCAGTACATCCTCAATTTCCTTACCTCTGGCGTCCTGCAAAGTGGAAGTCAGCGATATTGCATTCATCATGTAACCTCTAAACAGTTTAACAGGATCTTATCCGTACTCAATTTCGTTAGCATGGTTACCTCAAAAAGCCAATGAAACTGTCGAACAGCATCTGCGGTCCCTTGAAACCACTTATTCCCTGATTCACCAGGAGTCTGGGTGGCTGCAAGAGCCTGGAAATGAGCACAAATGAAAGAGTTTCAAACTTCTTCATAAGCCTAAAGAAAGGTTGAGTAGAAAAAGAGGCATCGGAATGTACCTCAACGAAACCATCTCCAAAGCTAACTCCATTACCAAAGTTGTAAGCACGAGCAAGATGTCGATTAAGTGAAGCAGAGTTGTATTGAGTGAGAATGTAAACTTTGTTGATTCCACTGTTTATACAATTGCTCATTGGCACATCAATGAGCCTGTAGGCACCTCCGATTGGCACCTACGATGGTATTACATGACCCATAATGAACGAACAATGAAAGAATAAGCATGTAATGCATTGGGCCATCGTAATAGTGAAACTTATAGAAAAGAGAGAATTACTGCGGGTTTGGCTCTGCGCTTGGTAAGAGGGAAGAGACGAGTACCAGCACCTCCACCCAAAACAATGGCTACAACAGTCTTGGGATTCCTTTTCTCCTCGTCCAAGTCTCTCAACTGCAAAATATTTGAATTGTCAATTAAATCAACTTATCGATTCAATTACATGTAACAGTACTTGCTGCATTGTAACCTCAATCACGTTTATCGATCAAAAAAAAAAAGGAAAACTTCAATCACGTTTTGTGCATGTAAGTCCAGCTCAAAGAATAACTTCAGTTTAACATTAAACTACATTCAGTAATGACTGACAGTTTCTTACTAAGAACATGTGGGCTTACCTTGCTCTCACCAACTACACTGTTAGTAGCCACAGCCTTGCAAACAAAAGACTTGGAAGTTTTAGAGTTAAGAAGTACTCTCTGGGTGTTCAACTTCATTAGCTTCATTCCCATCAACTCTCCTCCATTGCTGCACAGCTTATTCCCAGCCAATCCTGTGTTGCCGCGTAAGTTACCAGCAGCAGCTGAGAAACAAATCCGTCCATCGGTCGAAAACAATGCCATTTTATTAATGATGCAAGTAGAAATACCGTAATGTGTGTTTAAACTTAAAAAAATATGTATGAAACGCCTCAAAGAGAGAGTAGTGAACTCTCTGGTTCTCTTCAGAATTTTGGAAACCACGTTATCCGAACTCAACAACATCCACCAATTTCTTTCGGCATTCCTGACCCGTTGAAGCAAAATGTATGAATTACCTAAACCACCCTTTAACTCATCCAAATTTGAGTTTCAAAAAAAAAAAAAAATTACTAAAATTCGAAAGTATATTCGAAGACTACCCATTTCGTCCTTTTCATTGAGATTGATGTGGGGTAGTTCTCTGACCTATCAACCTGGTTGGGAAAACTGCATAATAACCCTTTATATAAAGGAAAATTTATTAATATGTCGTAGACTCATGTAAGATGTTATAGCAAGGTCTAACCAGAAAAAATACTTATTCTAGGGTCCATATTTGCTTAAAACATGGAAAATGATTCCAAAGATCCTCGTACCAAATGTATGTGAATAAAAACATATATGATAGGATTTCTAAACAACATCCTGTTAATTTACCCAGACTTCTCTCTCTATCTCTCTCTTTCCCTTTTCTCCCTAAATTAATGGCGACGTGAAGAAATTCGTCAATCATTTGGATTTTTCTAGCGATATATGGTGGTGGCGTTGTAAGAGATATGATTGGGTACTGGTGTTGTTGATGGTATCGGAAGGAGAAATCCTCAAAGCTAGAAAAAATCCAATTGAGTTTTTGTAATTTTAGCAGTTAAAGAAACATACAGTTTGTATTTGTATTCTAGGATATAGATCCTCCAGTACATAACTCAAATATTGATGAAAAATATTTGAATAACCAACATAAGTGACATGGGTTTGTGTTTTTTGTTTTTTGTAACATAAATCCACTAGTACATATGTCCAATGTTGATGAAAGTGCTTGAATAACCATCATAAGTAACATGCAGTTTGTATTTTGTGTTCTAGGAGATAGATCCTCTAGTACATAACTCAAATACTAATGAAAAATGCTTGAATAGACAACATAAGTGACATAGGGTTTGTGTTTTTTGTTTTCTGTAACATAGATCCACCAGTACATATGTCAAATACTGATGAAAGTGCTTGAATAACCATCATAAAGGAACATTCAGTTTGTATTTTATGTTCAAGGAGATAGATTCGCCATTACACAACTCAAATACTGATAAAAATCAGTAGTACATATTTGATATACTAAAAAATCCTAATTTATTTTGATTAATATAATCTGACGGTGCATATATGATAGTTCCTTTTGCTTTTGACAGTATAAATTCACAGTACATATATGTTATACTGAAAAATACTATCTTGTTTTGACTAATATGACTCATCAGTGCATATATGATAGTTTTTTTGCTTTTTCTTTTGCTAGTGTAAATTAAAATTTGGGAGTCAACAAGAGTTTGGGAGATGAAGTTCACAAGAGTTTAGGAGATGACGACCAACTCTAGTTAAATATACAGAAGAAAAGCGCATGTGTAGCATGCAAGATGCTTACAACCTCTTCACCTGAAGAAAGTTGGAAACCAGAGCATGAAACATCTTATTTTCCTCGTATTTGACAGTACATATATGATGTATTTACAAAAGTGAGTTTGATTTTAAATTAGCTGAACATAACAACATGAAAAAAGAACCTAAAAACATAATTTCAAGTTATTTTATTAGTTTTATTCTAATATGCAGTGAGAAAATTCTTTGAATGCAACTGATTCTTGAATTAGATATATTTTTTAAGTGATTTTATGAATGTGCAATGATTTCATATCAAACTTTTGTGTAATGATTCATTATAAACCCAAAGATAGATCAAGTGGCTTGGCCTGGCTTGATCCATTCACCCTTTGTAAAAATCCTTAAAAGAAGATACGGAACATGTCTAACTTGTAAAGGTTGAGTCATTTACATATCTATTGCGGTGATTGTCAAAGAAACCAAATAATTCACATATGTCAAAAATAACACACGGAATAATTTTTTTACTGAGTAAAAAGTAGTTCATCCCTCAAAATAAACAGTACATAATCCATGTATTGTAAAAAAATGAAGAAAAAAAATGAAATTTAATCTCTGAGTATAATGTTTTAAAATGATGCGTAAACCGAATCTGAATTGTAACACAACAGTGTAATACAAATACTGAAACTCAAGCTCATTGCTACGAACGAATAACATTGCATGTAGACTTGTTATGATGGTCTTTAACACCACAGTTTGAAAAACGGTACACATGCCATATTTGGCGAAAAGTGTAATGCAAGTCTTCCTAGTACATCAACGTTGTGAGACCTGCATACAAAAAAAAAGTTAAACAAGAAGATCAACATATAATTTAGTACATATATGTTATACTAAAAAAACATTATCAAGATAATAACATAATCATATATATATGTCCAAAAGATAGTGTTCAATGTATAAAAAAGACTACCTAAAGATATGTACTGCTGATTTATTTCAGTCTTCCATATATGTACTGCTAAAATTATACAAATTAAGTTAAATATAACAACATCAAAGCCGTTTTTTTCAGCATGCCATATATATATTGCTGATTAATAAACTAAAAATCAACTACATGTCAAAAATAAGCAATGAACCTATGAGTATAACAAAATTGAAACAATTTTATTTCAATATTGCATATATGTACTTTTGGATCAAAACTACGAATATAACAAAATCAAAGAAGTTTTTTTTCAGTATTCCATATATGTACCATTGATTCATAAACAAAAAAGCAATCGCATGTCAAAAATAAGTAATGAATCTATAAATATAAAAGAATCAAAACAATTTTATTTTATTATTCCATATACGTACTTCTGGATCATACAAGAAAAGTGATAAATTTTTGAATATAACAAAATCAAAGTAGTTTTTTTTTCAGTAAGACATATATGTACTGCTGATTCATAATCTAAAAATCAACTGCATGTCAAAAATAAATAATGAATTTATAAATATAACATAATCAAAACAGTTTTATTTCAATATATCCATATATGTACTTCTGGATCATACAAAAAAGGTATAAAATCTTTGAATATAACAAAATCAAAGCAGCTTTTTTCAGTATGTCATATATGTACCGCTGATTCATAATAAAATCAACTGCATGTCAAATACAAGTAATGAATATATGAATATAACAAAATCAAAATAGTTTTATTTCAGTATTCCATATATGTACTTCTGGATAAAAACAATTTTTTTTGATAAAACTATGAACGTAACAAAATCAAAGTAGCTTTTTTCAGTATGCCATATATGTACTGCTGGATCAAACAATCTGAAACAACAAACAAGCTTGATTTTAATAAAACAAAGAAACGAAAAAAAATATAATCAAATCGAAAGTTAAAATAAGCTAAAAATATGATAATCTAACCAAAAAATAGAATAATTACAAATAAGATTCATAAAATAAGAAAAAAGAAAAAAAAACATGAATAGAAATCTAAATTAAACACTTCTAAAATCTGACAATGTACATCATATACTAAAACAGAGAGATCATTATAAATCAAGTTATGAAAACGAAATAAAAAAGTAAAAACATCATGAAAACAATCTGATCTTCATGATTCAGTTGAAAACATAACATAAACAAAAAAGAATCAGCAGTAGCAGAAAAAAAAAAGAAAAAAAAAATTATGGAACATACCTGCAAACCACAAAAAGATCTTCAAAAAACCTTAGATCGAAATCCAGAAGCAGAAAGATGAGAGAGAAAAAAAATTTGGATCTAAGAAAATTTGATTGAGAAGAAATTGGAAAATTAAAAATTTAATACTTATATTTCTGTTGCGGTTGAAGGCTATTTAAAAAAATTTAGAACCGGTCTTGCACGTGTACAGGATCAGGGATTAATATTTTGAATCCAACAATTGTTTTACTTCTAAACTATGGACCACCAATTAACATTTTTTTAATGGACTAACCTATCATTAAATATGCCTATAAGAATAATATCTATTGGTAATTCCTAAATTTTTCTACTTTATATAATTCCACGGTCCATAATCTCAATAGAGAATCAGCTTACTGTCTTTACTGGTGGCTTGTGCCCGACTTAGTCTGCCAAGGAGAATTCTGACCCAAAAAAGTTCTTAAAGAGGACGGTTTTCAGTGTTTTTGCCAGTAAATTTGAATGATTGGTGCATAAAGTGATGGGTAAATAGTAGTAAAAAATAGTGGATTTTCCTAAACTGGGTTTCCCGAATTTTTTTTGATTTACTTTCGGAAACAACCAATATAGCTAGGGCTGTAGATGGCCGGTTTCGGTTCGGTTTTGTGCCAAACCAAAACCGAAACCGACAAGGTCGGTTTTCCAAATAATTTTCCATAACCGTTCCTTTTACCGTCGGTTCGGTTTTAGTCGGTTTTCTCTCGGTTTCGGTTTTTTCCAGCGGGTTTCGGTTAACCGGTTGATTCTGTCAGTTTCGTGGAACTGACAATGAAAAATTCAAAAAAATATCAAAAAAAAATCACTCTTCATTAATCAACTTTAATCAGAAGAGGAACAATACTACTTGAAATTAAACCCTTGTTCATTAATCTCTGTACAACAAAGTTCCATGGTGCCAATATACAATGTTACATCAGAACAGGACTTACTGTTACATCAGACTTACCAATATATCAAGTCAAGTATAATAAAGAAGTGGGGGGTTATTGCATAGATAAATACAAATTTATGAAAAACAACAAAGCTATTTACTTCAGTTGGACTTTTCTTAACACCAAGTTGAACGTCAGCTTGACTAGCACCATAACTCAAATTTTAAAATGTTCAAAACTGCCTTCACCTTGCTGGGAAAAAAAGTATGTAGAACACTAAATACATTAAAGATTGTCATGAAAGGGAAAAAAGCATGGGTACTTGAAAAGAGAAGCTACAACAGTATAAATTATATCCAGCTGCAGATGCTGCTCCAAAAGAGTTCAAATTCAAAGGGTAGCAGAGAAAGAGAAGTGAACTAACTCAACAACAACAAAAGAGAGGAGATCTCAATTCAGGTGCAATTAGCTTTACGATATAGACAATTTACAACATAAACAGATCATATGCACCAATGTGAGTCTTCATAAGTTACTGACAAGCATTATCATCATTTGTCTTATTTTTATGATTATCAAATATAGTTAGATACTATTACCTTTTCAGCAATGCTTAGCATCCCCGGGCATGTAGACCTTCACCTTTGAGCAACAGATGTAGACCTTCAATATACAATGTTACATCAGAAATGGACTTACTGTTAAATCAAACTTACCAATATATCAAGTCAAGTATAATAAAGAAGTTCTAAGTAATAAGTAATCACAAGCTAGCACTTATCCACGGAAGATCAAAAACAAAGAAATAAAGAACATCAGACTTACCAATGTTAACAGAATTTAGTCACCCTTCAGACCTATTACACCTGTAGATAGCAAATCAAACATACAGTGAACCACAATACTTAAATACCCATGAAACCTAAACTCAAGAAAAAAAATCGACCTAAACTTAAATACCCATTAAATACCCAGCAAATCAGACATGTTACACATGAAACCTAAACTCAAGAAAAAAAATAGAACAACTATTCTAAGTTTCTAACATCATACCTGAACAATGAACCCCAATACTTAAATACCCATCATCATACCTGAGCAGTGAACCCCAATAAAAAGTATCAACAAAAACATGTATTTTATCAGGTTGTTCAATTTCTTTAGGACTTAAGAAAAATGATCAATATTATTTATACTTACCTTCAACTTTTTCTCTTGATATTGATCTTCCTTTTACCTTTAAGACAATAACTACAAATCAAATCAAATAGAAGTGATAAAGATGTTATAAATGTAGATCAAACTAAACCCTAACATCATACCTGATCAGAAGTCTTTTACAAAAAAAACAGAAAAATAATTGAAACCCTAACATCATACGATTCATACCTGATCAGAAGTTACTTCTAAGTAATCAAACCAATTTAATCAAACTAAGCATTCAAGAACAGTGTACAAAATCTTTATACCTTGAAGTCCTGGGCAATTTCACGAACAAGCCTCTGGAATGGAAGCTTCCTGATCAGCAGTTCAGTACTCTTCTGGTACTTACGGATTTCACTGTTATAACATCATAGATTCATACCTGAACAGTGAACAGAAAACTAAACACGTTAGAATAGTTGACTAACAAAAATCAAATAGAAGTTGGGATTAAAAAGAAACCCAGAAGTTGGGATTAGAAGTTGGGATTCATACCTGAACAGTGAACATTTGACTAACAAAAATCAAAACTCAAGAAACCCAGAAAACTAAACACGTTAACTAACAAAAATGGAAGATTAAAAAGATGAAGAAGAAGAACGAGAAGGTGGTGGATGTGATGGTGAATGAGAAGGTGGTGGCTGTGAATCCTATGATGGTGGACGAGAGGGAAAAGAAGAAGAAAACTTGGAGAAAGAGACTGGAGGCGGAGAGGCAGAGGCTGCTGCTCGAAAAAATCAGAAGAGAATTAGGTTTAGAAAGTTAAGGTGGGCTTATATATCAAGGGGATTGAAGGGTCTAGATTAGATATATCAAAATCTAGATGAACGGCTCTAATTAGTCGGTTTTTCATGGTATAACGGTTCGGTTTTTGGCCAAACCAAAACCGAAACCGTGACTACCGGTTTTCCCATTTTTTTTCCATAACCGTTCCATTAGTGAACGGTTCGGTTCGGTATTGGGCCATTCGGTTCGGTTTCGGTGGGTTTCCGTAGAAAACCGTTACCGTGTTCACCCCTAAATATGGCCAAAAATGACTGCTTGAAGAGCCAAAACCTACTAGACACTACAGTTTGTACAAGGTAAGGGCTTAAGTAGCACCCCCACAACTCTATTCCAGCAGAATTAAAATTTTATATGGAGAAACACATCCTTAAAACATATTGGAGTTGCTCTGCACCATCTTCTTCAAGTCCTCTTCTGACAACAGGGTCTTTTTGCCTTCAACACCAGCCTTATCATATGGTAGTGTCATCTTCCTCAGGAACTGCATTCGCAGACCAAAAGAGAAAAGAAAAACTTAACACTTTGATTCACCAGGGTGCATGTGATTTACGAAAACCTAGCCAAAACAACCAAATGAGCATTTTAATAGCGACACACAACAAGGAGACAACATCATCTATTTAGGAATTCCATGGCAAATATCAGACCTATATTTGAACCCTTCATATCTGGAAACATTAATTAACTGTTCTAGTTTACTTGCCCCCAAGACCATGAAAGGAAGTTTTGTACTTCGATGACGAAGAATATTTTCTTTCATGATTAGAGATACAGATATAGCATCTGTATTTTTGGTGATTATTACTTCTACTGTTATGTATAAGAAAGATACAAGCACCTAGATGAACAATACCTCTCTTGCAATATGCAATGCCATGTCGGTGCTCAAGTTGAGGTGTGCTTCTCGTAAATGTGACAGTATCCACCCAGGTAACTTAGACCGCTTGTCATGTCGGCTATACCTGCACCACTCAAAAGCACTTAACAATTAGACAAGATGTAAAACTATCCAATAAAATGTTTCACAAACAAAGAATTCTGCTTATTTTTTTCCTTGTTATGACTCTTAACATGTCCTTTAGGTGATGATCGTTGATGGAACTACTTTTCCTAGAGGTTGCCTCGACTTCAAGGAAGTGTCAGCAGTAACATGGAGTTCGGGTGTTAGGAAAACACCAATAACTAAAGACGGAGACAATAATAATTACTGACTACCTTTTGTCAGCAAAAATCATCATCCCATAATCTGCTTTTGAACGAATGACTCGACCAACACACTGTGCTGCTTGCCTCTGCCAAGTACGCAAACATTAAGGAAAGTCAAAGTTTGTTCAAGATAATGACAACTGGGACCAATTCCTAAACGGAATTTTCTAATCAATATAAGATCACATAAATAATACCAAGGCATCAAAAGTCAAAAAATCTCCTTCTTTTATCTGGAATGTTTCCCGCAAATACTCTAAGAGTGCAAGCAATATTCTGTGAAATTTAGACAAAAGATAGTTAAGCCTCAACTAATTCAGCATTAACACTAAAAAAAATCTTGAATGCTAAAGTCCCATTCTCAAAGTGGGCATGCACAATTATCTCTAGTAATTTACAAATGAAATTCCATAAATAATAAGAAGTGCAGGTCACCTGCTCAGTGTGTACTGAAAAGGTAACCCAAACATGATCACAAGCCTCCCATAATGTCGATCGAAGTCTATACCTTCCGCTACTTTTCCCCTGCAAAAATAGAAAGATTACGTATGATTAACTAACGTATGGGACTTTCTTCATTCTCCTTACTTCGTATGTATTATTCGTTAGGTGAACTAAATCGACTATTTGATAATGAATTTCACTTACTGTACACTTAATACAAACATTGATACTCAAATGGATAGAACAAGCACATGAGAGAACATTACCTGGCAACAGAAAAAAAGACAGCACCTCTCCCGCAGTCGCAAGCCCTTCGATAGTTATCCAGAGCCAACGTAGTTTCCACAACATCCTGAGTCTCAATGAAGACAAGCTTATGCTGCATTATATCCTGGATTAATGTGAACTATTAGTTGTTGAATGAAAATTAGGACATATTAAGACTTGAGAAGAAAATGAAGATCAACAATTGTACAAGAATGTGCCAAACACTCAACAAAGGTAACAAAACCAATTATACTAGGAGGCTTTACTCGAGAAATTGCGCAACTACATTGACAATGAAAAATGTTGACATCACTGACTTGATAGAGGGAAGAAAACAACATCCATAACTCCAGTTGAGCATCCTGGCAACTGCAATAGCCAAACCCAAGGTACCACATAGTATCTTGATGTAGTTTTGAAAGTGGTAAATAAGGTGATCGTTTCTCGAACTTGTAAAGGTAATGATCTTAGAAAATAATGATTTAAATTAACTCTAGAAAATTCCAGGAGTATGAAAAAGACTAATTAACCTAAAGATGATTTTCGAATAATTTTAAAAGGACCAGGAATCAGGAATCAGGTAATTCTAACAACCTATGTGATTAATCAGATAATTCTTTTTAAATTAATTGAAGCGCAAGTAATTGCCAAAATTGGTTTCGTTATGCTAACAAACAGAGGTAAATCACAAGCATGGACTATCAAAATTAATTAACCAAGCATAATCCATCAAGCAAAAGCACAACTGTTGAAAGAAAACCGTTTTCACTATTTAAAACTATGCAATTCTAATAACAAAAGAATTATAAATAATTATTAGAAAATAATTAAATCACATAAAATTGAGAAAATTACCTTATCCATCATCCCAGTAAATAGACTTAGCTCATGGTGGAGAAAACTTGCTCAAAAGACCTTTTCATTGCTCAAAAAGTTGATTACAAGGTTAAAGAATAGTGCAACAGCTGAACAGATACGTTTATAAGTGTTGAAGAACAGGGTTCAGCCGTTACAGAAGTGTTTCTAAGCAATAAATAGTTGAAGGAATAGGCAACAGGAGCAGTTTGAATCAGCAACAGATATAAATGTTGCTGAGTCATCTTCTCCGATGGTGGCTGATGAAGAACACGCCGGCCGGACCAGCAGCAGGTGACCGACGGCGACCGGAAGTGGCCGGAATTGCTCTGATTTCTTCTCTAGGTTTTCGTTCTCGATTTTCTTGGCTTCTCTTGGTTTATATAGGTAGTAGAAATCCTAGAGAGAGTTCTAAACCTAATAGAACTCTCTAAAACAACCCACAAATCTCAATCCGAATCGAAACACAATTCCGGCCAAATACATGATTTCCGAGCTGATTTCACGGGATCTTTTGATGTTTATGACTTGCGTGAGATAACTATCAATGTTTGGAACAATCTGGAAGCAAAAGAAACTTGTTTCTCACGTGAATTCAAAGTGTGCAGTTGATACAGACGATTTCCGATCGATCCCGTGCTGAGTTGACTCGGTCAACTCGGGTTGACAGATTTGACTCGGGTTTGACCCGATTTGTCCCGATTTGACCGAGTTGACTCGAGGGTACCCCTTATCCACTTCTAGGGTGCCAAATAACACTTGTCCTTGGGTGCCTTTATCACTTATTGAGCCAATTTTTCCACAAATCTTTATTCTTCTACTGTACCTACAAAAGCATAAAAACACGTAATATTTGCAAAATCGAATACTAACTTAATAGAAACTAAGGTACAATTTAGACACTAAAATGTGTCTATCATATCTTCATTGAGGCCTTAGAGGGCTTTAACAGTAATCTTATCCATGAGATCTGTGGTTTCTTTGGACACCACAAATTAGGACCTAAAACCAAGTTCTAGCTCAACAAACATTTCACGCTAGAACCTTCAGGAACTACAATAATCAAAACCAAGGTACCGCATAGTATCTACTTTTGCTTTCTAGAGGGCTACACCTACTTCCTTATCCAAGAGATCTCTGGTTTGTTAGGACACCACAAATTAACACCTAAAAACCAAGTCCTAGTTCTACAAACTCCTCCCACTAGAATCTTCAGGAAATCTGAAAATTGAAAATCCATAACAATGCCATAGCAAGTCTCAACTATCAACCATCTGAAAGATATGGACTTAAAAGCACAGCAAACTATAGCTGCTATACCTGTAAGATTCCCATCTCATTCCAACTATTGACGATGCCATCCATATACGAATAACTAACAAAAAAACAAACCACTCCATCTGGAACAGCAGCCACCATTTCCAGCAAGAGTCTTCCATAATTCCTGACAACACCTGGATCACTCCTTGTGTCGAACTTTGTACTTACTGGAAGATGGTCACTGGAATAACACCACTCAAGGCATTCAGGAACAAAAACAAGAACAACAAGTTGAAGGGAACAGTTATATCTTCTATTATGCACAAAGTTTATTTGTAGAGTAAGTTTATGAAAACAGACCACCAGAAACATTCTGCAACCACCTATTAGAATAACATACCTCCCACGAGTAAGAACCATCGGACAAAATGCAATCTCTTGTCATATACATTGTAAAGCTTCGACTGATGACTGGATTGAAATTCAGAAGATGAGGGTAGAGATCAATAGGACTCAGAGTTCCAGATGTTATCACAACTGATTGAAACCGATCAAATACAGGTTTTATGGCAAGCGAAGCGTCATGACAGCTAAGCTGGATCACCAAAATGGAACATTAACAATTAAACACTAATGGGAAATAAGAATCAACTGAAATACACATTGAGGAGGCAACAGATGAGTCTAGGCTTGATAACAGACATCTAAACTGAGAAATGTTCACGATAGATAAATGCAGGCTCCCTACAGAAATTGGGTGTCAGTAAGGAAGTGGCACAGTCTGTGTATGTGTATATTGTACAATTTCAATTTGCTAGGAAATCGAGGCAACTTCGTACCTGCAATACAGGATCAGGTATATGTGGCATTCGCTCATCGAAGGGTTCAATTATAATTAAAAAGCCCCGGGTGTAAGTCCCCACAAGTGTAGCAAAATCACATATTGTTTGGATATGTAGAAGTTCATCTGTATCGGTGATTTCAAGAGTCATCATCAGAGAGTGTAGGCGATCATAACAAAACCGCAGCATTTTCTGATCAATTCCAGTCTGAGCATAGATTGAAGCAACAAACGCAACAGGTCCCTCTTTTACGACATTTTCACTCTGCAAACGCCCCCGCAAATACTGTACTAATCTTCGCAATACATTTAGAAAATGTTCTGCTTTTCGAATGTTTCCTGGTACAGCCTCCTTCAATATATCATCCGGCAAAACAGGATTTGCGAGCCAGGCATCTGTGACTGTAAGAACGACCATGTAGGTAAAGATATGTAAACATAAGGCTAAAGCAAGATGAACTTGCTGATTATAAAAAAAATGAATGTACTTTGTCCCACATACTAGCTAGGTTCCCCCTCTGTGCTAATCCTTCCACGAGTCTGTTGTACTCTGCGCGTAATCTATTGGCATTAGTTGCCTTGAACCTTCCCGCCATAACAAACATTTTGAAGAGTGATCGATCATCAAAATTTTATTTTGACGAACAAATAACATTAGAAGAACACAACTAACCCTCTGTCAAACACGAAAACACAATCACAGACAATAGAACAAACCCAACCACTATCTAACACCAAAGTGACTCTACCACAGTTTTGATATATTAAACTTCCATTATACTCAACTAAATTAAACTAAACTCAGATAATGAAACCACAAACACGAACCTGTCAATTTCGTGAGACATCTTGCTAAGATTCCTGGTAGCCCCTTCAAGTGTCTGCTGCCTTACACTCACACTAAGTGCTTCCATACACACATTATCAATATTATGCGCTTCATCAAACACAACAACACATTCCCTTTGCATCTCTTTTGATATGAATCCAGCCACTTTTGGGTCAAGCAAATACTGATAACTATAAACAACCACATTAGCAAATTGCAGCATATGTCTTGCCAAATAATAAGGACACCAACCCTTCTCCTTGCCAAACGTTCTCAAATCTTGCAATGTATAAACTCCCGGTGGCGAAACAGCATTCGAACCAGCCCTCTCATAATTCTCAAAAAAATCACAAGTGGGAATACCAGGATTCTTCACGGCTTCCTCCCTTACCCAACTTGCAGTCAATTCCTACACGCAGCATCAATTGAATTACTCGAATTCACCATCGGATTAATACATAAATTCTTCCTAGAACTTAACCCTAAAGCTAAAATCCTTGCGGATGGACCAACATGTTTCAATTGATATTCATGTAAAACACGTAATTCAGCTAGGGTTTTCTCCATTTCATGAACTGTTCTTGTACAATACAGTAGTTTTATTGGGTTTGATGGTTTTGACAACGAATAACTAGTGATTAAAGAGAGTAAAGCAATGGTTTTACCTGTGCCTGTTGGCATTTCTAATAGACAATGTCCTTTTGCATCTAGGGTTCTTTTTAGTTCCACCATGTAAGAATATTGTTCTGGGTAGATGTTATCATAGGGAAAATATACTGTTATATCTTCAATTTGAAACTTCATAATTGTAGAATTGAAATGTTTGATTTAGTTTTTTCGAATTGGTCTCTGGTTATTGATTTAGGCGTCTAGGGTTTGTTCATCGGAAGTGTCTCGAGTCTCTTCTGTGCAGTTAAGTTTGAAGACGAAGTAGAGTGTAGAACAAGATTTATTATGTGATACTGTGTATCCGGTTAATCAATCTTTCTGAACTTATCACATCACTAAGAATATGACACGTGTATATCTCGAGAATTATTTCATGGAGCACTCTGTACTAGGACTACGTGGGTCCCACAAATATAGGCGTACTCCGACCGGTATTGACGCATGGCTAACTTTTTTATGCGCCCAGATAACGATAAGAAAACTCACCTCACCATTCAACTGTGAATAATATTATCCTTACAATTTCTTAAAACCACAAATGGTGAAAGAAGAGCGATTCCAATCTTTTTTCATATAACTTACCATCTTCCACATATTTTTCTGTGAAAATAAGAGGAAAAATATTACCAATAGATTCTTTTTCTATGGACCTTGCTAATGGCAGATCCGTTCATTAACAAGTTATTAACCGGAGGTCCAAAATAAAAGAAAGAAAAGTTTTTGGACCCAAAAACTTATGCTCTGGTCTTTCCCACGTGCAAGATTAGGATGTCAATTTTCTAAATGTCCAAAATATCCCTCAAACGGACTCGTATATAATAACAGATTTTTAAGCTGCCATTAATAAAGCCAAACAAAAATTTTCAGTTCCTAAAATCTCTATGTTCCATTCTCGTTCTGCTGCTGCTTTTCCGATCTAGAGTTTTTTTAACGAAGATTATTCTGCTGCTGCTTTGTCGATCTGTGAATCAGGTATGTAACATAATCATCTTCTTTGATTTTGTTTTTGTTTTTTGGTTTATTTTTCAACTGAATCATGAAGAACAAAAGAAATCATGATGTTTTTTATTATTCTCACTTAGCTTTTCTGATTTTATGTTTTTTGGTTGTTCTATGTATGATTTATTTTCTGTCTTGTTAATTTTTTGTTTGATTTATCAGTGTTTAAGTTTGTTTTTTTTGTCTTTTTTTTTCAACTGAATCATGAAACAACAGATCTGTTTTCATGTTGTTTTCACTTTGTTATTTAGGTTTTGGTTTGGTTTGCATATTTTCAGTGTATGTTATCTTTTCGAATTACTGTGTGAGGTTCCCTATTAAATGAGGCATGTAACGGAGCCACTACGAAGAAGTTCCGGGAGTTACGAAGAAAGCTTAGGGCTCATATTGGTCATGGTTTGAGAATGGGAATGGAACTCTATGAGCTCGAATTTCCCGTTGTTCCTCAGTAGCTCAGTGGTAAAGCGGTCGGTACATATATGGCGTACTGATAAAAAAACTATTTAGATTTTGTTATATTCATATATATAATTATTTAATTTATATGATCTAGCAATACATGTTATGAGTACTGAAAAAAAAATTATTTTGATTTGTTTTTTTCACATGCAGTTGATTTTTACATTATGATTCAGCAGTACATATACGTAGTACCGAAGATAAAGACATTCTTTTGAATCTATTAGTTGTTTCGCAGATACCTCCTTATTTTGTATATATGTTTGTACTAATTTTTCATTGTTTTTTTCACATGCAGGTTCATTGGTTCTCAATTTGTTTGATTACTTTGTGAATTGTGAATCGATTGATAATTTCAGGTTAGTTTCATGTAATATTATGTTTATTTATATAATTTTGAATGTGTATTTATGTTTTGTTATATTCCTATGAGTTTGCTATCTTTAATGTTCAATTTCTTTTTTCACAGCTGAATCAGTTCATATTAGTTGTACTGATTTTTCTGGATGTGCATTACATATAGGTGTTCTATTTGTTCCTAGTGAGTATCATACTTGACATTTTATGTTATTTTTTTTATCATCATAGTGATAATAATTTACGGTTTATGGTTATCATTATTTTTAGTGTTTTAGGTGTTTTGCTTCTTTAAATATATGTGTATATGGTTTGTAATTACTTTTTGTTTCATTAGATTATATATGGAATGGTTTTTTTTATGTTAATATTCTAAAGTGAAATCAATGTATATTTCTTATATGGTTGTTTTTTTTGGTTTATTTATTCATTTGTTTTGTTACTGTGTTTTAGAGATGTTTATCTTATATTTGGGTCATATTTACAGGTTCAACATGTCTGAAAACATGTCTTGTATGTCTTATAGTTCACATGTTTACTACAAACAATATTATTTTGCTTATTTGGTTACCTTTGCTTCAACTATCGAGGATTTGAAGTTTTGTATCTGTGCAATATGGAACACGTTGAATCCTTTTGATATTGTCATTAATTTTGTTCAAGATGGTGTTAAAGTTCCAGTTCTTGTTCATTTTTCCCTTCATGGCCTTGCTGCGTTGTATTTTTCCAAGAATGTACCGTTTTTTGAATTGCATGTGGATTGTAATTCATCTGGTGCATCTAGCTCTTCATGTTTTAGCGATGTGGACAAAAGTTCAGAGATGATTAGATCTGCTAGAGATAGTTATGAAATTGATGTTAAGGAAGTTGCCAAACTTCTTATCTCAGATGAGTAGGATCATATATTTGAGGATCCAAACAAGCTATTCCGTGGTTGTGTCAAAGTCGTTCGCTTAGCATGTGAGAAGTATTGTATGAGGACTGGATATAAGGTTAAAAAAGTGAAGAATGATCGAGAGAGGTTTAAGATGAGATGTAGTAGGGATGGTTGCTCGTGGATTATTCATGTAATTATAAATCGACCACTGGGGCCCTTGTATATACCAGATGAGTCGATATTAGTATAAGGATTAAGACCAGTGGGAGCGTATCTCAATCTATTAGAATTCATCCTGGCGGCGACTTTTAGACAGAAATGGGAAACACCGTTCACCTTAGTCAACATATGCAAACTTCATCATCTTTATATCCATCTTCAAAATCTATTCATGTGATTGAACTTTGATTGTTTCTGAGTATCGTGGTTGAACGACTATCTAAGTAGAGCTTTTTTTTTCTTGTATATGAATTTTAGTATGCTGACTACAAACTTGTGTACAACAATTGGACTCATATAAGGTAATAATTCCCATAGCCGAAGAATTTAGTATGCCAACTAAATAACTTGTTTAGTGTTTACCCTCAATCATTCACAAGTAGCTAGAGTTTGGAGTAAAGGTTTTGTAGGTTCACCTCTTGTAAACCTTCATGAGACAAAATTCGTCAGATAGGGACACCTATGGGTTTAAAGGCGTGTTGCACACGCTAAGTGCAATCGCGATGCCTGCGACAGTGAGTTAGGATATTTATTTCATTTTTAGATTAGATTTGCTCGAGGACTAGCAAACAATAAGTTTGGGGGTATTTTATAGATACATTTTTGTGGCTATTTTGTTCCCAGTTTGTATTTTGTTAGAGCACGACTGTACACTAATTTTGGCATTTTATTATGTTTGTAGGTATTTTAGGAAATAAACATTGTTGAAAAATGGCTTAAAAAATTATAAAGCCACCCGGAAAATTTACCAAAGACACCCGTCAAAATTACTAAAGGCACCCAAGCAGTTGGATAAGGGCACCTCTTTCTCAAGTTCAAATATAAAAGTTGGCGGAAAAATTCTTTTCTTTAACTGCGTGAACTGAATGAGATTTATTTGGAGATATTCAAGGGTTTTAATAAAAAGAGATGAATACAAGTTTGGAAACGAAAATTAAAGAGGATCGCGTGAGTATATTGGCGTTTGATGAAAACAGATGGTCGCGCTAAAGTAATATGTCGTGTCACCATTAACCAATTAAAGTGATTCAATCTAATCAAAATTCATGCAATTCTTTACGTTTAAAGTGATTCTAATATGTTGCAAAAGTAGATTTTCAAAGTAACAATTGTAAATCGAAAGTATAGAACATCAAGCATGCTCTATCAAAAGAAATCACAACTGCTTAATAAAAATCCTTAAATCAATTTTTAATCAAAGAAAATAATCATAAAAGAAATTAAAAAAATTAATTAAAAATAGAAATATATCACTTTTCTTGGAAAAATGGCTTCCTTCGTCACCTCAGCAAAGGGGTTTAGCTCTTCATATTAATTAGTTGCTCAAAATAATGATTCATGGCTCAAAAGTATTTATAAAGGAGAAAAATACAAGAAAGAACTTATCACTGAGTCGTATAATGAATAAAATGATTTATTGAATAAACGACTCACTTTAGACGCAGTGAAAGAAGCACAAACTTAATGTGTATTAAAACCTTAAACTGTTGCAGGAGCTACTCACTCAACTGTTACAAAAGGTATTAAAATTTAAAAGAAATGGCAACGGAAATAATGAAAGTTTTGAGGAGCCTTATGTTCTTCCTCTTCTTCTTCCCTCCTTCACGAGCAGAAACTATGGAGTTTGATCTGATTTTTTTTTAGCTTCTTGGCATGAAGCCAACCCCCCCCCAGCCACTCTATTCGACCCTTTTATTTACTACAACACCATATCTCTTCAATAATTCCCTCAAATTCTCTCTTTAATTCACACAGATCTTCAATATATATTTGCTTTGATGAGAAAAGTCTCGGGAGTGATTTACTTCTTGATTATCATATATCGGTGATGTTGTTACCTCATAAAACTTGAGAATAATCTTTTGTTGCTTCATTCAATATTTCTTTCGTATAACAAAGAATATTTTATTTGTTTTGGAGCAAACCCGAGATATCTCCTTTCCCTTTTTAGCGCGACCATCTGTTTTCATCAAACACCAATATACTCACGCGATTCTCTTTAATTTTCGTTTCCATACTTGTATACATCTCCTTTTATTAAAACCCTTGAATATCTCTAAATAGATCTCATTCAGTTCACGCAGTTAAAGAAAAGAATTTTCCCGCCAACTTTTATATTTGAACTTGAGAAAGAGGTGCCTTATCCAACTTCCTGGGTGCCTTTAGTAAATTTTCCGGGTGCCTTTATAACTTTTTAAGCCATTTTTCTCAATAATGTTTATTTCCTAAAATACCTACAAACTTAATAAAATGCCAAAATTAGTATACAGTCTTGCTCTAACAAAATACAAATTGGGAACAAAATGGCCATAAAAATGCGTCTATCATCACGCGGTTCCAATTGATGCGTCTCTTAATGTTTTTAAGATTAAAAAGTATGTTGGCAGGCACACTTCTGGCACTGGAATTAGGTTGAGGTGTCCTGTTGTAACAAAGAGGCTTATCAACCACCTTATTCATGATCGTGTGATGCATAACACACTGATCAAGCCTCGGGAGATCAAGGAATATCTCAAAGTTGGGCTTGGCGTGAACATCAAATACCACCATGCATACCATGGTTTGGATATGTCACACCAACAGATTTTTGGTGATGATGTAAAGTCTTAACCGATCTTGTTTAGTTTGTCAATGCTTTGAAGGAAACCAATCCGGAAAGTTTTGTGGATTTTCATTTCAATGATGCAACTCATAGATTTGAAAGGTTGTTTATTGCTTTTGAAGCTTGTATTGAAGGTTATCAATATTGTCGACCAATGATCTACTGTGATGCTATTTTTCAACTGGGAGGTTCAAAGGTGGACTCATGGCTGCGGCTTGTGTTAGCGGGAATCAAGGCAAGTTCTTTTTTCAATATGTATTTGCTGCACTGTGTTTTTTTCATATATTTTCTTGTCTTTCTTTTTTTTATCTCTTTGTTCAGAGTTCATAAGTTCTTGATTTTTTTTCTTTTCCATGAACTTTCTTAGTATTTTTGTAGGTTATATGACTATAGCTTTTATGTACTGTTCTTTTTCCTTATAATGTAGCTTATATTTCTGTTTATTTTTACAGGTTTATATTTTTTTATGTTCTAAGTTTATAAGTTCTTGATTTTTCCATGAACTTTCTGATTATTTATTTCCATTTTATATGATTATAACTTTTATGTACTGTTTATTTTTATGATCATGTAGCCTATATGTTCTGTTTATTTTTGTAGGTTTCTATCCTTTAGCATTTGCATTAGTTCTTGGGGAAGATGCTGATAATTGGCACTGGTTTATGCTTAATCTTAAGAAAGTTGTAGATCATCGCCCTATCACTTTTATGACTGATCGTGGTGAAGGGCTATTGAGGTTTATTCCTGCTGTTTTTCCTGAAACTCATCACAACTTCTGTTTCTTCCACTTAAAGCGTAACTTGCCTATAAAGAAATCTGATGAGAAATATAATGAAGTACAAGCATCTTTCAAGAAAGATACGTATGCGCTTTCACCAACAAGATATGAAGAAGCACTTAAGGAAATGGTTTTAATGGGTAGAACATGGGTTGCAGCCTACTGCCATAATATTCCTAAGGATAATTGGTATAGTGCATACTTCACAAGATGCCGGTATGGTCAAACTTCATCTACTATGTTAAGTCATTTAATAACTGGATTCGCCTCGACAAGAAGTTGCCTGCATGTGCTCTTGTTGACATGATCAGTTTTTTTTTTTTTTGGCTTTGTGTTTAATTTGTGTATATTATTTTTTTTTGAAATAGTTTGTCTTTTTTGGTGTTTTTGAGTGTGCTTTTGTTTTGTTTTCATAGGCGACGTGTTATAGAAATGATGTCAGAACGATGTGAGGAAAGCTTTTTGATGGACCCTCAACTTCTCACTCCCGTCTATCAATCTTTGCTTAAAAAGCACATTCAAATTGGTCGTATTTGGAATATGAGTCACACATCTGGTGATCTCTATGAAGTTCATTCTCCCAGGTTGGTGTTTCCCCTAATTCAAATTCTCCAAAGAATAACATATATATACTGATGCATCATATATGCCATACTTTTTTTGGTTAGCATATATGTACTGATGAATTCTGATTTTAAATGCAGAAAAAACTATTTTATTTTTTTGCTCTGGTAACTTGAAAATTCAAAAATATACTATGGGTTGTTTGTACTTTTCTTTTTTAGTGTTTATACCAAAAGAAACTAGTTTTTTTTTTCAGTACTGCTTATATGTACTGTTGTTTTATGAAGCATAAACAATCTTTTCCACCAGTATAGAAGTTAGATATTGGTTGATCATTGTTTCAGAAACAAAAATTGTCAAAGTAAACCATTTTTTTTTCAATTCTGCAGATATGTAATGTTGTTTTTCTATGTTCTTATCAACTTTTTATATGCAGGTCTCACAGTGTTGATTTACTGAGGCAGACTTGTACTTGCCAAATATGGCATGTGTACGGTTTCCCATGCTGGCATGCTACTGCAGCTATTGGTGCAAAGGGTGATCGATACAATGATTACATCGATTATTACTTCAAAGTTACTTATTACAGGCAGCTTCATTCTTTTTCCATTAAACATGTTCATTATCATGACAAGCCCGATGAGTATGCTGATGAGGATATAATTTTACCTCCTATTCAACGAGTTCCTCCAGGTAGACCAAAGGAAAATCGCATCATAAGTGCATGGGAAAAGTCCGAGAAGCCTGTCACATGTTCAAACTGTGGTGTTAAAGGTCACCATAACAAATCTACTTGCACTGTCATTCGTCGGTACCGATGAGTTTTAACTTTCATGTTTTCATTAGTACTCTTTCTTTGGTAACATTTCCCAGCTTTTAGTGATAAAGTACTCTGAACCCAGTGGATACTGGTTAATTACTAATAAGTTTCAGCACTATTAACTCTCAGCATTCTGTTTATTAAAGTACAGATATTATGTACTCTTTTATTTTTTTAAGGAATAAAGTACTATGTACTCAGTTGAAAAGATTATTTTTTATATTTATATTAAGAGATTAAGGTTTTTTAGCATTATTAAGTTTGAGACTTATAATTTGTAGCTTTTCTTGTTTAGTTTTTTTAACAATATATGTATTATCTACTTTTTTTTCATTTTCAGAACTTAAACTGTGCGTCGACTATTGGAATATGAATCTTTTGGTTCATGGAGTAAGGGTTTCAGGGTTCAGGGGTTAAGTGTTTTTAGGGTTTCAGGGTTCATGGGTTCAAGGTTTCAGGGTGCAGGGTTCGCAGGGTCCAGGGTTTGAGGATACTGGTTAACATTATTGAGATGTACTTCCTAGCACATATCAATTTATCAATATGAAATGAAAATTCAAAAGAATAAACAAGAAGTACAATTATTATGTACTTTTTTTTAGGAACAAAGCACTATGTACTCAGTTGAAGGGATTATTTTTTAGATTTATATTAAGAAATTAAGAATTTAGCATTATTTAAGTTTGAGAACTATAAATTTTGGAAAATTTAGGTTTTATGGTATAGGTTTTTTTAAGGTACAGGTATTATCTACTCTTTACATTTTTGTTGGGACAAAGTAACTTGTATTCAGTGAATAAATTATTCATTTTTTTCATGTTGAGTATTATATCCCCATCCTGCACATTCACAACAAACACCATAAAACACTGCACATACATAGCTTAAGTAGAAAAAGAAACACCATATATTCAAAGATAACTGTTCGAATGATGCATTCAACAGTACTACTAAAACAAAAAAAAAAACTATAACTAGTAACTAACCAATGTGTTCTAAGATCATTCTTATCATGCTAATAATTACTGGTAATTCAAAACAAGACCAAGTTTTTTAGTGTAGATGATATGTATTGTCAGATTTTAGTATAAAAATCAGTTTCATCACTTGGTTTCCAACTCTCCTTAGAAGGAGTTGTTGAAAGCATCATGCAAGCTAAACAGACCCTTTTCTTATGCATCTTTTCTTTGAGTTGTTCGTCATCTCCCAAACTCTTGTGGACTCCATCCCTCAACTCCTTCTTGGATAGTTTTTTCATGAAGTGCATGGCATAAAGGGCACAATATGGATGTTCACCTTGTTGTGGTGCTGGGTATGCGATCATTTTTACATTTGCCACTGTTGCAGCCTAGTGCTTCTCCAAGTTATCATTAATTACATCCAACCAGAATGCTGCCATTTTATTAGCAATGTGCAAACACTGTTCTAGGGAATGCTCTTGCCATGTGTTGTAGTGGACGAATTCTCTTTTCATGCAGTTATACACAAGGAGTGAATGTACATTATCATGGAACAAGGGAATGAGAATATTCTCTATTTCTTTCGGCATTCACATGATTGGCTTAACAATTGCATTGCTAGTTCCTCTTTTACCAACTTTCAGGTCGTTAAGAAGGAACTGAAAAAGTAAATGTTAGTTTTTTGGGAAAAACACAATGAATGTTACTAGTATTTACTGAAAAAGTAACTAAAAAGAAAAACAAAACTAAACATACAACACTTACCCAAGCAAATGGATCAATGTGCAGTACTGGTATGTATATCCTCTCTTTATCAACCACTTGCTCATTCTGAAATGCTTTTTTGAGATTGTACTGAACGCAATTCATCAGGTCTGTCTCCAAACTCCTATTGTGTATCAAGTCTTCAACTGTCTTAGCAAATATGTAGATAGGACCATCATCAGTCTTTACTTTCCAAGCATTTGAGCTGTAAGTTTAACGAATCATTTATTTTATTCAGTATAACAAATATGTATTTCAATTTTAACATCAAAGTTATAGGTAAGAGAGACTCACAATATGGTTCCTTGCTCAAAGTATGGAGAGAGTATCTCTTTTTGATCTGGCTTCAATGTTGAGTAGTATGGAGACTTCTCCAATTTCTCCAGCTTTGTATTAATCTTCTTTTTCTTGGGAGGTTATTTTGCTTTCACTTATTTTCCTTTCCTTTTATTGGCATTCTCTTTTGGTTTTTCATTTTTTTTCCTGAACTTTGGTCTCTGGTTGATTTTCTTCCACTTTCATTCTTGGCTTTCTCTTTTTATTGCAGACAATCCTTTTCCACTCTCAAAACTAGAATCATTCTTCTTTACTGTATTGTTGCGGGTAACCGGCCTAGTGTTTGTATTGGTCGTTGGAGCCACTTCCTTCTTTTTCTTAGAAATTTTCAGTTTCAGTCTCTTCACCAGTGGTACGTCATCTTTATTTGACTATGGATTTTCACAACTTTTGCAACCTTCAACATTTTGAGAGTTTCCCTTTCCTGCATTTTGTAATCCATAAATTCATGTTATATTAAATGAAAAAAAAACTTTTTAAAATGAATTTGATTTTTTCAATATAGTTTATATGTACAAATAATTCATAATCATGTAAAAATGAAAAGATGTTTATTGAGCACAAGACATATGTACTGTTGGATCAGTTTGTCTGAGAATCAGTTTGGTTTAATATAGCATTTAACTTATAAACCAATGTGTGTTTTACCTTTTCCTTTTCAGCAAGGACTCTAAGAGCCACAACAGAAGCTTTAAGTTGTAGCTCGTTCCTTATCTTTTGTGATCACGCTTCCTCTTCTTTTTCAGCAAGCAACATACCACTAGTCTGTTCCACCAGCACCTGTATTTTATTTTTGCAACATATCAGCTATTTTCTTATAATTCTTTTATGTTTATGTAGGGAGATAAGTACCAAATACTTTAACAACACTCATCGCATCTTCATAACTTTCGCCTTCTACATGATGAACTGTGGGTGTCTTCTTATCATTTTTCTTTTCTTTTTCCTCTTTATTTCATTGAATGGAATATGTTCCCAAGGTTTCATTTGTTCCTGCATTGTGTGGGAGCTTGTTAGTTCTAATTTTTTTCAGTATGGAATATATGTACTGAATGTCAAGATGTACATACCTTTTGTTGAGGTTGCTGTGGTGGAGGCTCCTGAGGTTCAGGTTGCTGAATATCTTCATCATTTGAATTTGGTTGTTCCTGCATTTTGGTTTGAAGCTTGTTAGATTTCATTTTTTTCGAAACATGTTGAGAACATTTTTCAGTATGGAATA
This sequence comes from Papaver californicum, assembly GCA_023531435.1. Taxonomy (NCBI): domain Eukaryota; kingdom Viridiplantae; phylum Streptophyta; class Magnoliopsida; order Ranunculales; family Papaveraceae; genus Papaver; species Papaver californicum. Next base: position 3,880,002 of record JAJJMC010016780.1, read on the forward strand.
TATGTATTGAATGTCAAATTGTACATACCTTATCTTCAGGTTGCTGTGGTGAAGACTCATCAGTTTGATGTTGTTTAATCTCTTCATTTGCTTGTTCCTGCATTTTTGTTTGAAGCTTGTAAGATTTTCATTTTTTCTGAACATGTTCAAAAGAAATTTCGTTATGGCCTATATATACTTGAATGTCAAGTTGTACATACCTTCTCTTGAGGTTGTTGTGTTGAAGGCTCATGTGGTTGAGTTTGCTGAATATCTTCATCTTCTCCCTTTGTTTGTTCCTGCATTTGTTTCAATCTTGTCAGATTTCATTTTTTTTCCGGATATGCTCAAACATTTATCAGTATGGCATATATGTACTGAATGTTAGATGTGCATACCTTGTATTGAGGTTGCAGTGTTGAAGTCCCATAAGGTTGGGGTTGTTGAATCTATTCATCCTTTTTATTGGTTTGGTATAAACCCAAAGAAAATGTTGGTCGTGAATCTTGTGATGGAGGATCCAGATCATTAGCATAGAACTTTGCGAAGATTTGAGTAGGGTATAGTTTTTCCTAGCTTTCCATACTACCAGTTGATGGGTACTTTAGATCAAGAGATCCTAGACACAATTGAAAATCATCTTGAAATAATGTATTGTACTCAACGGAATGACACGATGAGTCAAGTCGATGAGCCTTTCCGTTGATACTGGTTGCCCTTCTGTAAAGTTAACCAACTTAGAAACCAAAGGCATAAACTGCATACGCGACAACATTTCTTCAACTGAATTATCCTACATAAGATTAAATTATAAAATAAACATTATACGTTACGATAAACAAACTGTCACATGCAAAATGAAATGAGTGCAAATTAAATTAAATTAACCTTTATCTCTATAAAAGAATTAATTGCAGCATCTATACTACCAACACTGATCCTACTGCTGCTTTTTCAAGGTCAATTTTTTTAGTCTGTTAACCTTATTTTTTTATTTAGTGTAACATATATGTACTAACAATTTTTTCAGTATAGTAAATATGTACTCACATAAATGTAATGATGGAAGAAATTTAACTTACTTATGATGGTTCTGGCAGGCTTTTTTTTCCCCTTGTAATTTTTGGATCTCTTTGTCCAAACCACTTCTAGCCCAAATTTTGAATTGTGAAACTTCAACCGGGCACGGTGTGAGATATTTATCAGCTGAAGTAGAAGTATTTATTTCATCTTCACCAGTTGCGAATTCATTTTCTTCTTTTCTAGTACCTATTTATTTTATGTTCACTGCTTGAAAGTTCTTGTTCACCCTCAGTTTCTTTCGGAGTAGGAGTACTTGCAGTTGGAACCTCTGAATTACTACTCAAATGAAACCTATTTTCTGAACCATCGCTCCATGTTTCACTTTCAGTTTCTGAATCAGCATCAGCATCTCTTGGTGGGTAAGCTTTGACATATGAATCATTTAGGAGATGTTCTAGCTTCTCTTTTTCAATTGGTTTTTTGTCTTCTTTCAAGCTTTGCAACTCAGTCCATTTTTCAGCGATTGTCAGCTTCAAATTCTCATTCTTCTCTGCTTCAATCTCACTTATATTGTCCTCACCTTTCATCCTTTCACAAATTTCATTCAAAATTCATTTTTCAACCTCAGTATACTCCTCCACAAAACCTTGAGCAAAATAAATATGTGTTTTAAAATGTTAGAACAATGTGTTTTGCAAAGTAATATGTTTGTTACAATATCTAGTACAAGAAATATGTAATGTTTTTTATTTGGTTTACTTACCTTATATTTTAAAGATTCCATATCTTTCAAAAATGATTTAGATATTTCTTTTAGGTTCCAGCTTGCAGCTCTTGGAATGTATCTCTCTGTTGGTAGTGCCACTGGGTCCACCAGTTTAGTATGCTCGGCATACCAAAGCTGTGAACAAAAAGAACAAATATCAGTATAGTAGATATGTACTCAATAATAAATATGTAGTAAAATTAATATAAGCAACAGAAACTTATCAACAAGTAGACGACATAATCAATAATGTCTGTTGGAGTATAGTAGTTGGCATTGATTTGTTTCTCCAAGAACTTGTGTATCAGGTCCCGCCATGATACATTCTTTGTGTTTGCGAGATTGTCAACCAAGCCAAAATACTTCCCAGTCAAGGTATGTGCATCATTTGTGGTAAAAAACAAAGCAACACACATAAACAAGCATATCATCTTCACCAAGTCTTTATTTTCTTCTTCGGTTTTTCCACTTTTTCCACTTTCTTGATTCTCTTCAGATTCTTCATTGTCTTCATTTTCTGCATTTTCTTCACTTTCTTCACTTCACTTCCATCAGATTCTACATTGTCATTTTTTTTCTTCTTAGGTTGAGTTCGCTCAACAAGTTTCAGAATAGCATCTTATATCATCGGTCTAGTAACTTTTGCACTAGTACCATAATGCCTGATATAGAATTCTTTCTTTCTTCATGCACCCCCACCCATGAGAAACTTATCTTCACTCTTTCTTCCTTCCATTTTTGGCATCCCAAAAATGACTGCCATTTACTCTGGAGTTGATACGAGAACGTATTTTTTCCCTCTTCTGACGAACTCAAACTGCAACTTTCGCTTCACCCGACCCCTCTTATAGCAATGTAGTAACTTCTTCACAGCTCCTTCCAACTTCTCCCAGTGACCTTTTTTGAAGTTCGTGTACCAGAACATTAGGAATAGATTTCCATAAGATTGTTCACTTATCTTTTCTAACTGGGCATCACTCAATGAATGCTTTTTTGATTTGATCTTGCTAACAAGAGTATGTAGAGATGTCAGACCAGACCTATATAACTTCCTAGGTTGTTTTTCCACAACCTTATCTGCAAAATAAACTAGTTTAATTTCAGTATAGGATATATGTACTAGAATTTCAGTGCCTAAATCAAATAAAAATTAAAAGTCTAAGCATGTATATGGTATAAGAGATATGTACTGTAATTTTTAAATAACTTAATCTAAGATAACCATGTTTGCAAGCATAAACATGTTGTATTCATCAGTATGGAGGATATGTACTGCAAATCTATAGTGCAAAAAACAAATTAAAACCATAAATACATGCATAAACATGGTTTTGTGCAAGCATATAAATGGTATATCATCAGTGTGGGAGATATGTATTGCAATTCATATTGTATAAACAAAGTAAAATAAAAAATGCAATCATAAACATGGTTTCTCTTCAATATTGGATATATGTACTGTCGGATCATTGTCCTCAAAACTAAGAAAACAACTTGCATGTTACCTTATAGGGTTTTTCAAGCATAAACAATCTTTTTCATCAGTATATCATATATGTATTGGTGGATCATTGTCTCCAAAACTAAAATAACAACTTGCATGTTAATTGATATTGTTTTTTCAGGCATAAACAATCTTTTCCACCAACATAAAAGTTACATATTGGTAGATCAATGTTTGGAAGATAAAAAATAGACAAAATATACAACTTTTTTTTTTCAGTATCGCATATATGTACTGCTGATTCATACAGTGAAAATCAATTTTCATGCTGGAAAATCTATGAGCGAAACCAAATCAAACCAATGAAAAGCTACTAAAACAAACAGAAGTGGAGAAAAACGCAGTGGATTACCTTTCTTTGTTTTCTTTACTGGTGATTTGTGGTTTTTCCCTTTTTTCATTTGTGCTGATGACTCTTCTTCTTTCTTTGTAGTTGTACTTCCTTCCTCTATCACTTATGTTTCTTCAATCCTTTTACTGATGCGTCTGGTAACAACCATTTACTCTTTTCAATATTCGTCTTGAATCAAAAAATTCTGAAAACCCTAGATTTTGATTTTGGGGTTTTATCTGACTCAATTCTCTGAACCAAACAATAATTCTCCAATGCCTTTTATTTGGTTTCTATGATTTTATCATTTGATTCTATGAGATTTTTGATTTGTTTTTTTGTTGAACGTTAAAGAATCAGAGAAGAAGAGAGAATGAAGTAGAAGAATAAATGTCGTATAACGGTTATGGAGTTAATGAAAGTGGGAATGTGGGTTTATGTCCGTTTTTCTGATCGTGGAAGAGAATGAAACGTGTTTTTTTGTTTGATTTTTTTCACACGTTTGGTGTAAGGGTGTTTTATGTCATTTCCATGTTTAAACAAATGTGGACCTAGCTATAACTATTTTTTCTGGTTGGAACTAGCTATAACATCTTATATGGTCTAGGACCTATTATTAAATTTCCCACAAAAAAAAAAAACCATTAATATCTGAATACCTAAAAACATTTTTGTTGTCTCTTTTCTCCATACCCTAACTATTTTCTTCCTCTTTATGATCATCGCATATATCCATGAGCCAAATATAAAGATTTTTCAAGTACAGTTTGCTGCAACATACCAAATACACAATCACTACTACGTATAAGTGGTGTTATACATAATGCGAAGGCATCATTAGTATAACGTTTTGGTGGAAATAATATTGATCATTACATTCGCTTGAGGATCACGACGAATAATGTTATTATCAGTAGAATACGAAATCAGTCAGAATGACTCAATGTTTTATTATCATCACCTAAAACAATACCTGAATTCAGTATCGGCCGAAAAATCGGAAGTGCTTCATGTTCATGAATCTTCTCTCTTAGACGACCTATTGTATCACTTGGCTCCATTTCAACATTAAACTTTCTCTTTGCTAATTCAATTTTTATAAGTAACTGAGTCTTAGTCTTTGACGATGACGACGAAGACGATGTTGTTGTTGTTGACGAAGTTGTATCGGTATTATTGTCATCTTCGTATTACTATTTTCAATTATTTAATATAGGAATTATTATTTAGTCCCAAAACGGATGGGCTTTATACTATTTAGTCCTACCATCTCAAGCCTAGTACTAGAAAGTCTTAATTTATCAAACTTAGAACGAGTTAGTCCTTTTCTTAACGATTTAGTCCAAACTAAATTTCTTTAATGGCGAAAGTATCCCTCAAATAAAAATCGTATACCATCTTATTCATTCACTTAAGTTTAGTCGGTGTCTCTGAAATGAAGACGAGTATTTAGGTTTAGATGTTCATCTCAAAGCTCAATTATTTAAAACGTTCCAACAATTTTATATATATTAGTTGCATTTTGTTATTCTAGATCTTTCTTTTATGGTTTGTTTCTTCAATTTTAGTTTTTTGTTCAATTTTTCTGTGAGGAATTATTATTATAGAGTTGTTTGAAGATCTTGGAATCGAAGCTGAAGAAGTTATTGTTCGCGATGTTGGGAAATTTTTGCCTCTTCCAGAACTTTTTGCATCAATTTTCATCCATCAAAACGGATTACATTACTCGACAACATGTATTTTATTTCGTATTTCTAGCTATTTTTATGATCATTATAAGTTAACTAGGATTTGATCTTGTTCATTTCTAATTTGGAATTAATCATTATATACACGATGATTTGAATATAAGTTAATTTTTTTTCTTCTGTGTTATTAAGATTTAAGATTTATATTGTAACAGTTGTACTATTAGTTTTGGTTAATGTAAGGTATATTTTGAGTTTGTGTTTTCATTTTGGGGTAATGGTGAGTGGGAGTACTAGAAGGAATAATTTTAGTATAGGAGTGTGTGTTATCAAAGAATGACTGCACATTCTTTGGTATTTCCTATGGAAACTACAGTACCTGCAGCTAGATCATTGGTACTTAATTTTTTTCTCTTAATTGTTATCATTTATATAGGTATTCGCTAAAAAGCACATTGATAAGAGTTATTCGGTTATATGATTTCTAATTCAAGTTTTTTACAATGTGCTTTAAATTGCAAGTATTTTAAGTTGTTTTATTTGCAGAGTTTGATGTTTATATTTTGGATTTTGGGGTTTATTGGATTATTGTTTTTGTTTTTGTTATTGTTTTTGTTTTTGTAGGGAGTGTCGTTATGCTATTGGGGATGCTTCAACATCTTCTGGTATCGCTCATGGGTCTCGTGCTATTTTATCTCAAAGAAACTAGTTTTATATGAATGTGAAATCAAAAAATGTTGGTTCTCGGAATCTTATTGATTATGTAAGTGGTAAAAACGATGGTGACGAGTTATCCAATATCGGATGAATTTCTTGTTAAGATGGACCTTACATATGATTTGTTGCACATGGTATGATGCTTGCGAGTGTGTGTACGTCTATATATTGTTTTGGTTTATATTGACTTTGTTTCATTTTTTAGCTCATGTTGTTGTTTGATTTGCAGATATTTTTTTTTCTTGGACTATTCTAATCTATTTGGGGCTGCTAGAGTGTGTCGAAAATGGCAATCGACTAGTAGACATTAGGACTTCTGGAAGCGTTAAATTTTGAAGACAGGAGCATAACTGAACTGCAGTGTGATTCTTCCTTGAATACTTCTCTAAAGATTAAAGTACCTGTAGTAAAACCGCTAATATCATTAATTATGATTTTTCCTGTCAATCTCTCTGTGTTTAAAATGATTTGGGAATTCATAATTTAGTTTGTAATGGGTTTGTAAGTAGTTTCTTTGTGCATATCAGTTTTCCCGTTTTTTCTCGTCATGCTGAAATAATATCATTGTAAGGAATATTGTAGTTTTAAAGGCTTTTAAATAGTTTGTTAAATTAAATGTCTTATTCTCTAATAATCTCTTCTTTGATAATTCATTTGTTGACTATAGGAGTATTGTACATAGTTGTATACATGTTAATTTTTAATGTGCACATAGTTGTACACCTGTTGATCGTTAATGTGCACATAGCTGTACACATCTCCATTGTTAATGTTCTTGGAGATGAACTTGTACATAGTTGTGCATATATTGATTCTTTTTATTGTTTAACTTTAGGGACCCATAAGCTCAAAATGGTAGAGCGCCCAAGCCTATCACAAGGTTTGCGGAGGTTGGTGGTTCAAATCCATTTAAGTTTCCATGTTATGTTTATACAATATGGGTAGGTGTGTACATACTGGTGCACAAGTGTAATTCCCATGAAATAGATTTGTTTGTAGGTAAATATGATTGATTTATTCCATGTTTTGTAGGGGTGTACATATTGGTGTACCAGTGTATTTTTCATGAAAAATAGGTCTGCATATGGGTATGTATGAATGATCGATTTAATCCATGTTTTGCAGGGGTGTACATATTGGTGCACCAGCGTAATTCCCATGAAAAAGTAGGTTTGTGTTTAGTTATGAATGATCGTATTTTATGCATATTTTGCAGGGGGTGCTCATATTGGTGCACCGATGTAATTCCCATGAAAAAACAGGTTTGTGTATGATTATGAATGATAGCTTTTATGCATATATTGCAGGGGCGTACATATTGGTGCACCAGTGTATTTTCCATGAAAAATAGGATTGCGTGTGGTTATGAAATGTTCGATTTAATTCATATTTTTTAGGTGTGTACATATCCGTTCACCAGTGTAATTCCTATGAAAAAATAGGTTTGTGTGTGCTTATGAATGATCGGTTTTTATGCATGTATTACAGCTGTGTACATATTGATGCACCTGTGTTATTGATAGACATATTTTTGTGTCTAAATTGCGCCCGAATATCTGTTTCGATAGTGTTCGATTTTGTACTTATTTTGTCTTTTTATGTCTTTCTAGGTATTTTTGAGAAATAAACATTTGCGGAAAAATCGGCTCGAAAAGTGATAAAGGCACCCAGAAAAATGATAAAGGCACCCCCTTTTCATTTCAAATCCGAGAATGGCGGGAACACGTGAAGAAAACTTCTGATAAGGGAGTTACGTGATTTTGTTAGATTCTGAGTGTTTCTAAGTTAACCAAAGACTAGAAGAGATCAACAGAAGCTTAAACACATCAAGCAAGAGTGATTCACGCCGGAAAATTGGCTGGAAAATCCAAGTTTGGACGGGAAAAGGACTTGGTTCCTGTTTTGGTTTCAAACAAATTCAGAGGTTGATTGGGAGTTGTTTTAAGAGTTTGATTTGACTTAGAAGACTCTCTAGGGTTTGTACACCCTATATATAGCCAAGAGAAGGGTTGAAATCGAGGGGAGAGAGCTTGGGAACCACCGAAAAACCCAAACAGACAACACGTTTTTGCTGCTGCCGGAGAAGAAGAGGAAGAACAAACAGCACTTTAGAACTGTCGTTGATAGTGCTGTTTCTGTCACTATTTAAGTTGTTAACCCGTTCTTCTGCTTCTGTAATGCACCGAACCCTGTACTGTAACGCTTATAACCGTCTCTGTTCGGCTGTGTTACTTCTTTAGCCTTTGTAAACACTTTTTGAGCAATGAAAGATTATTTTGAGTGTGTTTTCACTACAATGAGCTAATCACCATCACTGGGACGACGGATGAAGCTTTTTCTCCAATAATTAAGTGGTAACTTCTATTTTATTTATTTATTTACAATTCTTTTATTATTATTTGCATGGAATTAAATTGAAAAAATGGTTATTCTTAAATAGTTGTGTTCTCTTTTGATGAGTCATGCTTAGTTAACTATTTTTGATGTCTCATGCTTAGGATTTACAATTATTCTTTTAAAAACCTATCTTTGGCATATTTGGATTAAATTGAAAACAAGAATTGCATGATTTTATCACTTGAGTTATTGGTTAAAAGTGGAATCTTTAGTCCTGGTTCTTCCCATTATTTTTAAATCATCTTACTTTAATCTGTTTTATTTTTAGTTATTAAAAATTAAGTTTAAAAATCGAATCTTCACAAGTCCGAGAATCGAATCTATTTTACCACTATATTAATGTCACAACAGTTATTCCCATAAAAAAGTAGGTCTGAGTGTGTGATTATGAATAATTAGTTTCATGTATGTTTTGCAGGGGTGTACAAAGTGGTGCAAATGTGAAAAAATGACTGCATAATCTTATGAAAATTTTGTGCTCGTGTACCTTTTGTACATATGAGATAACCATGAAGATAAAATTAAAAAATTAAAAAATAAAAATTATATAGTCATACGAGTACTCTTTTTGTAGATCTCGGAAAGAGCTTTCCGAATATATAAAGTTTGCGATGAGCGGTTTGAAAAATATTTTTTTTTATTGTTTTTATATTATTTAAAATTACTGACATCATCATGAGTCACTTTAAACTAAACTGTAAATATTTGAACTAAATTATAAATCAGGAAGGTTATTTATGTATTTTTCATATTTCAAATAAATAAAGGACTAAATTGTACCTAGTTGAATGGATCAAGACTAAACTATCTATTTCTGAATGTATTTGGACTAAGCCGTTATTTTTTTATTATTTAATTAATTATTTACGTCTCTCTGTTCAGGGTTTGTCTAATTATTTTTGTATGGTTTTATTTTTCGGAAATGTTTATTTGCTATTGGTAAACCCTTACCCTTTTCTTTTCCGTCTCTTTGATATCTTTGAATTAATAAACCCCACCCCTTTTGTTCTATTTTGCAGGTACAAGTTTTGATCGTTGGTTTCGTAACTTTCGTTTATCTTTTTATAAGGGAATCTTGATATATAGCTTCAAAACTATTACTAGCTGAAAAATCATGGGAAAAGCTCCGGGTAAAGAATTCTTTCATTTGATTTCAATAAATTTCGGGAATTCTATAAGCAGGAAGATCGTAAGGAGGTTTCCATAGCATGTTAATTCTATACCTTCACCCGAAAGGGTTTTTTATCGGGTCTTATCAGTGTGATCAACTTCATATAATCTTTGACAGGATTCTTACTGTGTTAAGCTTTGTACATTAGGGATAACTTCTGCAATTAGACCAGACAAATTTATTGACAGATATTCACAAATCACGATTTTCTTTTTGTCTTGATGCTACTTAGACTTGACATAATGGGTGTATAGAGTTACCAGGTAAAACCCAGTATCAAATATAGAGTTTTTAAGCCCTGGAATGGTAGTTTTGAAGGGGATATATAAAAATTTTAAATGGGTTTGTCGTTACAGGTAAACATAAAAAATGTCGTGGTACATAACTTGCTCGAGGAATAAAAAATGTTATGGTATGCTTTGATACGCTCAACTAATTTCTCTACACTGATTCAATTTTCTGAGATACAAATTATGGGTTTCACTTGACATTGGATGACGCCAATAAGGTTATTGTTCCTTTAAAAATATTATATATATATAAAAATATGTCAAAATATTATATATAAGGCATCACGACAGGACAGGGTAATATTCCGCCATATTAAATTAAAAATTCTCATCGAATCCGGTACGTAACATTGGTTATAAGAAGTTAAATATGCCAGTTGTATAGTACGGATACAAACCTAGTTATTTGTAAAAATTGCTAGAATCATTTAAAACTTCGGAGCATTATCCATAATCAAAGATAATTTTTATGATAATGATTCATTGAATTGATGATATGGTTATGCCTTAATCAACCACTTGTTTTCTTAGATTAACATTGGTCGAACCATCGGTGGTCAAACCACCTTTCTTTGTGGAGGTACGGCCTCAGCCACACTTCTACTAAATGTAGTTGCAGCTTATTAGTCTATGATGTATATCCCTTATCAAGAATTTTTGACCTTGCAGACACATTTACAGTTGCTATGTGTGGTCTCGTCACTTTGGCAATATCAATGTACATTGTTGTGAAGATCAATTATTCTTCTTCGCTGCACATTTACACCTTTGGAGTATGGTAATCTACATGGGATTGAGTGGGAACACACCACGCGAATCCTTTTCGTTCCCCCTAAAAACGGGAAGAGTCTCGCATCCAAGTGGCGATCCGTAAATCTAGCGGTTAAGACTTGAGTACATTTTCAAAATCAGCAAATCGCATGAAAATTTCCCCCTCCCATATATATATGTCTTGATCATTACATATTTTGACGTCTTCTTCTTCATCCATAGCTGTCAGCTAGTTTCCATAGATTTCGTCCGAAGTTGTGGCACTTGAGGAAAGACATTGCTTATCTGGAGAAGACGTACATGCATGCTTTGAAACGTGATCTTGAATTTTCATGTGTTGTTGAGCATGTTATGGAAGATTCAAGGGTTAAGTCAGGGACAGTTTTTAACTCAAACCTTTGCAAGTTGGAGCTTCTAAAATGAGATTCAATCAAGCTTTTGTTGATGTTGTAGAGGAGTGTAATATTTCTCACGAATGTTGGGTGAGATGCGACGGTGTGCCTTGTAATCGGGATGGTTGCTTATAATATTTTATTGCTTTGTATCTTGCACGTTGTCTTGTATTTTTTCCTTTATCATTTGGTTTTGTTGTTGGAGTGAAACTTTGTTGTGTGACATCCTTCTTTTTCCTAAGTTAGCCAATGGCAATAGGTTTTCTGTACTGATCCATAGGCCATGCATATATATATACATGCTAGAGCTTCACCTAGATAAATTCTCAGTATTGTATATACATTTAATATAATTACTATATAACTCAGTATTTCTATATCCATACTGTAATTGAGTATTCTAACTAGAAAGCCAATTCATGACATATTTTACAGGAGAGATCCAATGATGCCATCCATGTGCATAATTGATAAAGATATGCGCCAGATGTACACCGTGATACCACTAGCTTGAATCACTGACATAGAGGTCCCATGAGACTATAATGCTAATACTTCATGAGCTGGTACTTTCTATAAAAATATGTCATGGGCTCGCATTACTCACTGAGAGATGATGTGATTTGCATCACGTATGAAGTAATGCCAATGCATCGTATCATCCCTGAAATTATGCTTGGTCATTCAAAATTAATTGTCTATCAATGAGGGAAGCAGGTTAGTGTTCGTGCATCGTTGCCAGATTCCACGACTCTCAGGCATCAATATCAAGTTGTTATTGACATAATTATATTTTTACTCCTTCATGGTGATTCATTTCCTTATACTGATGCCATGAAGTTCTTTACTGACCACGGGTACCCAGCTTACTCAACCTCCAACATATGGCATAAATTACTAGCAGTGGCATCACTATGCCCACGACTAGCATTGTTAAGGTGCGATTCCCAGATAATGCCAAATTGTATACTCAAATTGACTTACTAAGTCATTGATACACTTACTAACTTATTATACTTGACACTAGTCAATCTACTTAATTAATTAATATTCTGAGCATATTGCCTCATTAATTAATTGAGTAAGTCACACTTATGACTTAACTAATAATAGTAGGAGCTTTACTATTGATTTTCTACAAGACATCAAATATATCACATGGGGAATATTCATTATGGTTTTAGTACGACAGTCTACAACAAGTGAACCGCAACAATACCCTCAAGATGGGAAAATAAAAGATTCCTGGAAACGGTTGAGAGGCTGAAGGAATTAGTGGTCGTACAAAACTTTCAGTCTTCCCTAACATTACAGACACGAATTTACCACTACCTCCTTGGTCTCCACTTCTCCACTGATCCATAAACACAACTTCTTACAAAATCAGTGTGTCCGACTACCACTATAAATAAATAACTAAATTTATTGAAAAATGATATATCACACCAAAATTTATGACATCCTGATCTCAATAGTTTCTCTACTTTCCTCCCTAAGATAAACCCTTTTTCCTCCTTTGTGATCGAAGCAAGACTCGAACGATCATTTTTCGGTTTAGGCGAGTGTTGTACGATTTTGATTACTCGTACCCTTACAGGCATTTCAGCTTACCCTCATTATTTACAAGTATTATTTTTATCCCAAAATAATTGGAGGCCACAGTGGGAGATCAATCTCTCGGTTGCAAAATAAATTTATCAATTTCTCAAGATGGTTGAACTTAGGTCAGGTTCATAAACTACCAATCCCAGTTCCAGTGGTATTATTCCCATTACCACTATTTGTAGTACCATTTCTCCTAGTGCCACCAATGCCGCCACCCCCCTCATGTCTAGTCGTACTCCTGAAGAAGTTAGGAATACTTGGTCGGTTTTCAGCCAAGCAAAATTAATTCAAGTTCTAACTTCACTAATATAGATTAGAGTATAGTAATAAGAACAAGTTCGTTCCCACAGAGAGGCAGGTGATTGTTAATTACTTTTGGTTACTTATGTAAATAGGGGGTTTTGGTTGTGATTATAACTAAATTATACTAAAACAAATAGATTAAAACGAATATCAGAGATAAAAAACATTGGTTAGAGAGTTCATCTTCCATCTTCCAACATGTTATCAACTAAATCATACTCAACATTCATGCACTTTCAATATCAATAACCCTAAAACATCTTATCGCAGACTGACTCCGGCAAAACTCCTATTATCATCAAAGGCGCAAGAGCCACTCTTTGAATTTTTTTCAACGAATAACTTGGCGCAAGAGACACTCAAGTTTAACCCAATGAAATCAATGGTCTTTGTGAGAGGAGGTTATTCTAAGCAATCCGGCGCAATAGCCACACGAATTTAACCTAGGTCACGCTTCTACACATAATTGCATGGTAATATCCCGTCATTAACAATTATGTTATACTACTTGTAACAAGGATCTTTCGACAATTCCGGATCTCAAACCCTAGTTTAGCTATAGATGTCAATGCATGCTCATCTAATTCGCGACTTAAACAAACAAGCAATCCATCATACAAGGCGTTATAAACGGTAGAACATAAGTGATATTGAAGAGATTATGAACATATGAGAATGAATACCTCAATTAATAAATACGTTTTCCAACTTAGGACTACATCTCTAACCAATAAGAAAGGTTTAGTTCATCATGGATTTCTCAAAATCCATGGAAAATAATTAAGAAAACAAGTAAAGCAAACCCTAGAAATCGTGATGTTCAATCGCAACTCCAAGCCCTAGCTTCTTGTTCACCTTGTGTTTTCAAGTGTCAAAAAGTATGAAAGATCTGCTCTTAGAGTTATGGAAGTCTTCTTATATAGTCTTCATCATATCTAGGTGTTAGAGTCCTAATGGGACCATGATACCTTGATTTGGAAGTCAAAAATATGTCTTAGAAGTGGCTCCCGTCGAGTCATAATCGGTATGCTCGAGTTCCGTGTTAACTACCGATTTTGGAGCTCAAAAACGAAGTTTTTCTGTACCCGAAACTGCCTGTAATCGGTAGATAACTTTCTCTTTTCATCTCCTGGTTATTATGCTGAGTGTTTCACTATTTTCTTTCGGCTGTTTTGCTCATAACTTCCTCATACGGACTCCAAATGACCTCATTCTTTTTGCGTTGGCTTCCTCTTCTCGTTCTCTTCATAATGGTATTAAGAACTCCTGGATTTGGATGAGTTGAATTTGATCTTTGGTCCTTCTCCATTGGCAGAACTTAACTTCCTTATTCATTTTGTGTCGTAATGAACTCCTTTCTTCTTCTTTGGTTGAATACACTTCAAAACTCATAAGAAACTCATAAACAAACAAAATCAAAGCATAATGATATGAAAACTAACAAGAAATCAATGAATTAGATTATCCAAATAATACAAATAATGCACCTATCAAATTCCCCCACACTTGCCTTTTGCTAGTCCTCGAGCAAACTATACATCTAAACTAACTTAAACTACAACAAATCCATTTAGTTGAGGATACGGTTACACTTAGCATGTGTAACAAGCCTTTAAACCCCTAGATGTCCCTAGTGGATGAGTTATAGTCTTGTGAGGGTTTACAAGAGGTATACCCACAAAACCTAATTTCTAACTTTCAAATATTCCAGAGCACCTGCATCCAAAAAGCTACGAAGACATAAAATTTCTGCACACCAACAATAAGAAGTTATAAGTACAAAGAACATTATTCTCATGCTTAATCCTTGAGTTAGGAGAAAACCATCATATTAAAGAATCCAGGTTCGAGAGCGACCGAATGTTTCTGCCTCACCAACAAGATTTTATGAATTTAACACTCAAAAGACGCACTTTATGGTTTGCATGCAAGAGTGAAGATAGAAATCCTGCACACATTGAATGGTGGGAAGAAAAGGTAACCTTCTGAATCATATGAAGATGTTATCCGATAGAACGTGGGACGAAAAAGAACCTTTTTTTTTCTAGTGACTTCTAATAAAGGAAATCAACCACTATGCGAGGATGTGAATGCTTACTTACCTTCTCACCCGATCGGCAATCAACACCACTTTCACAGCATCCAATAGAAACATCTACGTTCTTCAGCTGTTGATGATGAACTCTTAAACTTCGTAGAACCTTGACAATTTGTAACTCTTTTCCTTAATTTCTTGTTGTTAGAAACTTCTTTATAGATTTCTTCTTCTCCAGGGCCTTATTGAATGAATACAAAAGAAAATATACACTAAAGCAATGATAATCATTTTTTTTCTTTTATGACTTCAAAAAATAAACTGAAAAATAAATAAAATGATGAAACTACTACGTCTGTGGGATAAAGACTGTGACAGACCGATTTTTTTTTCACTTTCGACGGGTCGGGTTATGACCCGCTTGGCCAGCTCCAACTTCCCGATTCGCCACTTGAGATACCAGGCTTTCAAATTTTTCGGACCAATTCGATTTTTACCAAACAAATATTCATTGATTTATTCCAAATTGCTTTATAAACATGTAACCAAACTTTTATATTTCAAGGGTTACCGAATCCCACATATGATTCGTTTTGTTGTGAAGATACAATATCTCCTGCCAGCCTACCGTGCCTTACGGTCTTCCACTCGTGAGTGGGATCCTGAAAACACACACCGTGCCGCACGGGTAAGGGGGTGATCATTCCCAGTGCCAAGGGTAGTGGGATACCAGCCACCGTTCCAAACGGATTTTCTGGCAAACTCACAGAACTAGGTCAAGCTCAACCGTTTATCTTTTCAAATGATATGAACTACTCAAAAGAGTTAGTAATCATTTCTAGATGGATGGTATGAACTGCCACTATAGGCAATAACCATCCCTTCTCAGATGATATGAATTACCTAGAATAGTAATAATCATCTCTATCACATGTATCAGACCAATGATATGAATTACCTAGTATGGTAATAATCATCTCTTATCGCACGTTTTGTACATTTATCAGATGATATGAATTACCTTGGATGGTAATAATCATCTTTCACTAAGTAGTATGAACAACCAGTAATTGGACTGCAATTACCTCGAGAAGATTGCAATCATCTCCAAATAAATGGTATGAACTGTCGCGCAACAACCAACACTTTTAGATGATATGAACAATCTCGTGCTGAACCGCAGAGCGACTGCCTACGTACCCTCTCTGTAGCTCGAAGGGATCAAGCACGACCGTAGTTTGTCTTCCCTTTTTAGATAATATGAACTGCCTACTGTAGCAGCAACTATCTCAAACAACGATTAATATAAACTGCATACCAGTAACTATCCCCAACTTGTCACATCTCCACCATCGTTATAGTTAGCAAGAATTCCCCTGTATATAAATTAAATTATATCCACATATACAAATGATTAAATCCCATTTCCAGCGTACCTCAGCATAATATTTCATTTTCATTTCTAACAAGATTTATATACTCGCATACCCCGGGACTAAAACCAATGCTTATGAACGAAAAATAGCTCTTCTACGAATGAATCCAGGCCTTATTATTATAAGGTTTCATCATCATACACAACAGATATTTTTGCTAACTCAAGTTAACACTACAAATAAAAAACAAGATGGAGATATGTACTGGAGTTTCAAAAGAAATGATTAAAATAAATGTAGAAATGAGCACCAATTATCATAGTTTAAGTATAACCATTAAACATTCATAGAAATATCATAGTAGTGTACTACCAGCAGATTTCACTTGTACCACTTAAACTAGCACACTTACCTGCACACACTTACCGCCTATATCCCTACACCAGATCCCAAAGCTTCAAATTGTTCAACAATATGAATTGCTATCTCAAGTGTTGGCAACTACATAAACTTAAAAATCTAAAGTACAAGAACAAATTCTATTTTTGTCATAACATTATTAAGCTATTGTTCTTACCAGTACCGTTAGTACATCATATTAGCTAAAGAAAGTAGTACACTGGTTAAAAGCAAAGGTAGTATTTATAACTTAATAAAACTGTAGCACTAGTACAAACAAGGGAGAAAATATTCTCATTACTTTCAAGTTCTCCCTAATACTTCTTTTCTTCTTTGAATCTCTAACTGTGACCTCTCTACATTACTCAAACAGTTGCAAATTGCATAACTAATCCTTGGAATCAAAACATTAGTGATTCAATCCTGGAACAGTGAAGATGTCTCTCTTTCTACCTTTCTGTTTCCCTTAAGTCTTCACCTCCACTAACATGACCTCACTAGCCGAAGTGGACTAACTAGCACATCAAGAGAACAGCTCAAGGAAATGTGGCATAAGCTTATGTGAACACTATCATATACACATTCTCCTTTAGTGAGATATACAGTTCCCCACAAAATAAATATCACATAATGAAATAACAAAGAAAGAGCAGGACTGTACCAGATTCCTGTTTTACAAATTTCAGTTACGGTTTATCCGAACCTTTTAGTATCAACTCTTTTTTTTTTCATCGTCTTGAAATATTTACAACATCTCTATCAGTCAGGGTACCATAACATACTAAAATTTCAGAGCAATGTAACGGCTTATTAAGGAGGTACATACATCACAAGTTGACTGCATTTAGAATAATCATACAAAATTCAGTCCCGATTATCCCACCATTCGGGAACTTACATTGATCAGATTTAGTTAAAAATTTTACAGTAAGTTATATATAGAGTACTGAATATCATACTAAAAATTCAGCTTCGTACCATATATGGTAATGAGTAACACTAAGATCAGTCGGTTGTTCAGGATTAAAATCTGTATAACGCAGTCATAGATTATGAAACTTTTGCAGTAGTAAACGTGACCTGATCCTCATGAAATTTATATAGTACTTCTATCACTTAATGATGTATTACGTATACAAATTTCATAACAATCCAACCATTGGATCTCAATATATCATTCAAACCAAAACAGACATTCTAGGGTTTGAAGTTGCATGCAAGATGTTCTAAGCATGAATTGGTCAAGGGAAATTCCAACAAATCAAATCTATATAATAGCAATTAATGATGGTTAATACATGCCCAATTCAATAATTTTACAAGAATATCATGATCTATATCAAAAAACACCATTTCCAACTTAGAACCCTAATTCCCAGTTAGTACAATTGAGTTTTTAAACACAATATTGAAAGAGATAACTAAGTACCCATGTATTGAAATGAATCACTAAACACAAGAATTGATTAAAAACAACCAAAGCAGTTGAAAACATAATTGATACAGTTTAATCCTTACCTCAAACGCAAGCCAAAACCTTTAGTTGAATCCCAAGAGTGGTTTGTGTAGTAAATTGAATTCAAGAACCCAGAATCCCATTATTTCTTATTCTTGAATTTAAGAGGAAGAAGAAAATTGTTAACAAGAGAAGGTTGAAAAGAAGGAAGAAGAGAGAACAGAATCCCCATTTTTAAAGCCAACCATCTTGAACACCATTACAATCAGTGAAACCATAATTCCATCGATCTCAATTTTTGCGTGATTTGAATCATGTTTTGTTATTCCTATACGAGGGTGTAAAATCACCAGGAAGAAAATGAGAAGAAGAAGGTGAAAAAAATGAAGAAAACCCCCGATCCCCTTTCTCTCTATTTCCTCTTCTTTTATATTTAATAACATGCAGAATTACCTAAATGCTATGCGTCCAGCATGTATGAAATCTATTAAGGCACCCTGGGTTTCAACTAGGATGATTTCTTTATCAAGGTAAAACATTTAGTTTTAAGTCGACCTAAAATGATACAAACACCATTAGAGTTGAATGCACTCTAAGTGCAGAATTCAGATAATGGGTTTAATTAAACCCAAGAAAAATATTTGGGGTCTCACAAAGACTTTACCACTTGATTTTTTCACAACTTATATTGCCTTGATATCATGAACTTCACTAACTCACATCTTTTGATTTCTTTCGCTTTTGGACATAAGTCTTCAACATGTATACATAATTCTGCAAATTGTATTGTTGCTTTACTTGAATATGAAATTTGCTCTTTCTTGAACGATTGCTTGTAAAACTTGACTGTCTTCAACTTTCCTTTAAATTTTTGATGTTCCGCTTGTTGATGATGATATGTTTCTATGGACCTGTTGTTGTCGAGGGAATGGTGTCAACTGCAAACAAGACTACAAGATAGAGTTAGCAATTCTGATGGCACCCTCATGATTGATAGAAATAGCACTCAAGAGATCAAAAAATAGTGCTAAAATTGGTGCGAGGTTAGGTAGCTCATCATTCTACCTGGAATTTGTGCAGATGAAACACTTTAAATGGACAATTGAAGGTTTGTTGCCTCACTAATAGTGTTTTGAATGATCAACAACTCTAATACTAAACTCTCTACCGGCAATTTAAGTCCATTTTTGTGAGCTCTAGCCTCTCAACAACTAAGCACTCCAAATATAGTTCTCTAATACTTTTAAGTTTAGTTATTTCGGTTAGAACTCCGTATGTAAACATAGCTAGAAGTATACTAAGTGACTCTAAAATCTCTAAAAGTTGAAGGTTTTCATGCAAATCTGTACAAAAGTTTTAAAATTCTACCTACAAAAGCAAATACTAAGAATTTTATATGCTTAATTACTCCCCCACACTTAAACATTACATTGTCCTCAATGTAAATTGATTCCTCCAATGTAAAATCAAGATGTGAAATCCTAACATGATATGAAAAACTAATAAAAATCAAAAGATAAATATAGAAATACAAAACCAATGGGTTGCCTCCCATTTAGCGCTTAGTTTAACGTCTTCAGCCCGACCTCCTGGTCATCCATAAACCAACAATATGAAAATTTGGGGATCCACCCATAGAACAATCTGCATTGCAAATATTAACTTCACACAAACATTAGTACAAGAAAATAACTGTGAAGTTATCACTCGATAGAAGTTTCCCCCACACTTAGTCTTTTCTACACTCGGAAGTGGATAAAGAACATAGAATTCGGGAACTTCTATAAATTCCTCTTTGCTAACCTGCATAGTATGAGAATCAAATATTTCCAGAAACAGATATTTAGAAGCAAAGTCACTCAACAATACTTCCGAAGCACATACATTCAAGCTAAAACGAGGTAAAGAAAAAGGATCAATAAGCAAAGGTTCAGTCAAACCTTCTAAAGTCTCTTGAATTATGGGATCCTTATCTTTTTCAAAAATTTCTAATGAATTGCTTACCTCTTGTGTATTGTGGTTCTCTATAAAAATTTCTAACCGTTCTTCATTAGTTTCTGCCTCAACAAGAATCTCGGCATCAACATTATCAATATCATCCTCGAAAAATTTAAATGGGTCTTCCACACTATTGATCAATTTTCATTCTCAACATACTGCTTTTCGCTTTCAGACTCACCGTAATCAGAATCTTCATCGGTTTCCCAACCTTTATCAGAACGTTGTTTAAATTCCACATGAATGGTCTTACTAATTTCTTCGAGAAGCTCTTCTGGGGATCCGTCATCTACCAACTGTATAGTTTCTGAGTAAGTTTTATGACATTCACACGCTTTCTACCATTAACTACAGTAGATATCTTGCACACGACTCTTCCCTTTGAATGGGTGAATGATCATTATTAAGATCAAGAGTTGAGTTAACTACACAATTATTATCAAAAATCAGATTCGGAGTTGGAATAACGTCATCACTGGTGTAAGGATTTTCGAAAGGTTCAAAATCATCATCGTATCCCATAGAATAACGTCGTTCGTGTTCCTTTCTCAAAGCTATTTTAGCTTCTAGAGTTTCTGCACATGATTCCCCTTCATCTATCAATTGCTCAAACCTTCTATCAAGTTCTCTCAAACTTGGTAGTCTTACACCATTACTTGTGGTAGAGTTTCTAAACCTTATCTTCTCCCGTTGAATAGGTGAATGATCATAATTACGATCAAGAGTAGATTTAGATAAACCATCACAAGCATAATTATCCTCCCCTCCTTGTAATTGTTCACTTACATACCTACTATAAGGAGATTGACATGTATGGTAATAATTAAAAGGGTACGTGGAATATTAGTCCTAACCAAAGGATTGGTTGTGATTATACTCCCCATATGGTTGGAAATTGTCATAGGGTTGAGATTGAAAACCAAATTGATTACTATTATAAGCTTGATCTTGTGCACCGTACATGCAATACAAGTACCTGAAATAAGATTCTCAAAACTAGGTTAGAAAATAAAAAACAAAACAAAAATCAGAAATAAAAATAAAACAAAAAAACAGAAACAAAAAAACCAAAAACAAATAACAATCCGCTATGCCTCCCCGGCAGCGACGTAAAAATTTGGTCGGTTGTCATCCAAGCAAAATTAATTCAAGTTCTTACTTCACTAATATAGATTAAAGTATAGTAACAAGAACAAGTTCGTTCCTACAGAAAGGCAGGTGATTGTTAATTACTTTCAATTACTTATGTAAACATGGGGGTTTTGGTTGTGATTATAACTAAGTTATACTAAAACAAATAGATTAAAACGAATATCAGGGATAAAGAACATTGGTTAGAGAGTTCATCTTCCATCTTCCAACATGTTATCAACTAAATCATACTCAATATTCATGCAATCTCAATATCAATAACCCTAAAGCATCCTATCGCAGGCTTACTCCGGCAAAACTCCTATTATCATCAAAGGCGCAAGAGCCACTCTTTGAATCCTTTTCAACGAATAACTTGGCGCAAGAGCCACTCAAGTTTAACCCAATGAAAGCAATGGTCTTTGTGAGTTGAGGTTATTCTAAGCAATCCGGCGCAAGAGCCACACGGATTTAACCTAGGTCACGCTTCTACACATAATTGCATGGTAATATCCCGTCATTAACAACTATGTTATACTACTTGTAACAAGGATCTTTCGACAATTCCGGATCTCAAACCCTAGTTTAGCTATAGATGTCAATGCATGCTCATCTAATTCGCGACTTAAACAAACAAGCAATCCATCATACAAGGCGTTATAAAGGGTAGAACATAAGCGATATTGAAGAGATTATGAACATATGAGAATGAATACTTCAAATATTAAACATGTTTTCCAACTTAGAACTACATCTCTAACCAATAAGAAAGGTTAGTTCATCATGGATTTCTCAAAATCCATGGAAAATAATTAAGAAAACAAGTAAAGCAAACCCTAGAAATCGTGATGTTCAATCGCAACTCCAAGCCCTAGCTTCTTGTTATCCTTGTGTTTTCAATTGTCAAAAATTATGTAAGATCTGCTCTTAGAGTTATGGAAGTCTTCTTATATAGTCTTCATCATATCTAGGTGTTAGAGTCCTAATGAGACCATGATACCTTGATTGGGAAGTCAAAAACGTGTCTTAGAAGTGGATCCCGTCGAATCATAATCGGTATGCTCGATTTCCGTGTTAACTACCGATTTTGGAGCTCAAAAACGAAGTTTTTCTGTACCCGAATCTGCCTGTAATCGGTAGATAACTTTCTCTTGTTATCTCCCGATTATGATGCTGAGTGTTTCACTATTTTCTTTCGGCTGTTTTGCTCATAACTTCCTCATACGGACTCCAAATAACCTCATTCTTTTTGCGTTGGATTATTCTTATCGTTCTCTTTAAAATGGTATTAAGAACTCCTGGATTTGAATGAGTTGAATTTGATCTTTGGCCCTTCTCCATTGGCAGAACTTAACTTCCTTGTTCATTTTGTGTCGTAATGAACTCCTTTCTTCTTCTTTGGTTGAATACACTTCAAAACTCCTAAAAAACTCATAAACAAACAAAACCAAAGCATAATGATATGAAAACTAACAAGAAATCAATGAATTAGAGTATCCAAATAATGCACCTATCAATACTCAAAATCATCCGAGCCTAGATGATCTGATGAAGGGGAAAGAAACTCTTACAAAAACTCATGTGTAAAGTAAGCAACTCAAGACTTGACGAATGAGTTGTATACTTTACTCAAGACTTTGAAAAATCAGTTATTACCAAAATAATACAGAGCCATATAGAGAAAATCAAGAATACTCCTAAAAATAACACTGATGGCGGATGCCTCCAGGATCCACATTGATGATGACGAAGTTCATGTCTAGACAGATCGTGGAAAAGAAAAGAGTTCACAGCCCAACTTCGTTACTCTTGAAGATCTGAAAAGACTCTTACAAAATGAAGGAATGAGTAGTCGTCAGGGGACTTAATGTTGATGGTGGGTTTTTGCCGAAGGGTAAAATTATCTTTGGTCCCGCATCAGATACAATTTTTACTATGAGCAAAGAACTATATACTATATAGACTCAGCCATGCTAGGTGAACACTTGACCTCTTTACAGAGCCTGCCTTTCCATAACATCTCTTCAGAGCCGTCCATATCTTGCTTTTATCATAACAAACGTCTACAACTAGGTCATGCTTGACCTCATCCAAGATTGTGATCTCTTTATGACACACACGTCTATGACAAGCCTCCTTGAGCTCTCCACATGACTTAGAATTGCCTCCACATGCAAACATGACTATTCCCCCATCAAAAGTTACGACAACTTTGGAGAATACTACCACATCATATGACACATCACATATGAAGGATGATAAATGGTGGATGTGTGTGTGTGTGGGGGGGGTGGGGGTTAAACTTAGGGTTTGGGTATGGAGGTCTACGATAAGAGTGAATATCAACATACTCACACAAGGATGGGATAGTCGGTCACAAGGGATCGGCTGCGGAGGATAAACTCAATCCTTGATATATCCTTAGAAATTTCTAAGGGAACATGCTTATCTTACTTCTCATCTTTATCTTACCCACTAGATTTAGGGTTTTGCCGACCTACAAATAGACCATACTAAACATAACAACCAAACGAACATAACAAGTTCTCTGCAACTCTCTTTCTCTTAGGGATTTTTTTTCCTGCAACTATATGAAACTAAGGACTCTAATCTCACCTCTCTCGCCTTTCTTCCCTAGACCAACCCTATCTCTAAATATGTGACTAAAGCAGACCTTGAGCGACCATTATCTTGGTTTATGGAAGGTTTGTCCATAATCAACCTTCCGTACTCATACAAACCCTAACCATTTTACCTATGTAACCCTATCCCATTTTTCATCATCGATAACTTTGTCCCCCAATCTTAAGCTTGTATGTAGTCCGCAACCATAACGCCACCATTTTTTTTCTTTCCCAAATCAGTTGAGATATGCATCTCTCGGGGACTTCCAGATATAAGAACCCATATATTCGTCATCCCTTGTAATATGATTTATATGCTTACTTGTTGTATTGGTATATGTTTCCTTATACCACTTTTACCAAGTATTGTATGTTATACAAATTTCCCGCTCTATGAGGGAATATAGTTTCAGATTCCGATATCTAATTTATTTTTCCACCATAAGGGTCGAAAATCATGATCGCATTACTTTAATTATAGAACATTTTAAACATTATTTTTAATTTAGTTTCAGATTTTGGTTTTCCCACGAAATCAGATTTAGCCTTAAAAAATCGTTTTTGCACATGATTCATGCCCAAAACTAGATTTGTCGATCCCCGGTGGGGTTTCCGTCACTAAAATATAAGATAATTTGGATCCAACTCATTTGGCGTCATGATAGCTAGGCAAGCGCCATGCATTGCGAGACTTATGGCTAGTGTCAGGATAAGGCTTGGTCACGAGCAAGGCCAGCGCTAGTCTTGGATAACGCAATATGCACTTATTAGTCATTATGGATACTAAGTGTTGACTAGTATGAAAGGCGTATTAGAGTTTTTCAAGGAAAAAGAAACAACGGTTTAAGTATTTGTTGAGGAGTTTAGAAAACTCCGAATTTCTAGGAGCAAAAAGATACAACAATATCTCAGTTCCTAATTAGATACCAATAAAAAACAACAGATAGATGGCTTTTTCAGGAATGATCTGAAAATCCGCACAGATGTTTCATGGAAGCATAATTCTTCTATGGATGGATTTTGACTGATTTTGAAATTATGCAGGTACAACTACCATAGCTAGTTCTGGAATCATCCAAGCAACTAGCGCAGAAGAAACAAAAGCTCTAGTGCTAAAAAAAACCAGCTGAGTGGGCAACAAAACTCTATTTACAGTCATTTTGATAAAAGGAGTGTAAAAATCTAATATTGCATGCACAAGGAAAACTCAGCCTAATTAATTGGAAAAAAATGAGGCACTCATCTGGGAATCAAAATCCATCCTATCTACTACTTCGAACAAACAATAACTTTTTGGGTTTTACTTTCATCAGGAAAGGCAATAGGATGGTGGATAAACCGATAAAAATACAAGGTAGAATTGTCATAATACCAGCTGGTCTTCGACAACAATAATACCATTTTATACCTTGAAATTTCTTTGCTCTGTTAAAGTAAAATGCGGTGATAAATTTTTTTTATCTTTACCGGTAGATTAGAATTTCAAGAAACAATTGTTTATTTTTTTAATGCACTTCAAAAAACAATTAGTGAAACTAATATGTTGGAGGTCATTTTCACCCTTTCAGAAATAGGAGGAGCCTGTAGTTTCACTGTCTCCGATCTCCATTATTTTCAGAGAAAAAAAGAAAAAAAACAAAACAAAAAAAGGAGAAGAAAACGTTAGCCCCGTATAATTTTCCCGGATTGAACATGGTCTAAATGACAGAAGGATTCTAGTGTTGCATCCGTTGGATCCTTCTTGGGTATAAAGTGACGCGTGTAAATTTCTTTCGCAGGATGTAAATTTCCTCCTGTAAATGTTTACAGAGATACAATACTTTCCTAAATTCCGAATTCCAAGAAAGAAGAGAAACGCCACCATCTACCTCTGTTCTCTCTCCTGCATCCAACAATTCCTAAAATCTTAAATTCCGATGAAATCTGATTTTCTAAAAAACCCGTAAATAATAAATTAAGAAAAAGTTATTCATTGTGTAATTTGGATAATTGCAGAATATGGGTAGTAATATTGATTTGGATTCATTATCAGAAGCAACTTCAGGAGCAATTGGAGCTTTAGTTAGTACAACAGTTCTTTATCCATTAGATACTTGTAAGACTAAATATCAAGCTGAAGTTAGAGTTCAAGGTCATCAACGTTACAGGTAACTGATTCTCATTCTCATTTGAATTAAAAACCCTTTATTTATTGTGTTTAAATATTCTTAGACGAATTTGAGTTTTTCTTAGTGATTTTGGGTATTTGTGTATTTTTCATTTTTGGGTCGTGAGAAGTATTTTCTTGTCATTTATCGAGGTTAAAATTGTGGGTTTAAGCTGAACTATGAAATTTGATTGTAAAGTTGGTATCTTTTCATGGAGGATTTTATTGAGGATCATTAGTGTTGGATTTGATAGGGTGACTTTGAAATATCATGGTGTAGAAGTTATAGATAAATAACTTGAGTTATTCTGACAAAGAGATTTTTTTGAAGCTATTGTATTCATTTTGTATAGTAATCTAGCACTAGCCGAGCTCGATTGAATATAGTTTGTAACTGTAAAGGGAAATGCCTTGTATTGATTCCCATGGCCATGGAATGACAAGGGTCAGAGATCGAATCATTTAGAAACTGAGATGGTATTGTAGGTATGTGAACCCTCTTGGGGTGAAGAATTATAGTCTGAGGGGTTCTGAAACGGAGACAATCTACCTGGCAAAAATTAAAAAAACTGAGACAAAGTGATAAGTGGAAAACCATGTGTGGTGCCTCTAGTTTCAGACATATCATTAGTGTCCCTCATTATATAATTTTCAAATGTTCACACAGGTGTCATATAGTGGTAGGTAAACTGACATTAAATTTAGTACTTTGGGTTTTCCATTGTCAATTTTCTTGGAACTTCTCAACAGAAGAGATACACTTACAAAAGAAGGACCAAATATTGGTTTGTAGTAGAAAGACTCCAACAATAGGCTCTAGTATGATTTCTTCATTCATTTCTTACTTGGTTACTAATTTGTAAATCATGTCATTGTGTGTCTTTTAAAATAGTTTAATTGATTTGAGCTGTCATTGTTGCTGCAGGAATCTCTCTGATGTATTATGGGAAGCAATTTCCACAAATCAGGTTCTTTCGTTGTACCAGGGGCTTGGGATCAAGAACCTGCAATCTTTTATCTCACAGTTTATATACTTCTATGGATATAGTTACTTTAAGAGGTTGTATCTAAAGTGGAGTGGAAACAAATCCATTGGCACCAAAGCAAACTTGATTGTTGCTGCTGCTGCAGGGGCTTGCACTGTCTTAGTGACTCAGGTATGTGATCTCTCCCATTGCCTATTAACCTAACTCTCTTGTTCCATCACCATGGATCTTGCAATACATGGTACTTCTCTATTTCTTTAAGATACATGATATATAGACAAGTTATCCAATGAGTATTCTTCTCTTTACAAACATATCGCAACTTCTGATGATAGCTTTAATATCTTCGCTTGGAATCAGCTAGTACCGTATGTTGGCAGCTTGCTAGCTCTACCATGAGAGTCCATTTTCAGTATAATATATTTTCAATTCCCTTACATTTCCATTCTCGGAAGTTCCATGTTTTAGTATCTAATTTTACTTTGTAGCCTCTCGATACAGTATCTTCGAAGCTGCAAACAAGCAGTTTTGGAAAATCTAAAGGACTGTGGAAAACCATTAGTGAAAGCAACTGGACTGGAGCATTTGATGGCCTCGGCATCTCACTTCTTCTTACCTCTAACCCTTCCATTCAGGTACCTCTTAACCATCAAGTCTAATATTTTGAGAACATGAGTTTTAGGCAGCTTAATCCATTCTAGACATTGTGAAGAATGCTACCATGTTATGTAAGTATGTATGTATGTATTAGCTGAAACCTGGTATTTGTTTTTCGTAGTACACAGTATTTGATCAGCTGAAGCGGAGGCTATTGAAAGGTCAGCAGACCGGCAGCGGTACGAAATCATCACCCGAAGCACTTTCTGCCTTTTCAGCTTTCGTTTTGGGTGCAGTCTCGAAGAGTATCGCCACCTGTTTAACATATCCAGCCATTAGGTAGGCAATCATTTCTCTCATGGTTCTCATTATTTTTGGCTCCTCCTTAAGCAAGGGAATTGTTTATTTTCGAATAGGTGTAAAGTCACGATCCAGGCTGCTGATCCAGATGATGATGGGACTGAAGAACCTCATCAGCTGAAGGAACCAAAAACTATATCAGGTGCAATGGTTGCTATTTGGAGAAGAGAAGGATTACTAGGCTTCTTCAAAGGGTTGCAAGCTCAAATCCTAAAAACTGTGTTGAGCTCGGCCTTGCTTTTGATGATTAAGGAAAAAATCACTAAAACAACATGGGTCTTGATGGTCGCATTAAGTAAGTATCTGTTGCTCAAACAGAGTAGATTAAAGAAAGCTTGATCACACTTGGTGATGAAGTACATTAGGAGTGCGCCTAGCTAAAGTGGCTTGACATCGTATTCAGCCCATAGAAAGAATTTTAAAGTGCAGGAATAAGCATTGATCAGCTTGAAATCTAACTCCAGATTAACCACATGGAGTTCTGGCAATGGTAAATTTGATGTTTTTTATTCAATAATAATGAATGTGACCCATTTCCCTTGAGTCTTCGTATGTGCATAGTGATTCATGTACGTTATTTCTATGTGGGTGCCCAAACTTTTTAATTTTCGTTTTCAGATTACAAGTGATTCCAAACACTTACTCAAGCCTGTTTAGATGCTCACTTCGTGCAAGTTCTTTTCTTAGTTTTTCTTTTAGAGCATCTCCGATGCTAGGGTCAAGGTCTTAAAACTACATGTCACTTAGAATTTAACACTTTTTTCACCGAAAATTGATCTCCAATGCTAGTCAAGGTAATGAGAAAAGATGACATGGCCAAGTGGGGACTAAATGGAGATAAAGAAGAAAGTCTAGATTAAACCTTCTTCATGACCTTGGGTCTTAAGTCCACATCACTATTTTGTCTCTATATTTAAATATAAAGTGGTAAATAAGACCTTGAGGATTGGAGATGAACTTTAGGTAAAAGTTTTATCTTTATTTTTATTTTATCATTTTATAATGACCCATAAAAAACAGGTGCTAATAAAACTTCTACCTAGGATAATCTTTACCCCTTGCATTGGAAGTAAGATTTTTCTACCCAATCTCCCACGTGACAAAAACAATAAAGTAAGATTTTTTTACCTAATATACATCTCCGATGCTAGGGGACGAGATGAGTTCTAAAATAGATTTTTCGTTTGATAAATATAATTTTATGGAATAATATGTTGACATAGATTTAAAACCAAAATAAAATCTTCATTTGATAAATATAATTTTGTGGAATAGTATGCTGATATGGGTTTAAAACCGGTCATGTGGAATAATATGTCGACATGGACTTAAAACCAGGGTTTCAAAAAATGTCTAAATATGATTTTTTCTTTGACACCCTCTCATAGTATGGCATAGTTGTCATTCTTTTCCGGCAATTATGACACTCATATTGAAGATGAACTTTTAATGGAAAAATTTTAAATCCTAATTGGCCCGTGTTTCTAAGACATCCTTAATATTGGAGATACTCTTAAGGTCACTCAAAGGATAATTTAATTTTTGCATTGATTCTGCAAATCATATTAAGTCTATTTTACACAAAAACAAAATAAAAAGAAACTAACATAACAGTTGTAACAACATAAAAATGAAGGAGAACAATTGTTATATTAATTGTAACAAAATCTGATACAATAACTAACAACTGGGAAACATAATTATGTATAGGTATCCTAGAAAGACGAAAAATTGGAAACATAATCTAAAATTGGAAACATAACAACTGGGAAACATAATCTAAAATTGGAAAAATGCAAGCATACTCGACAGGTTACACAAAAAATCAAATCGAGAGGCATATAAGCTTTTGGTGAATACGTCTGCGACTTGAGAGATGTTGAATTAACCGATTTCCCGATGAAGTGAAAATCAACATCTATATGTTTCAGGTGATTGTGATTGACGAGATTGGCATCAAGAAAAATATAACCCAAGTTGTCACCCGAATAGGTAGACATATTTTTTGAGGTCTTTTAAAAGTTTACAAACCTGTAGGACTTTAATTTTTTTTTTTTTTTTGCCAGACATCTATATTCGTCTTCATTCGATGATTGATCAAAAATAGACATCTATTTAGAGAACCAAGTAAATAAGTAATAGCATTCAAGCCAAAAAGTATACAAAAACACTACTTGTGAAACGCTTGTCGTCTGAGTTTCCATCCCAATCTGCGTCTCAAAATGAGTTTATGGCAACAAGACCTTTCTAGAGAACAATTTCATAGTCTAAAGTAGCTTTGAGTTATTCCAAATACCTTTTTTTTGGCAATCATATGTATATCAATTGGTTGTTGCATATACCTGACAAACGTGATTGACCGAATAGTTGATTTCAATTCTTTTCCAAGTAATGTATTGGAGAGCACCTACTAATGATCTATACCCACTCGGATCAGAAAGTAAAATGCCATCATGTTTGCTCATCAACGGCTATAACTGGAGCGGAACATGGCTTTCCACCTGTTTTAGGGTGAAAAATAAATGCACTAAAAATAGTACCTTCTGTAGGTTCGAGAGATCAAAATCGAACAGGACGAGCCTAAACCAAGAAATGACCGTTCATGCGCTGCTTCGGTCACGAAGGTGGAGATGATGTGTTGATCTTAGGGGAGGGAAGCAAAGAAGATTGAGAGATCATTGTGTGATAAAAAATGGTAGTGTGCAGTTGAAGACTGGATTTATGACTATAAACAGGATTATCTCTGGGATAGATCTCTGTGATGTTCTTAATCCTTGTTTCGAATAGATGAAGCCATATATTTTATAGTCTTGTCATAAACACATTGATTTCTCGTAAGTTGTGGAAGTTGTGAAGAGATGGAGAAGTGATGATCGTGGAGATTGTAGTCGAGTTATGTATGATAAGTCAGGAAGACTGTGTAACCACTACTCATCATCCTCTCAACTGCTCTTAACCGTCCCACTACTTATTACCTTCTCGTCGTGGATGTGTTGCTACATCGCACGTTGCCGTAGACTACCAGACCAATACCCCAATGATTATCCCCCTATGTGATGTATTTGATATCTCATAAAAGTAGTAAAGTCATGGACTATTACTATTTTGGTTAGATTAAGTTAATAAGCTGCTAAATTAACTAGTGAGGCAAGTCGCTCAGTTCATTAAGTGATTAAATAAACTGTTAAGTGTCGAGTCTAGTGATAATAATAAGTTTAATAGTCATGTACTAGCTTAAAAGTAGCATGACATAAATTTTGAAGCGTTTTAATCCAAGATTATGTAAGAGTTCTCAAGGACCAAACATGATATACTTGATTGGTTGTTCTTGAGAACATGCTAAGGATAAGCGTGGCACTAGCAATAGGATAATGCCAAAAGAGTTGTGGTGCCAGCGCCAAGAGCATGATACTCTCTCGAGGACCGATGATAAAACTTGGTTACGCTCTCAAGGATCGTACATACCCTGCTTGTCGCGTCCCCAAAAATCGAAGACAAAACTAGGACGCGCCAATGGGGAACATCCCCTTGGGGCACTTTGAAATAGCTTGGCATGGATGAGGGTGGTACTGGCGCAAGAATGGCAGCGCCATCTTTCTACTGACGCAAGGAGTAGTATTGTGTTTTCCTTAAACCAGCATCGTGAATTTTGAAACGCTTCTTCGAGGACCGGCCATTAGGCCATGACGCGTCATCGAGGATCGGCTAGGGTTTCAAGATCGCTTCCTCGAGGGATGGATGTTGATCCATGGCGCATCCTTCAGGATCGAATGTTGGATTTTGACGCGTCCCTGAGGCTCGGTCATTGGAGTATGACGCTTCCTTGAGGATCGGTCATTGAGGTATAACGCTTCCTTGAGGATTGGTCATGGAATTAGGATGTGTTCTTGAGGACTGATCACAAAATTGAGATGTGTCTTCAAGAACATGTCATAATCTAGGATGCGTCTTAGAGGATCGGGCATCAGCTATTCCCAGGATATAACTTATTTGGATGTTGTTTCTTACTGCGTGTGGCAATAAATTGATATTGTTTAAATGTTGACGCACATTCAAGACGAGTTCAAGGAATTCATCCATCAAAGTTACGTGACTGGAGACTAGTTCGATATTCAATAAACATTATACATATTCAGAGAGGCTACGAGATCAATATAGAATGCCAGTAGCTATTTGTAGATATTTTATTCTTAATTCCCTTGTAGAATATATGTAAAGATATAATATTTTATATTTTGATATAAAATTAGAAATATACGTGGATATTTATATGTTTCTGCCGCTGGAAAGAGGGAAATGTTACGATTCTAGCTTTTGTCAAAAATCCAAAATCAACATTAAGTCCTCTGCTTAGTGAGAAACAATAATGTTTTGCAGTAAGCACTTGATGGTAACAATACACTTCTAACAATTATATAAAGTCATAAATTGAAGAAGATAATAAGAAAACATACTTAGCTTATGTTTTCCGGGACTAAGATATACGCCCCTTATTCTTAAACCCTAGCTGGGGTTAAGAGATGCTAGTATTGATGCCATGAATACTAGTCTATGAGTAAAAAAGAAATAGTATCGGCGCCAGGAATCCTTAGGCTTTAGGTTGATCTCTTGATCCAACAAGGGTGATAACCCTTATTTCCACACCTACATATATATCTTCCCCTCTATTCAGAGCGCCACCTCTTCTCTTCCTATTTTTTTTTTTAACTTCCTTCAGCAAGCGATAAGGAATTAGTTTTGAGTTCATCAAACTATTTCCTGAGTATGCAATCTTGAGTCGTTCCTTGAGTACGCATCAATAATAGAAGACCGGTCTTTGAGCATGTTGTTTCCAAGAGAGAACTGATCTCGAGTACGCAATCAGTAAGAAGTGGAGACTGATCCACCATTTCTTCGAGGACGCTGCCAGCGAGCATTGAGGCTTCTTCGAGTACGCCCACCTTTAGCGAGGTAAGTGTCGTTTTGAATTCATCACTTCTGCTATTTGTTCTCTTATACAATCATTGCTCTTCTCTTGTAACTCTAGCTTATGCTATAAAGTATGGTCAACAAGATTATTTTTCCCAGTTTTGTGAACTATCAACCAAGGTGATCTAGGGTTTCAATTCTTGTCTGGTCTTTTTATGCAGTATAAGAAGTCCAGTATTGTAATTCCGTATTTTTATATATAAGAGAGCTAGAATCCATTGCAGATGACTAGCGGGTTTGACAATGATACTGCCACAACCTCTAGCCATAATAGAGGGGAGAGTTCTGATGCAACATCCCTTGAAAACGTAATATTTCTGATATATTATTTGAATATATTTATGAAGAAATTAGCATAACTCTGGCTTCATAGGTTGCTTTATTTCTAACTTTGAGAAATCCACCACTACTCAGAGAATTATTATTGAAGTTGTTCCAAGATTCTGTTTGTAGAGAGGAGACTACATAACTTCTTTTGTTGACTTCAAGACACCTCATACTCCTCTATCGAAATGGATAGGATGGTGAAAAGTTATGTTGAATGATTCTGTAGTGAAAAAGGTTTTGAAGGATGCCCGAATACTCCATGCTGTGAGAGTATATGAGATTCTAAGGATTAATAAGGACGTAAGAGGTCTTTTAGCATGGTGTGAACCAAATTATTCCGCAGTGTGTGCCTGGGGTGAGTTGACAATTACTCTGGAAGATGTAGTTAGCTTGTTGCAGCTTCCAATTGTAGGGAATGTTCCTATTGAATGGTACGCTGATGAGAGATGAATAATTACGACCTTGACAGAGAAGATAGAAGAGTTTCAGCAAGGTTCGTGTATTGTTAGTGTAAATTATGTGGGATGGTAAGGCAAGTGCTGGCGACCTTGCTATTAGCAATCCTTTGAGTAACAACATTTTTGACACTCTGGTTGTCTAGAGATATATTTGAAGACTTTTCTGGCGGTAGATTTAAGCCTTCGTATGTTCCTCTTGTTGTGGCACTTGATGATGGTGATTACCTTCCTCTTGGTAAACTATTTCTTGGCTCTTTCTTTATACTCCCATTTGGACTCATTGACTCGTGACATGAGGACTTCTAACGGGTTTATGAAGATAATTCTAATGTTCATATTGTATTTCTTCAAGCATGAATATGGGAGCACTTTGATGTAATTTTAGAAGTGGTAAATAAAGATTCGATTCTCGAACTT